>OY986439.1:136980581-137305581 GCA_963920525.1 Dichetophora obliterata
ACCCCGGAACCGCTTTCGCATTACTTCGGGGTGGTCCCTGTATTTGGCTGTGTGAGCCAGCATCTGTAAAAACCCGCGTCCGGGCCTCCGCTTCTGCCTTTCTTGCCTTCGAGGTTCACATTTCCTCATTCAAGTTATAGGTCATGATCAGCTGCCTGCAGCGCTTTATTTCGCTACAGCTAGCCAAGCTACCACTATCTACTTTCCACCGGTAGCTCGGCAGCTTCCAGATCGCGTTTCTTTTTTCGTAGAATATTTTCAACGCATCAATAATAATAATAATAATAATAATAATAATAATAATAATAATAATAATAATAATAATAATAATAATAATAATAATAATAATAATAATAATAATAATAATAATAATAATAATAATAATAATAATAATAATAATAATAATAATAATAATAATAATAATAATAATAATAATAATAATAATAATAATAATAATAATAATAATAATAATAATAATAATAATAATAATAATAATAATAATAATAATAATAATAATAATAATAATAATAATAATAATAATAATAATAATAATAATAATAATAATAATAATAATAATAATAATAATAATAATAATAATAATAATAATAATAATAATAATAATAATAATAATAATAATAATAATAATAATAATAATAATAATAATAATAATAATAATAATAATAATAATAATAATAATAATAATAATAATAATAATAATAATAATAATAATAATAATAATAATAATAATAATAATAATAATAATAATAATAATAATAATAATAATAATAATAATAATAATAATAATAATAATAATAATAATAATAATAATAATAATAATAATAATAATAATAATAATAATAATAATAATAATAATAATAATAATAATAATAATAATAATAATAATAATAATAATAATAATAATAATAATAATAATAATAATAATAATAATAATAATAATAATAATAATAATAATAATAATAATAATAATAATAATAATAATAATAATAATAATAATAATAATAATAATAATAATAATAATAATAATAATAATAATAATAATAATAATAATAATAATAATAATAATAATAATAATAATAATAATAATAATAATAATAATAATAATAATAATAATAATAATAATAATAATAATAATAATAATAATAATAATAATAATAATAATAATAATAATAATAATAATAATAATAATAATAATAATAATAATAATAATAATAATAATAATAATAATAATAATAATAATAATAATAATAATAATAATAATAATAATAATAATAATAATAATAATAATAATAATAATAATAATAATAATAATAATAATAATAATAATAATAATAATAATAATAATAATAATAATAATAATAATAATAATAATAATAATAATAATAATAATAATAATAATAATAATAATAATAATAATAATAATAATAATAATAATAATAATAATAATAATAATAATAATAATAATAATAATAATAATATAATAATAATAATAATAATAATAATAATAATAATAATAATAATAATAATAATAATAATAATAATAATAATAATAATAATAATAATAATAATAATAATAATAATAATAATAATAATAATAATAATAATAATAATAATAATAATAATAATAATAATAATAATAATAATAATAATAATAATAATAATAATAATAATAATAATAATAATAATAATAATAATAATAATAATAATAATAATAATAATAATAATAATAATAATAATAATAATAATAATAATAATAATAATAATAATAATAATAATAATAATAATAATAATAATAATAATAATAATAATAATAATAATAATAATAATAATAATAATAATAATAATAATAATAATAATAATAATAATAATAATAATAATAATAATAATAATAATAATAATAATAATAATAATAATAATAATAATAATAATAATAATAATAATAAAAATAATAATAATAATAATAATAATAATAATAATAATATAATAATAATAATAATAATAATAATAATAATAATAATAATAATAATAATAATAATAATAATAATAATAATAATAATAATAATAATAATAATAATAATAATAATAATAATAATAATAATAATAATAATAATAATAATAATAATAATAATAATAATAATAATAATAATAATAATAATAATAATAATAATAATATAATAATAATAATATAATAATAATAATAATATAATAATAATAATAATAATAATAATAATAATAATAATAATAATAATAATAATAATAATAATAATAATAATAATAATAATAATAATAATAATAATAATAATAATTATAATAATAATAATAATAATAATAAATAATAATAATAATAATAATAATAATAATAATAATAATAATAATAATAATAATAATAATAATAATAATAATAATAATAATAATAATAATAATAATAATAATAATAATAATAATAATAATAATAATAATAATAATAATAATAATAATAATAATAATAATAATAATAATAATAATAATATAATAATAATAATAATAATAATAATAATAATAATAATAATAATAATAATAATAATAATAATAATAATAATAATAATAATAATAATAATAATAATAATAATAATAATAATAATAATAATAATAATAATAATAATAATAATAATAATAATAATAATAATAATAATAATAATAATAATAATAATAATAATAATAATAATAATAATAATAATAATAATAATAATAATAATAATAATAATAATAATAATAATAATAATAATAATAATAATAATAATAATAATAATAATAATAATAATAATAATAATAATAATAATAATAATAATAATAATAATAATAATAATAATAATAATAATAATAATAATAATAATAATAATAATAATAATAATAATAATAATAATAATAATAATAATAATAATAATAATAATAATAATAATAATAATAATAATAATAATAATAATAATAATAATAATAATAATAATAATAATAATAATAATAATAATAATAATAATAATAATAATAATAATAATAATAATAATAATAATAATAATAATAATAATAATAATAATAATAATAATAATAATAATAATAATAATAATAATAATAATAATAATAATAATAATAATAATAATAATAATAATAATAATAATAATAATAATAATAATAATAATAATAATAATAATAATAATAATAATAATAATAATAATAATAATAATAATAATAATAATAATAATAATAATAATAATAATAATAATAATAATAATAATAATAATAATAATAATAATAATAATAATAATAATAATAATAATAATAATAATAATAATAATAATAATAATAATAATAATAATAATAATAATAATAATAATAATAATAATAATAATAATAATAATAATAATAATAATAATAATAATAATAATAATAATAATAATAATAATAATAATAATAATAATAATAATAATAATAATAATAATAATAATAATAATAATAATAATAATAATAATAATAATAATAATAATAATAATAATAATAATAATAATAATAATAATAATAATAAGTATAATAATAATAATAATAATAATAATAATAATAATAATAATAATAATAATAATAATAATAATAATAATAATAATAATAATAATAATAATAATAATAATAATAATAATAATAATAATAATAATAATAATAATAATAATAATAATAATAATAATAATAATAATAATAATAATAATAATAATAATAATAATAATAATAATAATAATAATAATAATAATAATAATAATAATAATAATAATAATAATAATTATAATTAATAATAATAATAATAATAATAATAATAATAATAATAATAATAATAATAATAATAATAATAATAATAATAATAATAATAATAATAATAATAATAATAATAATAATAATAATAATAATAATAATAATAATAATAATAATAATAATAATAATAATAATAATAATAATAATAATAATAATAATAATAATAATAATAATAATAATAATAATAATAATAATAATAATAATAATAATAATAATAATAATAATAATAATAATAATAATAATAATAATAATAATAATAATAATAATAATAATAATAATAATAATAATAATAATAATAATAATAATAATAATAATAATAATAATAATAATAATAATAATAATAATAATAATAATAATAATAATAATAATAATAATAATAATAATAATAATATAATAATAATAATAATAATAATAATAATAATAATAATAATAATAATAATAATAATAATAATAATAATAATAATAATAATAATAATAATAATAATAATAATAATAATAATAATAATAATAATAATAATAATAATAATAATAATAATAATAATAATAATAATAATAATAATAATAATAATAATAATAATAATAATAATAATAATAATAATAATAATAATAATAATAATAATAATAATAATAATAATAATAATAATAATAATAATAATAATAATAATAATAATAATAATAATAATAATAATAATAATAATAATAATAATAATAATAATAATAATAATAATAATAATAATAATAATATAATAATAATAATAATAATAATAATAATAATAATAATAATAATAATAATAATAATAATAATAATAATAATAATAATAATAATAATAATAATAATAATAATAATAATAATAATAATAATAATAATAATAATAATAATAATAATAATAATAATAATAATAATAATAATAATAATAATAATAATAATAATAATAATAATAATAATAATAATAATAATAATAATAATAATAATAATATAATAATAATAATAATAATAATAATAATAATAATAATAATAATAATAATAATAATAATAATAATAATAATAATAATAATAATAATAATAATAATAATAATAATAATAATAATAATAATAATAATAATAATAATAATAATAATAATAATAATAATAATAATAATAATAATAATAATAATAATAATAATAATAATAATAATAATAATAATAATAATAATAATAATAATAATAATAATAATAATAATAATAATAATAATAATAATAATAATAATAATAATATAATAATAATAATAATAATAATAATAATAATAATAATAATAATAATAATAATAATAATAATAATAATAATAATAATAATAATAATATAATAATAATAATAATAATAATAATAATAATAATAATAATAATAATAATAATAATAATAATAATAATAATAATAATAATAATAATAATAATAATAATAATAATAATAATAATAATAATAATAATAATAATAATAATAATAATAATAATAATAATAATAATAATAATAATAATAATAATAATAATAATAATAATAATAATAATAATAATAATAATAATAATAATAATAATAATAATAATAATAATAATAATAATATAATAATAATAATAATAATAATAATAATAATAATAATAATAATAATAATAATAATAATAATAATAATAATAATAATAATAATAATAATAATAATAATAATAATAATAATAATAATAATAATAATAATAATAATAATAATAATAATAATAATAATAATAATAATAATAATAATAATAATAATAATAATAATAATAATAATAATAATAATAATAATAATAATAATAATAATAATAATAATAATAATAATAATAATAATAATAATAATAATAATAATAATAATAATAATAATAATAATAATAATAATAATAATAATAATAATAATAATAATAATAATAATAATAATAATAATAATAATAATAATAATAATAATAATAATAATAATAATAATAATAATAATAATATAATAATAATAATAATAATAATAATAATAATAATAATAATAATAATAATAATAATAATAATAATAATATAATAATAATAATAATAATAATAATAATAATAATAATAATAATAATAATAATAATAATAATAATAATAATAATAATAATAATAATAATAATAATAATAATAATAATAATAATAATAATAATAATAATAATAATAATAATAATAATAATAATAATAATAATAATAATAATAATAATAATAATAATAATAATAATAATAATAATAATAATAATAATAATAATAATAATAATAATAATAATAATAATAATAATAATAATAATAATAATAATAATAATAATAATAATAATAATAATAATAATAATAATAATAATAATAATAATAATAATAATAATAATAATAATAATAATAATAATAATAATAATAATAATAATAATAATAATAATAATAATAATAATAATAATAATAATAATAATAATAATAATAATAATAATAATAATAATAATAATAATAATAATAATAATAATAATAATAATAATAATAATAATAATAATAATAATAATAATAATAATAATAATAATAATAATAATAATAATAATAATAATAATAATAATAATAATAATAATAATAATAATAATAATAATAATAATATAATAATAATAATAATAATAATAATAATAATAATAATAATAATAATAATAATAATAATAATAATAATAATAATAATAATAATAATAATAATAATAATAATAATAATAATAATAATAATAATAATAATAATAATAATAATAATAATAATAATAATAATAATAATAATAATAATAATAATATAATAATAATAATAATAATAATAATAATAATAATAATAATAATAATAATAATAATAATAATAATAATAATAATAATAATAATAATAATAATAATAATAATAATAATAATAATAATAATAATAATAATAATAATAATAATAATAATAATAATAATAATAATAATAATAATAATAATAATAATAATAATAATAATAATAATAATAATAATAATAATAATAATAATAATAATAATAATAATAATAATAATAATAATAATAATAATAATAATAATAATAATAATAATAATAATAATAATAATAATAATAATAATAATAATAATAATAATAATAATAATAATAATAATAATAATAATAATAATAATAATAATAATAATAATAATAATAATAATAATAATAATAATAATAATAATAATAATAATAATAATAATAATAATAATAATAATAATAATAATAATAATAATAATAATAATAATAATAATAATAATAATAATAATAATAATAATAATAATAATAATAATAATAATAATAATAATAATAATAATAATAATAATAATAATAATAATAATAATAATAATAATAATAATAATAATAATAATAATAATAATAATAATAATAATAATAATATAATAATAATAATAATAATAATAATAATAATAATAATAATAATAATAATAATAATAATAATAATAATAATAATAATAATAATAATAATAATAATAATAATAATAATAATAATAATAATAATAATAATAATAATAATAATATAATAATAATAATAATAATAATAATAATAATAATAATAATAATAATAATAATAATAATAATAATAATAATAATAATAATAATAATAATAATAATAATAATAATAATAATAATAATAATAATAATAATAATAATAATAATAATAATAATAATAATAATAATAATAATAATAATAATAATAATAATAATAATAATAATAATAATAATAATAATAATAATAATAATAATAATAATAATAATAATAATAATAATAATAATAATAATAATAATAATAATAATAATAATAATAATAATAATAATAATAATAATAATAATAATAATAATAATAATAATAATAATAATAATAATAATAATAATAATAATAATAATAATAATAATAATAATAATAATAATAATAATAATAATAATAATAATAATAATAATAATAATAATAATAATAATAATAATAATAATAATAATAATAATAATAATAATAATAATAATAATAATAATAATAATAATAATAATAATAATAATAATAATAATAATAATAATAATAATAATAATAATAATAATAATAATAATAATAATAATAATAATAATAATAATAATAATAATAATAATAATAATAATAATAATAATAATAATAATAATAATAATAATAATAATAATAATAATAATAATAATAATAATAATAATAATAATAATAATAATAATAATAATAATAATAATAATAATAATAATAATAATAATAATAATAATAATAATAATAATAATAATAATAATAATAATAATAATAATAATAATAATAATAATAATAATAATAATAATAATAATAATAATAATAATAATAATAATAATAATAATAATAATAATAATAATAATAATAATAATAATAATAATAATAATAATAATAATAATAATAATAATAATAATAATAATAATAATAATAATAATAATAATAATAATAATAATAATAATAATAATAATAATAATAATAATAATAATAATAATAATAATAATAATAATAATAATAATAATAATAATAATAATAATAATAATAATAATAATAATAATAATAATAATAATAATAATAATAATAATAATAATAATAATAATAATAATAATAATAATAATAATAATAATAATAATAATAATAATAATAATAATATAATAATAATAATAATAATAATAATAATAATAATAATAATATAATAATAATAATAATAATAATAATAATAATAATAATAATAATAATAATAATAATAATAATAATAATAATAATAATAATAATAATAATAATAATAATAATAATAATAATAATAATAATAATAATAATAATAATAATAATAATAATAATATAATAATAATAATAATAATAATAATAATAATAATAATAATAATAATAATAATAATAATAATAATAATAATAATAATAATAATAATAATAATAATAATAATAATAATAATAATAATAATAATAATAATAATAATAATAATAATAATAATAATAATAATAATAATAATAATAATAATAATAATAATAATAATAATAATAATAATAATAATAATAATAATAATAATAATAATAATAATAATAATAATAATAATAATAATAATATAATAATAATAATAATAATAATAATAATAATAATAATAATAATAATAATAATAATAATAATAATAATAATAATAATAATAATAATAATAATAATAATAATAATAATAATAATAATAATAATAATAATAATAATAATAATAATAATAATAATAATAATAATAATAATAATAATAATAATAATAATAATAATAATAATAATAATAATAATAATAATAATAATAATAATAATAATAATAATAATAATAATAATAATAATAATAATAATAATAATAATAATAATAATAATAATAATAATAATAATAATAATAATAATAATAATAATAATAATAATAATAATAATAATAATAATAATAATAATAATAATAATAATAATAATAATAATAATAATAATAATAATAATAATAATAATAATAATAATAATAATAATAATAATAATAATAATAATAATAATAATAATAATAATAATAATAATAATAATAATAATAATAATAATAATAATAATAATAATAATAATAATAATAATAATAATAATAATAATAATAATAATAATAATAATAATAATAATAATAATTAATAATAATAATAATAATAATAATAATAATAATAATAATAATAATAATAATAATAATAATAATAATAATAATAATAATAATAATAATAATAATAATAATAATAATAATAATAATAATAATAATAATAATAATAATAATAATAATAATAATAATAATAATAATAATAATAATAATAATAATAATAATAATAATAATAATAATAATAATAATAATAATAATAATAATAATAATAATAATAATAATAATAATAATAATAATAATAATAATAATAATAATAATAATAATAATAATAATAATAATAATAATAATAATAATAATAATAATAATAATAATAATAATAATAATAATAATAATAATAATAATAATAATAATAATAATAATAATAATAATAATAATAATAATAATAATAATAATAATAATAATAATAATAATAATAATAATAATAATAATAATAATAATAATAATAATAATAATAATAATAATAATAATAATAATAATAATAATAATAATAATAATAATAATAATAATAATAATAATAATAATAATAATAATAATAATAATAATAATAATAATAATAATAATAATAATAATAATAATAATAATAATAATAATAATAATAATAATAATAATAATAATAATAATAATAATAATAATAATAATAATAATAATAATAATAATAATAATAATAATAATAATAATAATAATAATAATAATAATAATAATAATAATAATAATAATAATAATAATAATAATAATAATAATAATAATAATAATAATAATAATAATAATAATAATAATAATAATAATAATAATAATAATAATAATAATAATAATAATAATAATAATAATAATAATAATAATAATAATAATAATAATAATAATAATAATAATAATAATAATAATAATAATAATAATAATAATAATAATAATAATAATAATAATAATAATAATAATAATAATAATAATAATAATAATAATAATAATAATAATAATAATAATAATAATAATAATAAAATTTAATTAACAATTCATATATTCAGTTACATTTACATTTCAGTATAAAATTCATTTATATAATTTGTGAGGCACAAATTGTATAACAATTTGAGTCCTCACAACTTGTAATATTGTAAACTTAAAAAACTTAAAAAATAACAATAAAATAAAAAAACATAACGAAAGTACTTGAGTTTGTGTGTGCGTGAGTGTATGCCAGCGATCTCCCGGTGCATCAGCAAGTGCAGTAAAGTTAAATTGGCTTTTTTTGCTGGCAACGTCCTCCAGTGCCACCACCAACAAATGCAGTGCAAAATTTGTTGCTAGCCAACATCCTCCAAGTGCCATCACCAGCAGCACAAGCAATTGCAGCGCCAATTTCCTAATTCTTTTGCTTGACAACGTTCTCAGAGAGTCGCCAAGAGCAGCACCCACAAGTGCAGCACAATTCAATTGACTGGTCAGCTCTCTAAAATTTTAAGAAGCACCATTTCAGCATGTCTCAAGCGCAGAGGGAAATTTGTGCCATTATACTCCGGCGTGAATTAAATAAATTGAAAGCGGAGAATTTGCACTTCATATGCTTGTGCTGCTGGTGATGGCACTTGGAGGACGTTCACCAGCAAAGAAAGCCAATTTAACTTTGCTGGACTTTCTGATGTACCGGGAGCTCGTTGGACAACGCACACACAAACTCAAGAAGTTTCGTTATTTTTTTGAAGTGAAAACTTCTTTAGTCGCGTTGAGCGATTTTCGTAGAGGGTAAATCTTTGGTTTGCGTCATCGTCATCGTAATTTTGCAAGTAACTCTCGTCATCAATACAGACAGCGAGTAGGTTTTTAAATGACGCTCTTGGATCTTGACTACAAGGCGCTCAGCAAATGTAGCAAGCAACCATCAATAAGTTCCTCTGCTGACGCATTGTTTTTTCCCTCCCTTTGCTCCGCTGCGAAACATTGAAAGATACTGTTTTTTTTTTAAAATAAAATAAATTTAAAATTTTCGATATTTGGTTTTTGTTTGACTGGCCGTGAAGTCCCTTTTGATGCCAGCACTCATAGTACAACTAGACAAGTTAGTGTTAGGGCTGAATGTGTTCTCTTTCTTAGTGATCATAACTGTCAAACTCAGCCATTTTGGTATTTTGGCCAATTTTTGCTTTCATATTGCATTCTCATTGGTTGCAGATTTTGTATGAAATGTCAACTTCGTTTTGACAGTTTCGGTCACCGGCTCTCCGCCCTAACACTACCTTGTCTAATTTTGCCATTTCACCACTTGAGATTTTGCTACCAGGCAAACAGAAAACATAGCAAACAAAATTGGGTTTATTTCTGACGCCGATTTGTTCATCCCCTTTTCCAACCTTTTCATTCTCACTGCGTTGTTGTTGTAGATTTGCTTGGTAGTTATTGTTGTACAGTAAGCTTTAATTTTTTTTAGATGTTTATTTGTAGCTACAGTCAGCATATGACATCGAACTATTTTAGAAAACAGTTTATACATATGAATTAAAGAGAGTATAAATAATATTGGTAAAACTATTTGTTTTTAGTAAAAGTGTTACCGTATCGGAAATAAATATTCAATATATATGAACAATTTAGCTCATTGAGGAAATTTAAAGAGTATTTATGTATATTTATATACTATTAATTAAGAAATAAACCTGCAAAATAAATTAATATTTTCAGTAGTAATTGGATAACTAAAGTCTGCTTATCCTAAGCATTCTTATTTTTAAACTGTTTAGCATCAATTTCTTCTAGATATTTCTTAATTTTAGAATATTCTATATTTAATACACAACGCAATATAGGTATGGTGTATATGTATGTATTTAACTTAGAACAAAGGTATCAAATTATTGAATTTAAAAGTTCGCAAGCCACAAAAAAGTTTCAATATAATTTTTGGTATCGCTGATATAAAGCAAGGTAAGAAATTTGAAAAATAATACTTATCGTGAAATCAAATAACACTTCTCTTCCTCATCAACAAAACAGCTTTTTGTTGCTTTACTTACGCGCCACTCCGGGCACCCTTAAGACTCCGGACCCGGGGTTAGTGTTATGATATAAATAGATATAAATAAGCTTTAATTTTTTATATTAATTCAATGATGAAATAATTTAAATAAATTACTTTAAGTATAAGTATTTTTGATATGGTAACACTTTTGCTTAAAATAAATAGTTTCAGTAATATATAAAAAATTAAATAAATTGCTATAAGCTCTTAACAAAAATTATTCTAATTTCATATGCCGACTGTAACTACAAAATTAGAATTCACAACGTCTACAAAAAATTTACCAAGGAAATCTACAAACAAGGACGCACAGAGAAAAACAAGATCATAGCGGAGCTTTTAGAATTTTTTGATTTTCATCCTGCAGCATGGGCTGCAGTATGAGCTTTCGCACATCCTACATGTCTGTCCGACCTGTCAAATCCATCCTACATGTAGGATAGTCCGAAACCTCCTATTAGAATGAAAATTCTTATATAGCAGTAAGGCGGTCCGTGGTAGGACAACGTCTTCCAGGGAATACTAATATTTTATATATAGGTTTTCGATTCGGTCGGCAGTCCTCTCACTGCTATACTTTTTTTTACTGATTTTAAGTGTTTATAATGAAATCTTTCAGTAGCCGTGGCAAATTTTTCAAGCACTTGCAAAGTCACAAGCTGCACTCGAAGCATCTGGCCGCATTCTAGCCGAAAAAGTGCTCAAGTAGCGAAGTAGCATAAAATATTTTCGCTATATAAATTGTGACATCTCAAGGAACATGTTCTGTGAGAGCATACCATTCAGCCCGAAAGTTGTGGAACAGTTCTTTCCGCTGAATGCAGGCGAAGCATCTGTTCATATCGCGCATCTCTTCTTTCAATAAGCATATCGATTTTCACCATGCATGGTGAACTTTAAAAGATTTTTAAGCTTTTATGTTGTTAATGATTTTTAAGAATACCAACATTTACATTACATAACAATCAGCTTAACAAGAGCTCCTTAACTATTTCTTGTTAAGCTAACAAGCAGAATAGAGCTGTGAGTTCCTCTTGTGCTTAAGTCTTCGTCGTGCAATCCCGTATGTGTACCAAGCTTGTATTTTAATTGCCGTTGCTTGCCTTTGCCTGCAAGATTTCAGAGTTGCTTCAAACTTGTCACCGAAAAAAGTGAAATAAAAGTTGTTAGGGCTACGAGGGGGTCCAAATAAAACTCTCCCTGATTATTCAGTGTTTTCCGTTTTATTTCCTAAATTCAATATTAATTAAGTAACGAAATAAGTTTTAGTTAATAAGATTCTTACACTTTTTTGTGACCCTCGTGCTTGCCGCTTAACAAAGAAAGTTATAACAAGTAGTTAACATATATATACAAGTGACTTCAACTTGCTGTTCAATGAATATGTGAGTATATGAATATGTTCAGAGCGATTGAAACTACGATCAGTATAAATTTTTTCGGGTGTAACACACCCAGCGTGTAGAGCGAAAAAGAAATTATTGAGAAAACTATTTTGTTTTCTTATTTTGTTCGTGTTTTTGTGTTTTACTCTAATATTTCTACAGTTCATATTTGAACGTTCCATGTGCTATCTATATATATAAAAATGGATGTATGTATGTGGGTATGTGGATATGTGGCTATATCGCGTATAGTCTCCAAAACCGCTAAACCGATGTTTATGAAAGTTTTAGGGAAACTGAAGCCATTTCTTGAGAGTGTTCCTGTGAGGTTTGGTAACGATTGGACAAGGGTGCGTGGTACCTCCCATACAAGCAAAATTTGCGCTATCGACACCAAAAAAAAAAAAAAAAGGATATATATGAAGTTGTTTTGATCGTAAAAAACTAAGATTTAGTAATTTTGTTTAGATGGTTACTGTCGGCAACTGTACAAAAAATGGGAGTGGTCGCAATATATATACGCCCACTTTTTCGAAATCATGGCAATTCCGGAGTTCTACACATTTTTATAGTGAAATTTGCTGTGTAGGTGCCCCAAGAGGCCGTCACTATACATAAATGTTTTCACGCCCACTTTTACCGCCCAAAAATCAATATCAAAGCAAAACGATGTGTGTCTGATGCCTATAGACTCCAAAACTATTGGACCGATTGACCTGAAATTTTGGCAGTCGATTTGTTTCAGGTACAAGATGGTTGAGGAAAAAGTTGACACACCCTCCTTTTACCGCCCCCACCAAATCAATAAAAATGCTATATTTCAGTCGGTTTGGGTCGTATAAGGCTAAAATTCAGTAATTTAGTTTGTACGGTTACTGTTGACAACTGTATTAAAAATGGGTTTCCACGCCCCCTTTTACTGCCCACTCAATCAATGCCCACTCAATCAATCAATGAAAATGCTTTATTTCAGTCGGTTGTGGTCGTATAGGACTTAAATTTGGTAATTAAGTTTGTATGATTATTTTCGGTAACTGTTCTAAAAGTGTGTGTCCATTGCCCCCTTTCACCGCCCTCAAATCAATGAAAATGCTTTATTTAATACGGTTTTGGTCGTATAAGACTTAAATTTTGTAATTTGGTTTGGGTGGTTACTGTCAGAAATTATACGAAAAATTGGTTTCCACGCCCCTTTTTCCGCCCACAAATCAGTGAAAATGCTATATTTAAAGATATTTTGGTCTTATAAGACTAACATTTGATACTTAAGTTTGTATGGTTACTTTCGGCGACTTTACTAAAAATGGGCGTTGTCGCTATATATTCACACCCACTTTTTGAGAAATCATTAAAATTAACTACTGTGTTGATTGAGCTAAAATTTTGGCTTAGTTTGTATGGTTACTGTCAGCAACTGTACAAAAAATTGTTTTCCACGCCTCACTTCTACCGCCCACAAACCAATGAAAATGTTTTATTTCAACGGTTTGGGTCAGGGTTCCCATATCGGTCATATGGTTCCTCTCGGCAAGTGCACTAAAAATAGGTCTGTCCCACTTTAGTTAAACTCACTTTTCGGGGGTTCAGCGTGGAGTGAAGCAAAGTGCGCCAGGCTTAAGGTAAATTGAGGTGAAATTTTGGCAGTCGATTTGTTTCAATTACGTGATGATTTATCATTTGCCGCACCCTTTTTACCGCTTGCAAAACAACAAAAATGCTATATTTCGCAAGGATTTGATCGTATTAGACTAAAATTTGGTATTTAGTTCATATGGTTACTTTCGGCAGCTGTAAAAAAATTGACCTGTGAAAAAAAATTGAGTGAAAATATGAGCGGGCGAACAGCGGCCGATCAGCGGTCGATCATGGGCCGCACGTTCGTACAAGAGTCAAAGATGTCCCAAAAATAATCCAAAAGGCCTAGCGGCTGAAAGTTGCGTCAAACAACGGCCCTACAAGGCTTAAATTAAGTTGTATGGCCGCAGTATGGCCACTGGCCGCCGTACGCCCGTTGATGCAACATCCCAGCAAAAAAAGTGCTTCCAAAAGAAGGTAAAGTGGAAGGGAGAGTCTTGAATTCCATCCCTTCCACTTTCATACCCAGAAGGCATTCTTTTAACATATGCATGTCATTGGAAGGAATGCTTCCCTTGGTATTTTCTAGAAGTGCTTCCAGAATTGTTTCAATGGAAGATTTCTTTGAGCCCTTCAATGAAAGGGTTCTAGTAGGTGTTTTCCAGGAGTACTTTAAGAAGGCATACCATAGAATGGTTAAGGGGGTTTAAAAATCCCACGGAAAATATCCCTTTTCCCCATTTTCTCGCGATTTTGTATTGGAAATGAGAAGGTTTAAAAAAATCCCACGTGAAATAAAGCTTTTTCCGATTACTACGGCATTTTTGTGTGGAAAGTGGTTGGGTTTTTTATTGTTTACAAAATCCCACTGAAAATATCTGAAATATATATTATTATTATATGCACTTTTTTGCGTTTATTGAATTTAAATGCTAATTGAATACCTTCTAGAAATAATTTATGAGAATGTTTCTTGAAAGCGCTTCCCGATAAGGCTAAGAAGAAGCACAATTGGATCTAGAGCATGTCTTCTGGAAGCAGTGTCCCTAAGAATACATGTCACATTTTCTCAAAAAAATTGCTGGGATACGTTGAATTCAACAAACGTAGCAACAACAGAAGCAAATCTCACTCGGCGATGTTAATATTATCGCCACTTGTGTGTGGGGAACGTCTGCCGGGAAATACTAGTATAGTATATTTTTGTAGTTTTTTAGAATTTTTTAGTAGATTTTGGTAGATTTCTACACTGCTTGCGGTAGGAAAGCAGTCTAGCAAAACGGTCACCTTGGTCGAGAGTCGAGTTTGAACAGCCAACGAGCACGGACGTGTGCGCCCTAGCAGTAGTAAAAAGAATTTAAATATTGAAATCAGTCACAATATAAAGTTAACCTCAACACTAGAAGTTAAAGTTATAATTTCGAACGCTAGAAACAAAGTCTTAATCATCAAACGCAGCAGATTTATAGCAAACACCAAGGGATTGTCAACAAACATCAGCGGCTTTCAAGGAAAGTACAGCAGCAGCGACGTCAGCGTCGACCGAGACGTAGCAGCACCACCGGCCCCGATTGAAACTCCACAGCAGCGACGCCAACGACAGCAGAACGGAAGCCGAATTACCTAAGTTCAATTTGAAACCCAGGGTTTGGTGATATAAAATCTTGTATTTAGTTTTTTCCTTGTTTGCCATCTTAATTAATAAGATTATCTCTTTTAGAAGAGATCTTAACGTAGAATCATATTTATAAGTAAATCATACCCATTTCTAAATAAAAGCATAAACATATCCAAATTTCGACAGTTGTCGCAGGTTTAAGTGTATTGTAAGGCTAAAACGTGTAATAAAACCATTGAAATTGAATTTAATCCGTGTTTTGATTTGGTGTTCTCAAAATCAAAAGATATAAATTTTTGTAACGGACCTTGGTTTCCGTCGAGCCACACCTCGCCACAAAAACGCATCGTTACAAGTAAATAAAGTGCTTAACCAGTTTTGTCAATGGTTGGAAATAAATGTGGATTTAAAGAATATTGACTGCAGGTTGGATTTTTCATACAAATTATACAAGACAAATAGTTTAAAAATATTTTGTTTGCAGGTTTTGTGTCCAAATAAGTTGGTGAATTTTTGAAGAATTTGGTGCTGGTTTCAAGTCTTTTTTAATAACTATATCCATTTTAAAAATTTCTTTTTGTGTTACTAAGAACATTTGCACTTTTAATTAATTTTTCATGATAACATCAATCATATAATTAGCTGAACTCACATTTTTGCGAAAAGATACAGCTCTGTCACAAAGCCCTTTAACGGTTCCACCTGTTCCATCAGCACAGCTTTTACCATGGCCTGCAGTTGTGAAATTCCATGTCGCGTTTGCTAGTTTCATTAATTGACAGTGGTATGCAAATAAAAAGAAATAAGTTTTATTTTAATATTGCGTTGAAGATCCATGGCTTTGAAAATGAATTGATTTAATAGATGGTACGTAATCATTGATAAGTTTCAATATTGGTTTTAAGAGAGCCCATATAGCTGAAGCATCGTGACGAAGACATTCAGAAACCGTGCAAAGCGATACGCCGCCCATTCCACGCATAACGCAACACTTTTTTTCAAAAATTGACCTCTTGGCTTTCGATTTGTCTTCTTTTTCGGCTATAGGTTCCTATTAAAATTTTAAGAACATAAGTTCAATTATTTTTTTTATCGCCATTCGTTAAAAAGTTATTGACCTTTCAATTCTGCAAATCGTCCGAAAACGCCAGAGTTGGAAATTAATTGCATCTTCGTCAGTTTTAATCCAAATTTTATAAATGTGGTACCGTTAGAAAGGTATTAGAAAGTTGTTTCTGGTAAAAATACATAAATTTTGGATGTTAGGGTTGCCAATATATTAAAAAAAAATTTTTTTTGCTAATTTCTCGAAAAACGCGTAATTTTTTTCAATTTTTTATTTTTTAAATTTGAAGAAGAATGTTGCTTTTAAGTCAGACACAATTTAATGATGGAGCTTTTATATGTTTCTTAGCAATTTCAATTTTTGTGCACATACCTTATCATTTTTAGGCAATTTTTCGCCTATAAATTTCATAACGGTAACGATATTTGCAAAATTTAATCTGCAAAATAATTTATCTTATAAGGACCAACATTTTATTCATAAGTTTTGAGGACCTTGGTAGAGAAAACTGGTAAATACCGAAAAAAAAAATATTTTTAATATTTTTTTACTTTTATTTGTAAAAAGGTGAAAAAAATTTTGTTTCAAGATTGCCATATTGAAGATTATTGAATTCTAACTGATTTTGTTCCAAAAAGTTTAAAAATCGGTCTCAAAACAAAAAAGTTACGATGAATTGATCAGCTGATATATAAAAAAATCTTCTGAAGCTGAATATCGTTAAGTTTAAATCTCCCTATTATTGATGGGAATAAAACTGAGTAACTTTTGTGTGCCGGTTATAGCTTGCACATTTTTAATTTTTAACATCAACTCAGCTTCAACATTTCTATAGACTCTTTTGAGCAAAACTGATAACATATTGTTGACTGCTTTGTTGTAGCCCATTCGTAAAGCTCTCTCGCGTTTGTTAATTAGTTTTCAAATGGTCTTTGAAGACTGGCTCTCATGGCATTTCTCAGATCTCATGGCGCGCCTTTTGGAAAACATTTAAAAATGTCGAAATCATGCATGTGCAAGGAGGAGCGTTCTCATCCTTTCAGGATCCTCGATTTGCCAGCGAAAAAATTATATTTTTTGATAGTGTTCGTTTTGAAAACCATTTTTGGGTGGATAATATTAATGGCACACTAATGCCACCCACCTCAAAATTTCTTAAATCTCATAGAATTTATTAAATGAAAAACAAATGCCACAAAAGTGGTATCACGCCTTGAATGTGTTATAACTTTCGTTAGCTTTATGGCACATCAATAAAAAAAGTATATGTTTTGAATTCAAGTATTTTCGAACAAACATTATTTAAATTTTACCGAAAGTTGGTGGCGCACGATTTTTATATAGCTCAGAAGGTAAAAATCTGTGTGTAAATCAACTCAGTTTTTAGTGTTTTTTTTTTTGTCTTTCGATCCCAGTAGCAACTTAAGGTAGCAACTTATGGAACTAAAATTAGTGAAGAAATTTTGTTCCATGTATTTTAAGTAGACGCTCATTTAAAACTTCAACTTAACTTAAGAAACATGAAAGCTATCAAGAAGGTTATACAAAAATCATAGATTTTAAAATATTTTGTTTCGTTTGTTTGTCATTAGTTGATCCATGTGAACGAATTCCTGTCAACGCCACTGGGGCTAGATGTAAGAGATGTCATTTTCAAAGGACTATTATGCAAAAATATACCACGTAAAAAAAAATTTAATATTTTGAAGTACGTATTCATGTTCTAAATATGTGTACAAAGTTTGATATGAATCCATCAATCTGATTTCTTTTTATAAAATAAACAAAAAACACTTAAAATTCAGACGTTTACACTGTTTATACCCCTTAATAACAGTCTTATTATCACTCTTTGAAATGAGTTAAATAAAATTTACATCATAGACAAGAACAATGTTAAACTGTAATCACAAAACTAATTGTTTTACTAGTATAAGATTCGTTGAAAACAAATTGTATTTTTGTTCTCTTTCAGCATCAGTTTCCCAACATTAAAATTTAAGCAATTAATTGAAAACTTTTAACTTTTTTCATAGATTAAAGAGCATTCGTTTTTACGTTCTGCGTCATAAAGTTATCCAATTAAAAAACTTTCTTACGTTAATTCTACAATCGTAGTATCGCATAGTAGAGCAACTTCTTAGCACTTGCACCAGGTTGCAATTCAAGATATAGGTATGTTCGTTGTTACGCAAAATTGTTTTTAGTTGGCAGCAACGTACTTAACGAAATGAATATTGATCGAGGCTGCACAACTTATTTCATTAACATGCTGCAAAAAATTTAGAATCCTATTACCTTATAATTTTGTGTAATTATTTCTGCTATTTAAGTGTAACTATTAAATTTGACATTTTTAATAACATTACAATAATAAACTTGAGATATTTCTTATTTAAATTGTTATAGCTTAATTGGTTTTATTTATTTTTATTTATTTTATTTATTTATTTATTTAATCAATGGTATGTTAACCTTACTGACTATATGCTTAATATATAAGTATATACATGCAAAGTAATAGATATTACACTTTAATATATTGAATTTAATTGTTTGAACATTATCGTCTTAGTGACTGAAAAATCAATAGAATATACATTTGATAGATTATTAAATTCTCGCAAAGTTCTCACGATTGGTGAATTTGAAGCATAATTTGTTCTGTGCACTCCAATATTAAATGGTGCACTATTTCTTAATGTTCTGGAAGGAACATTAAAAGTTATTTGATTGAGAAGATACGAACAATCAGTGTTGCCAGAAATAATATTGAAAACAAATAAGAGGGATAATATAGTTCTTCGATTTTCCAGGGTTTTCAAGTTTATAAGTTTACATCTAACATCATAGGAGGGAAGAGGATCTGAAAAGTTAATAGAACGAAGTGCATATTTGAGGAATCTACGCTGAACACGTTCTAAGCGATTCACATGCGTATTGTAATACGGATTCCAAATAAAACTTGCGTATTCCAACTTGGATCTAACCAGACTAGTAAACAGAATTTTTAGTGTATAAGGATCAGTAAATTCATTACTATTGCGCTTAATAAATGCTAATAAAGAGTATGCCTTAGGAGTTATATAATTTAAATGATGTATAAAAGTAAAACTTGAGTCAAATATAACACCAAGATCTTTTATTAATGTTACTGATTTCAAATTTTGATTATTCAACTTGTATTGATCATGAGCATTATTTATTTGTTTCGAATATGAAACTTGAAAACATTTATTTATATTTAGAGATAAACGGTTTTTAGAACACCATTCATATAGATTATTTAAGTCAGACTGCAAAGCAAGCATATCAGTACTATTTGCTATTCGAGAAAAAATTTTCAAATCGTCGGCAAACATTAAGAACTTCGTGTTATTAAAACAGGAACTAACATCATTTATAAAAATTATAAAAAAAAGTGGTCCTAAAATGCTTCCTTGAGGAACACCCGAGGAAGCTATAAACGGTTCAGACATGGATTCTTCAATAGACACCATGCAGAGTCTATTGCTTAGGTATTACTTGACCCAAGATACGAAATTTGAATGGAACCCTAAACGCAAGAATTTCATTACTAACATATGATGCGAAACCCTATCAAACGCTTTTGCAAAATCCGTATAAATAGTATCAACTCGAAAGCCATCTACTAATGAAGAAATACAATAGTCTGTAAAGGTCGCTAGATTTGTGACTGTTGATCTGTTCGGCATAAAACCATGCTGATTTGGCGATATTATATTTTTTATTTCAAAGGTAACTTTCTTTTTAATAATGCTTTCAAAAATTTTTGAAATATTTGATAGCTTAGATATTGGTCTATAATTACAAATATCATTTTTATTTCCATTTTTATATATCGGACTGATGAAAGAAATTTTCCAAGCATCTAAAAAAGTTCCAGTCTGTAAAGATTTATTAAAAATAATTTTTAGTGGTTCTAACAGTGAATATTGGCAATGAGTTAAAAGAAATGCAGAAAATCCATCTACATCTTTTTTTTGAGAGTTATTTAAACCCTGTATCGAAATGGCGATATCAGCGCTAGAGATTTCAAACAACCAAAATCAATATTTACTCCATAATTAGTATTGATATCTATATTTTTGTCTTCATCCGTAATAAAATTAGAGCAAAAAAATTTAGCAAACAGATTTGCAGAATCAACATAAGATTGAGACCAAACACCTTCATAACACATAGAAGACTGAAAACCAGAGGTCATTTTTTTTTGAATTTATAAAAGTCCAAAAATTTTTTGGATTCAACTTTATATTTGACTCATAGCGGCAAATATATTGTTTGTATAAGAATTTATTTAAAAAATTGAATTCCCTCAAATAATGTTGATGTTTAAAAAAATATTCAATATTGTTTGTGGCTTTGTATAAATTAAAAAACTTATTTCTTAGATTTTTCAATTTTTTTAACCCAGTGGTATACCACGGTAGCTTAAACATTTTACAAGGACATTGAGGGATAATTCTTTCACAGATGTCTAGAAATTTTGATTTAAAAAATATAAAAGAATCATAAGTGCTTTTGTATTTCAAATTATGTTCCCAATCCACCGAAATAATAGCAGTATTAAGTGCTTCAAAATTGCATTGACTAAAATTATAATACATACTGGAGTTCAAAGAGTTACTAAATTTACAAGCGAAATTGTAAAATGATATCGTAAGCACCAAAGGCACATGATGAATATTAGGTTCACAGACCGGAATATGGCAAATTTCAATATTATAATTAAACTCTTTACTTATAAAAATAAGATCTAATATTCTATTTAGTTTATTAGAGAAACCATTAATTTGAACAAAATCGAGACTTAAAAAAGAATCAATGAGATAAATTTCATGCGTTGAATTCACATTAGTGGGAATTAATGGATAATTAGTTAAATAGTTATTCCAAGTTACTTTATTTAAATTAAAGTCACCAAGAATGCAAAAATGACTATCACTAGAAACATTTGATGCTAAACTCAATATATTGTCCACATGAGACATGTAAAATGTATCCGAACTATTTGGAGGCAAGTAAGAAACCACCAAATATAGTCGTTCAGAGTATCCAACAATTTGAACACATAACTGATCCAGTAAAGTGTCCGTATTTTTCAATGGCCAAGCACAGCAGCACAACGAGCGTTTCACAGCAACTAGTACACCACCACCCCTAGTACAGCAAGTCTTAGCAGCATCTCTATCCTTCCGAAATACCTGATAACAATTCAGGTCGAAAAATTCAGCATCAAAAAATTCAGGATTTAGCCATGTTTCAATAATAACAATTATATCGTAGTCAAATTGCGAGGACCATAACTCAATTAATTCTGACTTGGTTCTTATGCCAGACATATTTTGAAAGTATAATCTCAGATTACTACCAGGATTATCATAATTGCTTGCGTCTATCTCCGATTGCGACGACGATCCTTTTTTGGAAAAAACTCAAACCTACTAATAGAAACATTAGTAGGCCAAAGAGTTGGATCTAAAATATGACCCGTAAGAGATGCCGAAATTCCGACCTTAAAGTTTATTTTCTCAATTTGAGTTTGAGCCAGATCTTTTCTCGTCAGTGGTTGACAAGCTAAATGATTTTTATCAATACCAGTGTGCTTATGAATATAATTTAAGATATCATCAGAGGTAACCGATGACTTAAACGAACAAAGATGAAACCAGTGCATTGGCTCTATTACATCCAGTTCAGTATTTGTTCTTTGACCAACAACAATTTTCTTTTTAGATGATTTCAAAACGTCATTTTTCACTACGACATCAGAAGCATGATTTTGGGCACTAGCTGCATTTGAATTATTCTTAAATAATATCGAAGCATAGCTACTAGCAGCATTATTATCATCAGCCACATTGGCAATGGCACCTTCAACATCAGCGCCCACATTAAACATCTCAGATTCCCGATCAGCACGAACAGCAACAACATCACCAACAACAGCAGCACGATCATCAACTCCAACAACAACTCCAACAGCATCACTAACAATATTTTTTATTGCATTCATGTTTTGACTATTATCATGCAATTCAACAGTTTCTATAGGTTCAGTGACCTCTGTATGCACAGATGAAATCTGCATTGAAGAAGCTGCCGAAGACGAGCAAGTAGTAACTAGAGCAGAACTAGCACTCGAAACAGGTTTTTTGTCATTTATTGTCTGTGCAGGTTTTTTTAGCACTTTAGCGCGAGCATTGATATTTGATTTGTTATTGTTTATATTAAATCCACTCACTTTCACGGGGGATGACGGAGACTTCGATTTCGATCGCGTGATTATTTGCTCAACATTAAGATTATTGCCTATTCGATTAAGATTTCGAATCGCAGCGATATTATTTTGTTCAGCATCACTTTGCTTTTTAGCATCGAAATTGTCTTTTAAGCAGGTTAAAATATTGCAAGCCTCACTTAATTTAGATAGGCAGACTGTAATCGGGTGATCATAGCACAAATCACACTTATAGATTAGGTTCTTATTTGATTTTATTGAGTTTATGACTTCTTCACTGATCATGGCACATTTGTGGTGCAAGCTCTTATAACAAAAACCACACGTAACCGAGTCAGTTAGAACTGAAATTATTGTATTGCAACTAATACACGACATAGCGAACGCATAAATTAACGATGTGTTCACGACTGCGGTTGAAGATCAACTGACTTTGTTTTGTGGGACTTATACGCAGAGCTGGGTCAAAAAGTACTCATTACAATTAGATTCCAATTTCTTGGAATTAAGAAATGGTAATTGGCTCTCTCAATTCCTCAGGAATGTGATTGGAAAAAAATCGTCAATGCTATTACAGGAATTGTGATTGGTAATTGAACACCTTAACTCCTTAGGAATGGAATTATAAAAAAATCGTCAATTCCATTACAGCAATTGTAATTGGTAATTGAACACCTCACTTCCTTGGAATGGAATTGAAAAAATAGCCAATTAGTTTTTACAGATTTTGCGAAAGCATTCGATTTGGTAAACTTGGTAAACTGGGTTTCCACTCCTTCTTGCTAAGGTGGCTAGAGAATTACCTGTTCGGTCGTAGACAAGCGGTTAAGATTGGTAAATACCGCTCTAAATATATTGATAATTTTTCTGGTGTGTCCCAAGGCAGTCATCTTGGTGCGCTTTTGTTTGTCTTATTTACTAACAACCTTCCAAACTATGTCCAGTTTTCGAGATGTCTCATGTATGCTGATGACGTGAAGTTATTTAAAATTTAAAGTTTTTTCTAAATGACCTCTATATTTATTATGTTGACTTTATATGATTTAAATACAAATTCTAAATGTTTGATAGTTTAAATCATACTTGATTTTAAATACAAATTCTAGTTGTTTGACAGTTTAAAATCGTTTATCGAGCTTAAGGTCAAAGTTAGAACAATTAATTGTTCTAACGAATTTTTCTAAAGAAACAACAACAACAACAAAGTTTTTTCAATATGAAAGGAAAAAAACCACTAGCAAATTGATTTTATTGTACAATTTCTGCGGTGCTAAACGCGTCATCAGAAATCTTTGTGATTGCCCGTGCAAGCGCGTAGACGCACTGCACCATCGGGGCGATGAGATTTTGAAGCTTCAATTTCTCATTTTTTCCTTTAATTTCATAATGCCACATTTGTTGTTGTATTTCTGTTTTACTTTAGTTTCTATGCTTATATTATATGTAGTCCAACAGCCTGCTGGAATTCTGCACTAACAAAGCATGTTTACTGAAGTTGTTTTTAGAATTTTTGCTGATTTTGTTTTTCAGCTGTTTCCGTTTGGTCGAGCTCTACCATTTGATTAAAGTTTTTTCTAAATGACCTCTATATTTATTATGTTGACTTTATATGATTTAAATACAAATTCTAAATGTTTGATAGTTTAAATCATACTTGATTTTAAATACAAATTCTAGTTGTTTGACAGTTTAAAATCGTTTATCGAGCTTAAGGTCAAAGTTAGAACAATTAATTGTTCTAACGAATTTTTCTAAAGAAACAACAACAACAACAAAGTTTTTTCAATATGAAAGGAAAAAAAACCACTAGCAAATTGATTTTATTGTACAATTTCTGCGGTGCTAAACGCGTCATCAGAAATCTTTGTGATTGCCCGTGCAAGCGCGTAGACGCACTGCACCATCGGGGCGATGAGATTTTGAAGCTTCAATTTCTCATTTTTTCCTTTAATTTCATAATGCCACATTTGTTGTTGTATTTCTGTTTTACTTTAGTTTCTATGCTTATATTATATGTAGTCCAACAGCCTGCTGGAATTCTGCACTAACAAAGCATGTTTACTGAAGTTGTTTTTAGAATTTTTAGAAACTAAAGTAAAACAGAAATACAACAACAAATGTGGCATTATGAAATTAAAGGAAAAAATGAGAAATTGAAGCTTCAAAATCTCATCGCCCCGATGGTGCAGTGCGTCTACGCGCTTGCACGGGCAATCACAAAGATTTCTGATGACGCGTTTAGCACCGCAGAAATTGTACAATAAAATCAATTTGCTAGTGGTTTTTTTCCTTTCATATTGAAAAAACTTTGTTGTTGTTGTTGTTTCTTTAGAAAAATTCGTTAGAACAATTAATTGTTCTAACTTTGACCTTAAGCTCGATAAACGATTTTAAACTGTCAAACAACTAGAATTTGTATTTAAAATCAAGTATGATTTAAACTATCAAACATTTAGAATTTGTATTTAAATCATATAAAGTCAACATAATAAATATAGAGGTCATTTAGAAAAAACTTTAATCAAATGGTAGAGCTCGACCAAACGGAAACAGCTGAAAAACAAAATCAGCAAAAATTCTAAAAACAACTTCAGTAAACATGCTTTGTTAGTGCAGAATTCCAGCAGGCTGTTGGACTACATATAATATAAGCATAGAAACTAAAGTAAAACAGAAATACAACAACAAATGTGGCATTATGAAATTAAAGGAAAAAATGAGAAATTGAAGCTTCAAAATCTCATCGCCCCGATGGTGCAGTGCGTCTACGCGCTTGCACGGGCAATCACAAAGATTTCTGATGACGCGTTTAGCACCGCAGAAATTGTACAATAAAATCAATTTGCTAGTGGTTTTTTTCCTTTCATATTGAAAAAACTTTGTTGTTGTTGTTGTTTCTTTAGAAAAATTCGTTAGAACAATTAATTGTTCTAACTTTGACCTTAAGCTCGATAAACGATTTTAAACTGTCAAACAACTAGAATTTGTATTTAAAATCAAGTATGATTTAAACTATCAAACATTTAGAATTTGTATTTAAATCATATAAAGTCAACATAATAAATATAGAGGTCATTTAGAAAAAACTTTAATCAAATGGTAGAGCTCGACCAAACGGAAACAGCTGAAAAACAAAATCAGCAAAAATTCTAAAAACAACTTCAGTAAACATGCTTTGTTAGTGCAGAATTCCAGCAGGCTGTTGGACTACATATAATATAAGCATAGAAACTAAAGTAAAACAGAAATACAACAACAAATGTGGCATTATGAAATTAAAGGAAAAAATGAGAAATTGAAGCTTCAAAATCTCATCGCCCCGATGGTGCAGTGCGTCTACGCGCTTGCACGGGCAATCACAAAGATTTCTGATGACGCGTTTAGCACCGCAGAAATTGTACAATAAAATCAATTTGCTAGTGGTTTTTTTTCCTTTCATATTGAAAAAACTTTGTTGTTGTTGTTGTTTCTTTAGAAAAATTCGTTAGAACAATTAATTGTTCTAACTTTGACCTTAAGCTCGATAAACGATTTTAAACTGTCAAACAACTAGAATTTGTATTTAAAATCAAGTATGATTTAAACTATCAAACATTTAGAATTTGTATTTAAATCATATAAAGTCAACGTTATTTAAAATTATTAATTCTTCAGTAGACTGTCAATTTATTCAACAGGATTTGGATGGCTTGCAGAAGTGGTGTGATGTCAATAAGTTATATTTATTTTAATGTTACTAAATGTAGTGTAATGTCATTTACCATGAAACAGCAATTAATTGTAGGCAACTATACTTTATGCTCAGATATAGTCTTAAGAGTTGATATTAGTATGGATTTGGGAGTAATTTTTGACAAAAAACTTAATTTTGGTAAACATTATGATGCTGTTATTTCCAAAGCTAATGCAATGATGGGTGTCATCATGCGTAACACTAAGGAGTTCTCAGATCCCTTTAATGTAAAGTTAATTTTCTTTTCTTTGGTTAGATCAAGTTTGGAGTATTGCTGTGTTATCTGGGACCCTCGATATGCTGTGCATATATCTAGAATTGGAAATATTCAGAGACGTTTTAATCGGCTAGTGTTTAGAAAACTTCGGTGGGAGTTTATGCCGACTTACGACTCCCGTTGTGCGCGTTTAAGCTTGAAAACCTTATAGTTTAGAAGAAAGTATTTTTTGGCTATATTTGCTCGTGATATATTCATGAATCACTTAGATTGTGCACCATTACTTGCTTTATTTGGTATATATGCGCCCGAAAGGAATTTTAGGCGCAGACAGTTTTTCAAATTCCATATCGCAGGACAAACTATGGTTTATAATATGAGTTCTTCTTTTAATGCAATTTGTAGCAATATTGATATAACCCAAACTAGGGTCTCTTTTAAAAATTGTATTATGTTAAGCTAACATTATAAATATTATTAAATTCTTGTTTAATTTTAATATAATTTTTAGTAACTGTAGAACAAACTTGCTTATAGTTGAATAATAAATAAATAAATAAATAGAGAATTGTAATTGGCAATTGAACACTTCAACTTCTCATAATGGAATTGGAAAAAATCGTAAATTCTATTACAGGAATTGCAATTTGAAACTTAAATTTCAATTAATTTTCCATTAACTCAAAACTACGTCATTATGTATTAAAAAGTTTATTTGACTCCCACTGTTAGTCGGTTAATGAAATTTTTACAAATAAATGTATAGTTTTGTAATTTAATACCATATTTTGAGTTAGAACAAAATATATAGCTGCTACTCTACCTGGTTCAATTCCGCTGTCTTTTTGGAAGGTGCTTGGTACATAACTTCCACACCCTCGTACAAAATTTCATTAATCTACTAACAAAGCGATGTTTTCCAATTCTATCTCTTAGGAATTAAGGCGTTCAATTACCTATTACAATTCCCGTAATGGCTTTGAACATTTTTTTAACCAATTACAATTCCTGTAATGTAATTGAGAAGTTTTTCCAATTACATTCCTGAGGAATTGAGATGCGCAATTACCAATTCCTAATTCCAAGGAATTAGAATTGAGCTGGAATTAAATTAAAAGGAATCATAGTAAACTTTTGCTATGCTTGCAGGCCCGGCAAATAACTTGGGTAAGGTGGATAGTTATACCCACATGGAATTTTGTGGGTGGGTTATAACTAATGTGACAAACCGTTCCGAAAAAATCGGAATCATTTCAAAATTTAAAGGTAAGTTACGGTATTCCGAAGCTAAGCTAAGCTAAGCTTGATTTGTGACCGCAGATTGTAATATATTTTTCTTCTCTAGCGTATACTTACGAAAGATTAGGAAACTTCGGTAGAAAAGGGATAGCCTTATCTTTTGTGTTTTTAACGTAGTTTTGCAAGAAAAATATAAATTAATTAAAAAAAAACAAAAGCGAAAGCTATGTCCGCTGCGATACTTTCTCGAATCGCATTTCAAATCGGTTCGGCATAAAAATGCTTTGCAAGCCGCTTCGAAAACCAAAGATGTGTCGTCGTTTTTTAAAAGTGCAGATTGTGAAGGTGTTTGGTGCTATCACATGGTCAGGGTAAATTATAGTTTCCGTTCATCAGACTGTGCGAGCAAAATTATACGTAGTTGTTTTGAGCTGTCGAAATTTCATTGCGCACGCACAAAATGCGAGTTTATCGTTGTAGCATGTAACGATCTGTTGTCAAAATTATTTTGGAAAGATGATAAGCGACGGAAGCACGCTCTAATTTCCGGCTCTGGCTCGTCGGCTAGTGGGGGTGGAAGTTCTTGTAGCCTATCACCTAAGAACATTTACTACAGCACTGCCAATTTTAAGTTGCGTGCAGGGGAAAGGTTTAAGGTATAGATGCATAGAACTTAAAAAAGAGATAGATAAAGAAAGTCAGTAGAATAGATAAAGAACGAAACAGAAGCTTGTGCTCGATATAATGTTGTTGTTGAGCATTGGTGACCTTGCCTCAATTTTTGCCCTCCCATCCATGATTATCTTAAACACAGAAAATCCTAAAAATATATGCAAAAGATGATCCCAAAAATTATCTCACAACTAACTCACAACGCCTGCATGAAATCAAATATTTTTAAATGTACAGGCGCATATTTTAAAACAACTCGTTATTTTTATTTAAACAAAAATTCATACAAAAATCATCTTAAATTAAAAAAAAATTATTTATAATTGAATTCGAATGTGATACAATTATATCAAAAACAAAATAAAGGGTTTATTTAAATGATAAAAATATTAAAATGAATTAATAATTAATAAATAGTGTTTAAATAGTATTTAAATAAGAAAAAAACAAATATTTTGATTTTATATCAAAGATTAAAGAAACGAACTGAACGTTAAAAGTGCTTACATTAGTTTTTTCTCTAACAAAATAGTCTAAGCTTAATACCAAAATAACTCTAGTAACTTTGTTTTATTTTTTTTTTTCTTAAATTGGATCAAGCTTAAAAAAATGTGTCCTGTTTTAGTTTCTTTCTTCGTTATTTAATTAAGATGTTTGTTGTTGTTTATTCATTATTATTAAATAAAGAGAAAAGTTTTTTTTTTTTTGATAAATAAAAATGAGGAAAAGAAACTTACTTTGTTAAACTGCATTGTTCCCTCGATGAAAGATCTTTCATTTTGGTGAGCAATGTAAGCTGCATTACTTTACATTGTCGAGCTAAAATAAAAGAAAGGTTTTTTGTTTTGTTTTCTTTTTGTGATACTAAATTTTACTCAAAAACACGACGATAGCTCGCGTTAACGTTGTTAGCGTATTCTGGTTGTTAGCTTAACAAGAAATAGTTAAGAAGCTCTTAACAAGATTGTTATGTTTTTATGTTGGTATTCTTAAAAATCATAAACAACATAAAAGCTTAAAAAGCTTTTAAAGTTCACCAAGCATGGTTTTGTTGGTATTCTTAAAAATCATAAACAACATAAAAGCTTTTAAAGTTCACCATGCATGGTGAAAATCAATATGCCTATTGAAAGAAGAGATGCGCTATATAAACAGATGCTTCGAGTGCAGCTTGTGACTTTGCAAGTGCTTGAAAAATTTGCCACGGCTACTGAAAGATTTCATTATCAACACTTTAAATAAGTAAAATATTCTTCCATTTTTCAGTTTAATGTATTTAAACTAAATATTATATTATAATTTGTATTTTTTTATTATTTTTACAACAATTTTCTATCTAAGCACATACATTTCATTCGTTGTTAAGACTCTTTCTGTTATTAACAAAATTGTAAGGAAAAGAGCTTTTAAATTTGCAGCAGAATACGAAACGTTAACAAATTATTAACATTAACTATTTTGTTAATGTGGTGAACTTAGTTGCCAGAATAAGGCTGTTAGTGACACGCTCACTGACAATTCGGTGAATATGGTATATGTATATATATTTATTTTGTTATATGTATAGCACTACGTTGATCGATACAACAATAACAAAATCACTTAACTTAAATTTACTGAATAGATTTAAGTAATTTCTTTTTATAATTTAGATTTGTTTAAAGCTCTTTTTTTCTTCATTTTTTCAAATAACTTGGATTATTTACAAATTAAGATACGTTTCTTTAAGCATTAACTTTAAGTTTAAGTTAATTTCTAATAATTACTTAAGTTATATTAGAATTTAGAATAGTTTATTTTAGCATTAATTTTTAGTTTTAGTTCATAGTTTCTTTTGGTATTTAAGTTAGATTTATTAAGCTATTTATTTACTTTAAGATTCTAATTGTCATTTGAAGGTTATTTTAGTGGTGAGATTGGCACGATCACTTGTTTTACATAGGTATACATTTAACTTTAAAGTGCCAGTATTTTTTTTTGTTTTAGCTTATTTAGTCTTATATTGTTAGTTTTTTATATATTTTTAATTCTTAATCATTTCTTTTTAATCACAATTTCTTTGTTTTTTTTTCTTTAACCCTATTACCACACTTGCTACCACTAAAACCGAGTTGTAATTATGCTGCCCAAACTGATGACCGTCGTGTACTAACTTCGTGCTTTTCTGACCCTCTCTTTCTACATATTTTTATGCAAGAATCTGCTTATGTGCAAGGTGAAAGCTTTCGTGACGATTTGCTCTTTAGCTTTTGCACAAATTTTTGTATGGTGCCAAATCCTTTTAGAAGATGGCACCAGCAAATGAAATTTTGTTAACAAATTTAATCAAAAATCTTCTCGCCAATTCATAATTCCACTTTTTTTCCTTCGCGCTTAAAATATTCGTGTTTTTGATCGATACTTAATTATATTTTCGAGCAATCATTACCAATAACAAAACATTAAATTGAGTTAAACTAACAAGCAAATATTTTCAGTTTTCACTTCACCGACTTAACACTTAGTTTTATTTAATGAAAAGAAATAAATATTTCGAAGAAGTTGATTTTTTGTATGACCTTCTTTGAAGACGGCTGATCTGGAAAGACGCTTTTGTCTTCCGATTAGACCACGAGTTTTTAGCTAACAGCATAACTCATAAAAAAAGTATAGCAGTGAGAGGACTGCCGACCGAAGCGAAAACCTATACATAAAATATAAATGGAAGACGTTGTCCTGCCACGGACCGCCTTACTGCTATATAAGAATTTTCATGCTAATAGGTGGTTTCGGACTATGCTACATGTAGGATGTATTTGACAGGTCGGACGGACATGTAGGATGTGCGAAAGCTCATACTGCAGCCCGTCCTACATGTAGGATGAAATCAAAAAGTTTTAAAAGTTCCACTCTGATCTTGTTCTTCTCTGTGCGTCCTTGTTTGTAGATTTCCTTGGTAATTGTTGTTGGCGCAGTTAGCCGGAAATTTTTTGTAGGTGTCGTGAATTCTAATTGTGTAGCTACAGTTGGTATATGAAATTAGAATTATTTTTGTTAAGAGTTTATAACAATTTATTAAATTTTTTATATATTACTATTATAATATATAATTTTTATATAGTACTTTATATATAACTATTTCTTTTAAGCAAAAGTGTTACCATATCAAAAATACATATAATTAAAGTAATTTATTTAAATTATTTCATTATTGATTATTTATATCAATTTATATCATAACACTAACACAATATACATGTTCACCATATCTATATTGCGTTGTGTATTAAAATTAGAATATTCTAAAATAAAGAAATATCTATAGCTTATAAATTATATATAATCCGTATAAGAAATTAAGCTAAACAGTTTTAAAAAATAGAATGCTTAGGATAAGCAGACCTTAGTTATTCAATTACTACTGAAAATATTAATTATTTTGCAGGTTTAATACGTAATTGTTATTATATAAATATACATAAATATTCTTTAAATTTCCTCAATGAGCTAAATTGTTCATATATATGAACTATATATATGTAAATATATACATATATATATACTAGGGCGGGTCAATTTGTATGGACGAATTTTTTGGAGGTCTGGCTCAGCGAAATTCGTAAAATACATGTAATTTCAAGACTTTTTCTCCACTACAGCATATACAAATTCTGAAAAAAAGCTGTGCGGACTTTCGTAAATAGATTTTGTTCTCAATTATAAAATATGAATGTATGAATGTATGTGTATGAATCTATTTACGAAAGTCCGCACAGCTTTTTTTCAGAATTTGTATATGCTGTAGTGGAGAAAAAGTCTTGAAATTACATGTATTTTACGAATTTCGCTGAGCCAGAATTTTACCCGCCCTAATATATACATATATATATATACATATATATATATATATGTATTTCCGATACGGTAACACTTTTACTAAAAACAAATAGATTTACCAATATTATATATACTCTTTAATTCATATGTATAAACTGTTTTCTAAATTAGTTCGATGTCATATGCTGACTGTAGCTACAAATAAACATCCACAAAAAATTAAAGCTTACTGTACAACAATAACTACTTAGCAAATTTACAACAACGCAAAGAGAATTACAAGATCCCAGCGGTTGCGCAGCGTTAGAAGGGATGATCCGAATTGGCGGCGTAAAATATACGGCACTTTGCATGCTATATTTTCTGTTTGCCTGCTGTTTCGTTAATTTTTTTAATTTTTTAACAGTTTTTTAAGTTTACAATATTACAAGTTTACGAAATATGTTGCAAGTACAAGCTCTCGAATTAAATATGTCGCAAATTGATAAAATGTAAATAAAATAAAATATTTGCGCTAAAACACGACCGAAATGTCAAAATTTGTAACTGTCAAAATTTCATCGTCCATTTGACACAGCAAAAAAGACAAATTTATTTCAACACACACAAATTTTATTCAACTTGATATTTTCTATCCTACCACGACTGATTGACACACAGCCATAGTTGACAACTCTGAATATAAAATGCCGCAGTGGTGAAAATAAAAAGCCACTGACAAATACAACAAGTGTGAAAATTGTCAAACTTTGTTTGACGATATGTAATAAAATAAGAGCATGCATTTAATTATTTGAATGTTCAACATATGCCTTTATCACAACTTAAAGATTAAAATGTTAAAACACTCAATCCATACATTATTTTTCTTGTTTGCAAACGAAGTTCCAGCAGAAAAAAGAAGAAAAAGAAGAAGATGGATCCATTTTTAAATCTCACCATGAATAGCAGCTGTTTGAGTAAAAGCAAATTTTTCAAAAATGTTGACAAATACAACAACTGAAGAAATTGCCAAACTTTAAAGGCATATATATATAAATATAAACCGAATTAATAATAAGTTTTGGTTGCAAACATCTTATTGCAACCTAACTTAAGTATTTATATACTAACAAACAGATTATATGCATTAATTTCAGGAGTAGCCAAGTGATTTCTTTGTGAGCTTGCGGCCGAATGACGAATTCCTTGGAAAAATACGATGATGCAAACGAATGATTTACCCTCTACCAAAATCGTTCGACGCGCCTAAAGAAGTTTTCACTTCAAAAAATATGCCGTAATAGCGTAAGATTTCCAAGATATATTTTAAAGAATTGGTAGCAAAAGGGATGTTAAAAATATATTGCTGTGGTGAATTTATTTTCACGTCTAGATGGAGCTGGTTTGTTTTAATAATCATAAAATCTGAAATACCGGAAATAACATCTTTTTTTTTGTTTTTTGCTACAAGCGCCGGTACATCGTGACCAATGTGATTGCGCCGTATTCGATCAATCAGCTGAAAAACAGTTTGCAAGAAACTCTCTTCGTTGCTTCAAATCAGGGAAATATTAAGATGTTTTCCATTCTCGTCCGCTACTTCCACTAAACTGAAGTTCGATGTTGAGCTAATTGTTGTTAAAATTTATTCGCACTTTTATTTGTACATTGTGAGAGTTACAAAATTGAAAGAATTTTGCGATTCTGTCGGAGAGCAATATGAAAAATTGCTTGGCTACAGTAAAGCCCGGTTTTTAGCATTTTTCCAGCTATTGAATCTATTTTGCGAATTTTTGAAGGTTTAAAGGAATATTTTCTGAACACCGCCAACAGCCCATTAGTACTTAAAAATTTCTTCCACAATCCTGTAACGAAAATTTGGCTCTGTTTTCTTAAAGATCAGGTACGTATTCTTCTTGATTAACTTTGATTAAACTGCGACCATTGTTTATTTACTAAACCTCTGCACGAGTGCGCTTGAAATGCATTTCAGATAACTGATTTGTGGAGCAAGCGTTGGTTATGTTCGGCTTTCATTAATTAGAACACACGTAACACTACAGAGAGCACTCGTCACGTGAGCAGAACAAAAACAAAAGAAAACCGAAGCAATGTTATGCTTGAGTCGACAGAGAAGAGCGCAGCAAAACGAAATGACTTGAAAGTTATGTGATCAACAGCAGAACGCTTGGAGTTATGATGTGTTGTTTAGGTTTCATAGTTTCTGCATTTCCTTGTGAAGTAAAAACCATCTAAAACGAAAAAAAGGGATTTTCTTATTATTTATTGAAATTATAATACGAGACTTTTTTATTTATTATGAAAATTAATTTATTTTTTTAATTTTTCACAATATTTAATTCAATAAAAGTTATTAAAAAATTAAAAATAAATATATTTTTTAAGTAGCCACAAAAAAATTAATTAAATTTTATTGTGTTGCTTATGAGGATATTTTCTTGTTGTTTTTACTTTTACTATTGGTGGTGGTTTTGTTGATTATTGTTTCTTGCATTCTTATGATGTTGGGTTGTTGTTATTGTTGTTTTTTCTGTTGATGATTATAATGATGATTAATATGTAAATATGATTACTAGTTATGATGTGATTACGTTTGTTGTTGGCGTTGTTGTTTATGGTAGTATTGGTGTTGTTGTTGGTCTATTACGATGATGTTTATGTTTTTCATTGTTATTATTTTATGGTAGATCTTAGTAAAACTGAATGATCTACTAGAAAAATTTGATTTGGGAGGGTATTTCTTCAATCATTTCAAATTTAATTTTGTAGAAATATTTAAGATAATTTAAAAATAACGCCAGTATTTTATGCCAGGGCCGTAGTCAGGATTTACCCATGGACGGTTTTGATGAAGTTTTTTTCAAAATTAAAATATAGGGACAATTATTTGCTTCATTTCAATTTTACGTTAAATTTTTTATATATTATATACAGTTGCGAACATAGCAGTCGTCTTATATTCAGATATGTTTAGATAAATAATACTATTCTACAAATTTCGTATACGGTAAACCCATTTTTATTCCTATATGTACGTTTAACCCTGGTTACAAATCTGTACTCAATTTCCTCCTATATTGTAACATTTTCAATTTACGGGGTGTTTAACGTTTTTGGAACGTGCTTAGTATGAAAATGGCTTAGCTCAGTAGTGGTTATCGTAACAGCTAAAATATTTTGGGAATTGTTATATAATAGACTAAGGTTCATTTTTAGAGGGGTAAAAATATAACTTTTTACCCCATACAAGTGGAGGCACCTTCATATACATGCACTTAAAACTCTAAAATATGCGCTAAAAAAAGGTTAAATATGTAATAAATAATGATTTTTTTAATTAACAAAAAAGAAAAAACAATTCATTTTTAAATACATATAAAATTAGTTTTTTTTTTTTAAAAAAGTGCCTTTAAAAGTACCTAATAATTCTATGTAATCTTTTTTCAAAATATGTCGTATTAAATTTTAATGGTTGCAAATCAAAAAAAGCAAAATATGCAAAAACCACATGAATTTATTGTATAAAAAATATACGCAATTAATATGCAAAAATAGACATTTTTTGTAAAATATGCAAAACCATGTATTTATTGCAAAATATTTAAAAATATGCACTAACTATTGAATGTCATTTAGAAGGAATTTTCATGATTCGCAAAGATAACTTAACATTTGCGCCCAGTAAACTTAACCATAATATGCCCAGTAAAAACTTGCATTTGCATGAAATTCCTAGCCCTACCAATATTCTGCTGCGTTAGGTGTGATCGATGCTTTTCTCGATGTTATCAATTCATTTCTTTTTATAGAACGAATATCATCGTGTTCTGGTAAAGCAAGCTGCGAACAAGTTCTGCTTTGAAGCTGACGAGTGCTCTGCAGTGCTCGGATCTTGTCGTTTAATGAATTGGTTATGTTCTGCTTGACTTAACAAAGTTATGTTATGTTCTGAACTCGGCACTGTTGGCTCTACTGTTGTACAGAAAACGATTGCATTTGTGCGGTGGCTTACTATTTACATATTCTTGTCACTGGTTTTTCACCACGCACAATGACCCGCGGTTTTATATTTATTTGCATTACGCACTTACACATTAGGTTAAGGTTTACTTTACACTCCCACACTTTTGAGTTATTATATTATTAAACACTAGCTGGAACCCGGCGCGTTGCTGCCACGCCCCCGTTGCCAAACTTCCATAAAATGTTATCAGTGAACCTGCATTGGGTTGATCTAAATTTGGGTTGAATGAGAGGTGCCACGCCCCTTTGTTTAAATCCCATAAAATTTGATTAGTGAAACGGCATGTGTAAATCGTGGTAGAATAATGAATTCTTAGGCTATAACTTCAAAGCTATTCGATATCGCAAATCGCATATTTGGGTTGTATGGGAGGTGCCACGCCCCCTGAATGGCGTGTGTAAATTGTGGTAGAATACCGAATTCCGAGGCTGTGCGAGCTGTAACTGAAAAGCTATTCGATATCGCAAATTATGGGAGGTTGCCACACCATACGTCCATAAAATGTTATCAGTAAAACGACATGTGCAAATTGTGCTCGAATACCGAGGCTGTGGAGGTCTATAACTCCAAAGCTATTCGATATCGCAAATTCTGGTTGCAAGGGAGGAGCCACGCCCCTTGTACAACGCCCATAAAATGTTATCAGTAAAACAGCACGTGTAAATTGTCGCCGAATACTGAATTCCGGGGCTGTGTGAATTATAACGCAAAAGCTATTCAAAATATTAAATGTGGGTTTTAAGGGAGGTGCCACTCTCCCTTTCCCAACGCCCATAAAATTTTATCAGTAAAACGGCACGTGTAAATTGTGGTCGAAAACTCAATTCCATGGCTGTGCGAACTATAACTCAAAAGCTATTCGATATCTCAAAGTTGAGTTGTATGGGAGGTGCCACGCCCCCTTGTCCAACACCATAAAATGTTATCAGTTAAACTTAATGTGTAAATTGAGTTCGAATATTAAATTCCGAGCCTGTGCGGTCTGTAACTAAAAAGCTATTCGATATCGCAAATTTGGGTTGTATGAGAGTGCCACGCCCCCTTGTCCAACGCCCATTTTTTCTTTCTGTAAAAAACGTTTGTAGACTATTACAAACATTTTAAAAAAGTTAGCCAAATTGGCGCAGGCGTTCTGCGATTTTAGGTATATATAAAAAAGTGGGCGTAAAAGTGGGAGTGGTCAATTTTTATTCAGTAAAAACTTAAAATGGATTACTACGAACATTTAAAAAATAAATTAGCCAAATCGGTGTAGCCGTTTTCCGATTTTAGATAAATAAAAAAGTGGGCGTAAAAGTGGGCGTGGTCAATTTTTCTTTCCGTAAAAACCTAAGTTGGACTATTACGAACATTTTAAAAAAATATCCAAATCGGTCCAGCCGTTCTCAACTGATGCAATTACCAACGAACGACATTTGATTTTTATTTATATAGATATCAAAACAGTGGGCGCAAAAGTGGGCGTGGTCAATTTTTCTTTCAGTAAACACTTAAATTGGATTACTACGAACATTTGAAAAAAAAATTATCCAAATCGGTCCAGCCGTTTTCCGATTTTAGATAAATTGAAAAAAGTGGGCGCAAAAGTGGGCGTGGTCAATTTTTCTTTCCGACAAAACTTAAATTGGATTACTATGAACATTAAAAAAAAATTATCCAAATCGGTCCAGCCGTTTTCCGATTTTAGATAAATCAAAAAAAGTGGGCGCAAAGTGGGCGTGGTCAATTTTTCTTTCCGTAAAAACCTAAGTTGGACTATTACGAACATTTTAAAAAAAAAATTATCCAAATCGGTTCAGCCGTTCTCAACTGATGCAATTACCAACGAACTACATTTGATTTTTATTTATATAGATGAATACACATTGAATTATGAAGTAAATCCATTTTTCTTATAATAATTAATATGTTCGATGTTTTTTTTATCACATTTTGTTTGCACATTACTTACACTATTTTTTTATACATTTTTTCTTTTCATCATATGCACATATGTACAAGCATTTTGCACATAAAATATTTTATTTTGCTAACACCAACAACAACTTGTTGCACTTTATTTATACAGAAATAATTAAGTAATGAAGTTTTTAAATGGCTGTTAACACGGACTTTTAAAAAGTTGTATTGAGACAATCGCGTATAGTTTAGAGGAGAGGGAACTAATTAGTAACCAGTTTTGCTTACTAATGACTTTAAATATTCTTCAGACATTATTCTTCAGATGTTTGGCTATAAGAAAAGACAAAATTAAATCTACTTTTCATAAGTGCAAACTCTTACCCTCCACCCTTAAGTTTCCAGGTGGACCTTTCATTTCCGCGTTTAGTATATAACTCCATAAAATTTTACCAGTGAAACTGCATGTGAAAATTGAGGTCAAATACTTAATTCCGTGGCTGTAAGACCTATAACGTCAAAGCTATTTGATAAATCAAAAAGTATCTTTATCATAAAAGCCATAACTTTTGATTGGTAACAGATATTGGAGTAATTTTTAAAAAAAGAAATTTCACAAAAAAAAAAATCAAACCTTGTTTTGATGACAAAAACAGTAAAATAGTTTTCGCGTTTAACTGGGAGAAATTTTGCAAATAAATGCTATGTGAAAGGTAGTCGATGTGCAATGTTTACTTGATTCTATTTTTACAACAACAACAATTTTTGAGTGTTTTTTTTTAATTTAAAAGGCAATATTTTGGACCTTTTTTGAAAAAGTCATGAACAATATACAGTGGTGGCCATACAATTAGAAACACCCACTTAGCATTTTAATTTTATATCATCACTACTTCCTTACAACGAAAATTAAGAAAATAGATATCATATGTTATAAGGCTCATTTATTACTGTATATCCTAGATATATTTCGAAATGTAGGAATATTTGTGAAAGGTGCAAACTAGATTTTCTTATTGAACTCAAAAAACGCATTGGTCACGGAATTAGAAACGATAAAAAAAGTAATATTTAATTCTATCTTTTTTAAAAATGTATTATAAAATAATGGAAAAACAACTTAGTACTTCGTAGGATAACCCTTATTTTTTATAACTTCTGTCAATCTCCTTGGCAAACTCTCAACCAAACTTCGGCATCTTGAGGATGGTATCGATTCCCAAACTTCTTTTATATTTCGAAAATGTTCGTAATTATTTTTGGGTATTTTTGTTTTTAAATCTCTTTCGACATCTGTCCATAAATTTTCAATTGGGTTTAAATCTGGACTTTGCGGTGGCCACGACAAAACATTAGTATTCGTATCCATAAACCATTGCTTCACAACTCGGGAAGTATGCTTAGGATCGTTATCCTGCTGGAAAATATACGTAACTGGCATATTTTCAAACGAAAATGGTTCCATTATAGTTTCCAGTATATTTTTATATTGGTGTTGGTCCATTCGTCCATCTATGCGATGTATCGGGCCAACGCCAAACCAACTGAATGCACCCCATACCATCACATTTCCTCCACCGTGTTTGATAGTCTTGATAGTGTATCTGGGCTCCAAAGATTTGTTCACTGGCCGTCTTACATAAGATTTACCGTCTGATCCAAATAAATTAAACTTCGATTCGTCACTCCAGAGGATCTTTTTCCAAAATGTAAGAGGTTTTTGCAGGTGCTCTTTGGCAAATTGTAAACGCTTCGTCATATATTTTTTTGAGACGTGCGGTTTTTTCCGTGCAATGCATCCATGTAGACCAGCTTCTTGTAATCGACGCCTAATGGTTTTACATGAGATATTCTGCGATATTTGAGGCATTACAATGGCATTAATTTCAGTTGAGGTCAAAAATGGGTTGGCTTTACTGGTTCTACAAATAATTCTATCATCATATTGTGACAGACCGACCATCCACCTCGCAGCGTCGTGACATCCGCGTACCGGATGACGAGGCACTTCCTGACTTAGCGAGCGTCTGCATACCTAGCTATGCTTCAGCTTAGCTCAGGGAAAATGGGCGTGGGGTTGCTTCGTCAGGAAGTCGTGGGATGCGATCTGCACAAGTCGTATGTATGCAGACGATAACGGGAAACGGAAAAGGATCATTTGAATTAAAATTCAAATTATTTGAATTTCAATTCAAATGGGCGGAAACAGGAAACGGATGGGAGAGAGGAAAAATAACCCGAACGAGGCAACGAAAACCGACCTGTTGACCTTATGCACCTGGATATATGAAGGAGGAATGGTGTTGTTTTCCCTCATTGTCTGCACCCACCCATCCTGTTAATGAGAAAGAAACTTTGTTTTCATTAACCCAATGTGCACCTAAGTGCAGCAGCCCCTTACCAGGCCCTTCCCTTTCATTGCTCCAAAGAATTTACACAAAGTTAGTTTAGTACCATAATACCCATTCTAAGGGATTTTTACATTTATTGCTAAAAATTTAGTAATGATCATAACAAACTCTCTTGTTACAGGACGAGAAAAATTAAATGTAAGCTTGTCTCAGCTTTTTCTTAGTGTACAGAAACTATTTTTAAAGGTAAGTATTTTTAAATTTTCATTTTTGTTTCTTGTTCAGTGTAAGTATTTTAAATATAAGCATATTATACTTTAAGTTGTAATTTTTTTCAGTGAATGTAGTTTGAAGGTAATTTTTTTTAAATTTTCACTTTTGTTTCTTGTTCAGTGCACGTATTTCAAATATAAGTATATTACACTTTAAGTTGTAATTTTTTTCAGTGAATGTAGTTTGAAGGTAAGTATTTTTAAATTTTCATTTTTGTTTCTTTTTCAGTGTACTGAATAAAAAGTTAATTTAATTCTTCATAGTGATTACCAAGGTAAACTTTTTCAGTGTACTGAATAAAAAGTTAATTTAATTATTCATAGTGATTACCAAGGTAAGTATAAACTTTTTCAGTGTACTGAATAAAAAGTTAATTTAATTTTTCATAGTGACTACCAAGTTAAGTATAAACTTTTTCAGTGTACTGAATAAAAAAATAATTTAATTATTCATAGTGATTACCAAGGTAAGTATAAACTTTTTCAGTGTACTGAATAAAAAGTTAATTTAATTCTTCATAGTGATTACCAAGGTAAGTATAAACTTTTTCAGTGTACTGAATAAAAAGTTAATTTAATTATTCATAGTGATTAGCAAGGTAAGTATAAACTTTTTCAGTGTACTGAATAAAAAGTTTATTTAATTATTTATAGTGATTACCAAGGTAAGTATAAACTTTTTCAGTGTACTGAATAAAAAGTTAATTTAATTATTCATAGTGATTAGCAAGGTAAGTATAAACTTTTTCAGTGCACTGAATAATATCATGTAATATGTTTGTTATGTATATTATATAAAAAGAACAAATTCCTTTTTTTTTGTGTATTTCGACAGTAAGTGTCGTTAAGCAATATTTTTAATTTTTACAGGGTATGTTCGGAAAAGTAAGAATCAATAGAATCTTTTATTTTTCTTTAAAATAAAATTTTTTTATTATTTTTGTGTATATTTGGCAAATTGTAAACGCTTCGTCATATTTTTTTTTTGAGACGTGCGGTTTTTTCCGTGCAATGCATCCATGTAGACCAGCTTCTTGTAATCGACGCCTAATGGTTCTACATACATGGGTAAGTTTATTTAAGTTATACTAAAATAAAAAACTTAATTCATGTTATGTTCGATTCCTTTTGTGTTACCAGATAGAATTCAACTTTATGTTCGATTCATTTGGTTATAGAAAAAAAATGACTTTTATGTTTGGTTCCTTTTGTGTAAAAAAAAACAATTTGATTTTATGTTCGGTTCCTTTTATGTAGAAAAAAAACAATTTGATTTTATGTTCGGTTCCTTTTTGTTACAAAAAAAATTTAGATTTTATTTTGGATTCATTTCGTAAAAATAATTTGATTTTATGGTTAATTAATTTGGTACCACGGTTAATGCTTATTATTTCGCATCATAAGGCATCGCGTTCAATTTTGAATTCTTTAACTTTAATTCCGAACAAAAAATGATTTCATGTTTGATTCCTATCTACCCTTTGGTAAAGTAATTCTTGCAAGAAAAAACGAAATAAAATTGATATTAACTAAGTTCTACCTTTATGATATAGCTTATAATAATTTACTTAGTGGATTATTAATGGTTTTTCTAACCTGTAAGAATGTAACATAATACACAACTTTGAAAAATAAAACCTGTGGTCCCAGATATATCTGTAGTGTAGAGTGTTTCTGCCGTAGATGGTATATGCTGTTGTTAGTGTTATCTGCTGTTGATGGCATATGTTGGCTCTTGATGATAGATGCTGTTGGTGGTATATGCTGGCTCCTGGGGTTAGCTGCTGTAGGTGGTATATGCTGGCTCCTGGGGCTAGCTGCTGTAGGTGGTGTATACAGCTGTTGTTGGTGGTTGTGTTTCCGCTACTTCTAGTGTGCTAATGACTGTGGTGGCTGGGGTAGAAATTGGACTACAAACTGCAAGAAACTGATGCGGCTGAGACCTTTACAGAACTGTGGAACACTTGAGGAGCCGTAGCAGTTGCCAAGAGAACCAGTTATACTTGTTTATAATGCAGGTTTTGGCGAGGTGTGCTGCCTCCTCGCAGGGCTGTGGTAGCGATGTAGTTTATTTTATCAGGCGGTCTTGATTAAATGAATGGCCAACTGCATATAACGTGGTTAGATACGTTTGACGATACGAACCTTTACTGCGTTACCCTCTCACACTATCACTTTCGTGGTAAGGTCTTATGGATAGCAGCAGAATAGACAACAGCATGAGTGGTGGTTGACTTTTTGCGACTGCAAAACCCAATTGCTAATCACCAAATGCAGCACTCTGACTGTGAAAAACCAATTGGTTGTGATGGTGTGGTACTGACGCACACTGCCGACACTAAATGGTGCAGCGCTAGTGGTGTCGGCGCTCGTGCTGATGTCGTCGTTGGTGGTTGCACTTGCCGTGGCTGAGGTGCTGGTGCCGTTTCTGTTATTTGTTCTTCTTCTTATTTAATTAAAGCGAATTTTTCTTTTATTCTCTGTGTTCTTATTGGTGTTATCGAGCGCTAAGGTTTCTGATTGCTGAGGTGCCAAAATATATGCATTTAATTTGTATTAATTAAATGTCAGAGCTCGAATTTTGAGCAAGTTATGCTACTGTAGTTGTTGTGGCTGTTCGTCAACGCTATGGCTGTTGCCCTTGTTATATACGTCCAGCTCATGGAAATTAAGCGAAATATTTGTAAAATCAACGTGGCTCACCATTTTCTGCACTACGTGCCTGGGTAGCCATCAACGAAAAAAACAAAGGCCGGAAGTTCGCCAGCCATCGTTCTTTTCGTTGACAGCCGTCACCTATTGAATGGTCGTTTACACAAGCAAATCGGACAGTACAACTTGCTAGGTTATACGACATGGTTTAATGACGGCTTAGACCGAATGAGGGTGCAAACGATGTTTGCGCAAACTGTCGGACACGGGGTTTGACCCTTGTTTTTCGATGTTTGCAAACAAACAAACATGTCAGCTGGCAATTTGAACGATGTCCAAATGTAGGCACTAATTAATCACGGCAGACACGTTGTGGCTAATTATGTTGCAAGCAAACAAAAGAAAAAGAACATAATTTATAATTAATGGCTTCCGAGTTGAATCCCTCTCAGGTTCGAATTTGAATTCAAACTCCAGATCAGCCGAGGGCACAACACAACGGGTTCTACCAGGTGAGCCGATGAGAAAAACTCTTCCGGTCGATCAGTCATAGTGTTTCCTCTGCCAATTTGAATTTTGAATTCAAATTCAAGCCTGAGCAGGGAAACAACTGTCGACTTAGCTGTCAAAATTGAGGTTGCGTTATGTCAGTGACATTTTCATTAAGGTTGGTTCACCAACCCCCGCTACCACTAGCTGTCAAACGACCATTTGACGCTTGAGAATTTTTTCACCCCCCCCACAAAACAGATGCTTGACAATGCCAGCTGCAGACAAGTGTCTGAAAAAGGGTGTATAACTTTTAATTTTCCACTTAGTACAGTTTGCCCATGGTCGTCAAACCAAAAAAAAAAATCAGGAGTGTTAACAGTCTATTTATAGTAAACTTGGCACAACAAATTTTCGTTACCGACACGTATATCCCAGCCGTACCCAAAAGATTATCCTTCGAGAACAGCATTAATGGAAGAATTCCAACTAACCGCTACCAAATATCTTTCGCATGATACGTGCCTTACATTTTTCCCTCTAAATCAGTCAGCACATAATAGGCGTTGCCGAGTTTTTGTTTAACAATGGCTTTAACTCCGGTTGGAGCCAATTTGGCGTTAAAGTGTTTAAGCAAATTGCTTTGGCAAAAATTACGCCTGGTCACTTCTTGACCAATTTCAAACTGACGAAGACGAGAATGCAAGTTATAAGATCGGGCATTAAGGTCATAGGAATCTTTCATTTTTTTATAAATTAAACTTCGTATTATCGACAACTCATCTTCTCGTTTTACCCTCTCTGAACTCTCTGAAAGCAAGTTAAGATTTTTCAGGATTTTATAATCTTTACCGTGAGACATCATGTGCTGACCAAATACCACATAATATGGGTCTTGTCCAATGGTCTGATGGACACTTTTGTGCAACGCACCATTAATGCTGCTTATATACACATCCCACAATCGTTGATCTTTTCGTATATAAGAGCGTAAAGCTTCGTTGATCGAACGATTGATTTGCTCTTAAGCATTGGATTGGGGAGCATAAACGGCGGTGCACACATGATTTATGCCATATTTGGCCAGAAAAAGTTCAAAGTCTTTACTCTTGAACTGACTTCCGTTATCGGACACAACTGACTCAGGAACACCAAAGGTGTCAAACACGCTTTCTTTCAGAAAATCCATGATAAGTTTCGAGGTAAATTTTTTCAGGGGTTTCAGAAAAGTGAATTTCGAAAAGTGGTCTAAGACTATCAACATTCCAATGTTACCTCTCTTAGAACGAGGGAATGGTCCAATTAGATCAACATAAAGTCTTTGAAATGGACGTTCCGTTTCTGTCATTTGACCCATAGGTGGACGAAGGATATGAGTAGGTGACTTCGAAGTTTTGCATAATTCACAACTCAATATATAGTTTCGTACTTGTGCAACTAGACCGGGCCAGTAAAAGTAACGACGGATGCATTCAAGCGTCTTGGCTATGCCATCATGAGCAGAAGATGGAGTATCGTGAGAGGCATAGATTACTTTCTCGCAATTCAGCAGGAACAAGCAACTTCCAAGCAAGAGAAGGATCGGTGGTGTCAGAGTCAAATTCCAAACGACGGTAAACATAGTCATCAATGATTTTATAATCTGGCAAAGGTGATAAAGCCAATTTTTCTCTGAATTTTCGGTATTCGTCTGAATTGAAGTGTAAAGACTCAAGGTCTATTTCAGGCCATTTCAGACTTGCGTGGTCGGTTACTACCTTAAACTCGTGACCTCCAATGTAGGCTCGAAATTTTTTTATCGCTAGTACGACGGCTAAACATTCCAACTCAGTGACGGTATAGTTTCTCTGCGCTTTGTTGAGTTTATGAGACATAAAAGCAATGGGCCTTTCGTCCCCATTCTCATCAACTTGCGCTAAAAGACCACCAACACCGCACTGGCTGGCGTCGCACTGCACGATAAACGGCCTAGTGTAGTCAGGATGCACGAGGAAAGGAGCTGTCGTCAACTTAGCTTTGATGGCGTCAAAAGCTTCTTGAGCCGACGGGTTCCACATGAAGGTTTTCTTTTTCGTTAGGATTTCAGTAAGGTGAAAAGTGACCGCTGCATAATCGGATACAAAACGCCGGTACCACCCAGTCATTCCAAGGAATTGGCGAATTTGACGAACTGTTCTAGGAACGGGATATTCGGTTATGGCTTTCACCTTATCAGGGTCGACAATTAGCGAACCATTTCCCACTACAAAACCAAGATACTTGACCTTATTAAGACCAAACTGACTTTTATTGACATTAATAGTCAAACCGGCTTTTCTAAGGCAAGAAGCAACTTCTGACAAGTGCACTATGTGTTCTTCCAGTGACTGTGATACGGCCAACAGGTCGTCCAAGTAAACAAAAACGCGAGTTTTGAGATTGTACGGAATCACCTTGTCCATCAATCGACACATTGTTTGTGGTGCATTGCACAAGCCAAAAGGTATGCGCGTGAACTGATACAATGGTCGATTGGGTATAGTAAACGCCGTTTTAGGACAAGAATCTCTGGATAATTTGATTTGCCAGAAAGCATCTTTAAGGTCGATTTTTGAAATGATATGCACGGGTGGCAGACGTGAAAGCAAACCATCAATGATTGGAATAGGATAAGCATCCTTAACCGTCACCTCATTGAGCTTTCGCGAATCAATACAAAAACGAACCTTTCCAGGCTTAACAATTAAAACGCCAGGAGAAGACCAGGGCGAACTTTCTGCTTCTTCGATGACACCTAGTTCGAGCATTCGGTCAATTTCCTGACATAGAAGCTTTTCCATAGCTGGTGAAATAGGATAGTATCTCTGTTTTATAGGAGATGCTACACCTGTATCGATAACGTGTTCTACCAGGGAAGTAGTACCAAAACCTTCTCTTTCCGACGAAGGAAAGGCTGCTATAGTGGAATCAAGCATTCTACGCTGGAGAGCATTTAACTGAACGCTATCGGTATCTATTTCAAAATCAGAAAGTTCGCTCACAGTAGGAACTAGCTGAATTTTTAGCTCAAACAAATTCCAGAAATCCATGCCGCAAATCACGTCTTGGATGATAGAAGGAACAATCAGGAAATTTAAATTTTTTGTATGTTTATGAAAGGTAATCGGAAGACTAATCGAACCCACGACCTGTTGTTGTTGACCGTCAGCGGTTCTAACATTGCCTCTTAATTTAATAAGTTTTTTTGTAGAGTCAGAGAGAAGGGCTTGAGCAAGACTTCCACCAATGCAACTTTTCGTAGCACCACTATCCAAAAGCGAAAGGTAGTTATTTTTATCAATAAGAAGGTTAGTATAAGGCCGTATATCAGAGCCTTGATAGACTATGGCTGAGACAACACACTTGCTTAAAGCTTTTATTCGTTTCCAAAATGAGCGAATACGTTCCGAAGAACGAACTGAAGGACGCCTGACAGCGGAAGTTCCAAAAATTCTATCGCGAATCTTGCGATATTCAACAAGTCGAACATGGTACGGTTTGATGGTAGAGGGTAGAGGTTGAGAATCAACCGGAAGGTCTATTGCCGTTTTTGTCGAGGCAGACAAGGAAGGTGAAATATCGGATTTCACTAAAAGTTTAGTCGGAATTACATCCGAGGACGATTTATTTGGGGTCTGCTCGACTCGCGACAAAAATCCGGTTTGAAGCCTTCTGCCTTCACGGCACACTTTTGACAACTGAGTTTGTACGTGTCAACAGCTCCACAGCCGTAACAAAAGATTCGCCTAGCTTTGAGGCAATCTTGATATCTATGCCCAACTTCGTCGCAATTCCAGCATTTCAACTTACTGACATCTAGCGCATTAATTTCTTGTTCAGCGAGGTCGATTTCAACTTCTTCTTAACTCGGATCAGACTCATGAGATAACTCAAATAACTGCCGACGTGAAACAGCATGTCTAGGAGGTACACTATTATTAGGACGAACGTCCTCGAAAAATTTTTCGTGTTTACGAACCTCACGACGTAGTATGGCAATGCTGCGAATGTCAAGGTGCAGTAATTCATGACGTAAATCCGGTCGTAGATTTCTTATAACTGTTTCTACTAACTCAGATTCGCACATTGGATGTCGGAGTCTATCATTTAAGCACAAAATTGCGTCAAGAAAATCCTCAAATGTTTCTGAATGTTTTTGTTTTCGACGTCTTATGTCGTCTTGAATATCAAAGTCCGAGGTATAATCTTTAAACTGGCGCCGCAGAGCATCGCAGAGGTCAAACCAAAGAAGTAAAATATAAGGAAGTGGTGTAGTAGCAGAAAAGTGCGGCATTTTGCATATTGGTGTTGGTTCGCACAAACACATAAACATTCAAACACGGCCGCATTCGGTTGCATCACAAAAAAAGGCCCAACCTGTTTCTGATGATAATCACATATTTACAGATTATGGCTTAAAGTTTTCGCTATCTTGTTTCTTTTTATCCAATAACTATTACAGATTGTATTTCCACACCACCCTTGAGGTATACAATTTGGTGCGTTACCGATTTTTTTTTGTGGGTGTTCGGTTCCCCAGTAGGCCTATTTCACCCGAGAGCAAAAAGAATATTAGTATAGTAAAAAAATGATGGTAAAAGCTATTTACTGGGTTTGTATTCATTTATATTCATGCATTAAATTTTATATATTATTAAAATTATAAATAATTTTAAATTAAAAAATTAAATATAAAAATGGATTTCAATAAATTAATAAAATAATTTGAATTAATAAACTAAATAAAATTATTAATACAAATTAATTTTTTCTAAACACCCTTAAAATGAATAGTTTTATGCAACTTTTGCCTAATAGTTGGCTTTTCATTATTACTTTTAGATATATAAAAATATCTAGTTTTTAAAAATATTTCAATTAAAGATTTTACAATAATATTAAAATGACCGGAAGACTTAATATGACCCTCAAATATACTTTTTCCAAGCAGAGATCGTTGTGTGTTCAACAAAATTCTATTGTAATACATTTTATGCAAAATAGATTTGTCTTTATCTAATAATTTTGTTTGTACGCGTAGTTCTTTTTCAATAATAATGCAAACATCTTCAACTGATTTTGAAGGATTTTTCAAATACCCCTTTGATTTAAAACTTATTAACGATTGCTGACTACTTTCCCCCTCCAAATCTATTTTACATTCATTGCATTTAAGAATTGATTGCAATTTAAACACAACAAACCCTGCTATATACTTAACTACATGACCTGTATATTCAGTTAAAATACTAGCATCTGTGAAATAATTTCAAATAAATAAAATATGTATTCCCTTTTATTTTAAATAAATAAATAAAATATTTTTTCCTTTTATTTTAAAATTTTTTGCGTTAATTTATTCTTTATTTTGGCCTTTATTCCACACACTTCATATTATGCACTGAATTTGGAAACTTTCGCGAATTTTACCTCCTAAGCCATTTGAGACCGACATTGTATTATTGCACTTTTGGACTAAGGAGGCCCAAGAACGTTTAATAAACATAAGAAAAAATTATTTACGCGTGGGCCATAAACTGCACTTATGACAGTGAAAATTTGTTCACTGAAAACACGAGCGCCCTAAATGTGTGGAAATATGTAAATTGAATACGCCCCTGAAATACTTTGACATTTCAATCCCTTAAAATTGGCGCGGAAACAACGTACTCCAATTTGCTTTTTTTCACTTATTTCCAATCAGAAATGCACAAATTTTCACTTTAAATAACTTTTTTAAACACAATTCATTATAAATAACGTTGTTTCGTTTAAAAAATCCAACTGGTGTTTGTATACTTACTTCTGGAAGGAAACCACATTATTCTTCAAGTTCTGACTACTTGAACAGTTTTTTACCACACAACGCATGTTCGTTTAGTTGTTTATATCGCAAATCTTACTTATCTCACTAAAATTATCAATAAAAATAGCTTTTAATTAAATATTTAATATTAGTAATTTTTTTATCTCACACTTCGGCCGACAGAACGATCGAAATGTCAAAAAATATTCTCCGTACACATACCGCAGTACACATACACTGTATGTGAGGGTAACACCATTTCCTTATATTTTATTTCTATGGGTCAAACCATTCAACCTCATCGGCATTGCGATGATATCGCCAAAACCATTGGTGAGCTTTGCCTTCGAAAAGAGAGTGAACGTGCTTACAAAGAAGAGAAAAATTTCCATTCAGGTGAAGAGAAGTCAAAGTATTAATTCGATAGATAAATTCATCGACAGAAATGTCATCAGAAGTGCCCTTGAATTTCACGTGCCAAGTTCGCACCACGTTAGGGTGCGAATCGCTACCAGGAAGAGGAGGATTCGCTCGACGCCGAGCCGATGAAGGAGGTACAGGCCTCTGAGCTTCTTCAGGCAGAACTTGTGGCCATTCAGGTTGGCGAAGGTTAGGCGCATTAGCAGGAGGGTTAGCTCCAATGTTCAAATTGCGCAGCATCGCTTGAAGCTCGGTGGAAATGATGGAGCTTATCTCCATTCGGAGTTGGCCTAATGAGTTGGCAACGATTTGGTGTACTTTGGTTTCAGAAACCTGGTTCGGTTGGTTCGGTAAGATGGCATTGTCCAGCGGTTCAGGCCTACTATCACGATGGTCCGATCTAAAATTTGCTTGTTGTCGCGTGTTGGGGCGATACCGTGGTGCTCCACCACCTCTTCCCCGTTTTTGTTGTGTAATATTACCAGCGACTTCGAGAAGATTCGCCGCCGGAGAAGGACCTACAACTGCCGGAACCAATGCCAACCGACAAGCCGGACATGCCTTGTTGGTTTCTAGCCAAGTCTGCAAGCACAGAGCATGGAAGCAATGATTGCACGAGGTCTCAACCACTTCATCCGCAGGATGAATGGTCTCATTGCACACGGCACAAATGGCATCGTTGGAAGGATTACCCGCTCCCAACAGATCTTCTGTACTTCGCGTCACAGGCATCGTTGAAAAGATAAAAAATATAAAAACAAGCGATCAATAATATTTAATTATAGCATAAATAACTTATATGCTGTTATAGCCACGAGAACCTACCGATCTGGCAGAACGTGAAAACAAAGTGGTAAAGAAAATCAATTAACAATTTATTAATATAGCATAAATAATTTTATGCTGTTATAGCAGAGCGGAAGCGACCAGTTAGCGGAACGAGAGAAACGATTGGAAAAATATTAAAAAAACCAAATAATAATTGCTACGAAGAGCATCAGCAATTTAAGCTGTTTAATATGAATGAAAAGCCAAATGTTTTCACCAAAAAAATTTTAAATACGAATTCAATCAATAAATGCTAGGTAGTGCAACAAACATTAGTGCCGTTACAGAGAAGTGAAACCGAAATATTCGCGAGAAAAATTTCCACAAAGGAAAAACAAATCAAACAACAATTGGTACGGGAGGTACAACAACTTGTGCTGTGGTGAGAAAATGAACTAAAAGATTTGGAAGAGAAAACAAACTCTTTTACAATTATAGCGTTAATTGAAAAATTATTAGAAGAGCATAATCAATTTATGCTGACCAAGGCAAATGAAATCGGAAATAATTCACTCGAGAAAAAAAACGTTGTAAACAACAAAAAAATATTTTTCCGATCTTAATCGTTAAAACCTGCGAATAGCATAAACAAGTTTTGCTATTACGCGCGAATGAAACCAGATGATTTCGCGCGATGAGAAAAAAAAATTGTACAAAAAAATATTTACACAAGGTTGGTCAATATCAGGTAATTAGAGCATAACCCAGGTTATGCTGTGGTGAATAAATGAAATCCAATGATTTCGCGCAAAAAAATAAAAATATGTATAACAAATATAAATGTATAAGGATATAATTAAAATTCTTTGGAGATTACTCGGCAAGGCCATGTCAGGACCGCTACAGACTTAGGGCACAGGTGCATAGAGAAAACGTTCGGTTAACGGGCTAAGAAAAAAAATTAATTTTATTTGCAAAAACCACGCGAAAAGATATAATATGCAATATACTTGAGTAAATATTCGAAATAATTCAAATATAAAAATCTCAAAAGTATATAGTTGTTGATAAATTCCCCATTAAATGTAAATAAACCTTTGGTGAACAAAACAATAATGTTATGAACAAATCCAAAAGATTATCAATAGCAAAAATCGAAATTTTCAAAAAAAAAGTTTAACTTAATTCAAGAATTGATTGGCAGAGGTTCGGTACGATCCCAAAAAATCCAGGAACTAAATCCAGAACATGCCTCATGCAAATAATCAAAATCAAAAAAAGGAAAAATTTTTGGAGGTTAAGTTGAGGCAGAACGAAAATACTGAGTACTTCGGGTGGTCCGAAGTTAAGTAATAATTTACCTTACGACTAAGGCTATTCATATTTTCGTGGGCCCCACGTTGGGCGCCATTTTTGTGACAGACCGACCATCCACCTCGCAGCGTCGTGACATCCGCGTACCGGATGACGAGGCACTTCCTGACTTAGCGAGCGTCTGCATACCTAGCTATGCTTCAGCTTAGCTCAGGGAAAATGGGCGTGGGGTTGCTTCGTCAGGAAGTCGTGGGATGCGATCTGCACAAGTCGTATGTATGCAGACGATAACGGGAAACGGAAAAGGATCATTTGAATTAAAATTCAAATTATTTGAATTTCAATTCAAATGGGCGGAAACAGGAAACGGATGGGAGAGAGGAAAAATAACCCGAACGAGGCAACGAAAACCGACCTGTTGACCTTATGCACCTGGATATATGAAGGAGGAATGGTGTTGTTTTCCCTCATTGTCTGCACCCACCCAACCTGTTAATGAGAAATAAACTTTGTTTTCATTAACCCAATGTGCACCTAAGTGCAGCAGCCCCTTACCAGGCCCTTCCCTTTCATTGCTCCAAAGAATTTACACAAAGTTAGTTTAGTACCATAATACCCATTCTAAGGGATTTTTACATTTATTGCTAAAAATTTAGTAATGATCATAACAAACTCTCTTGTTACAGGACGAGAAAAATTAAATGTAAGCTTGTCTCAGCTTTTTCTTAGTGTACAGAAACTATTTTTAAAGGTAAGTATTTTTAAATTTTCATTTTTGTTTCTTGTTCAGTGTAAGTATTTTAAATATAAGCATATTATACTTTAAGTTGTAATTTTTTTCAGTGAATGTAGTTTGAAGGTAAGTATTTTTAAATTTTCACTTTTGTTTCTTGTTCAGTGCACGTATTTCAAATATAAGTATATTACACTTTAAGTTGTAATTTTTTTCAGTGAATGTAGTTTGAAGGTAAGTATTTTTAAATTTTCATTTTTGTTTCTTTTTCAGTGTACTGAATAAAAAGTTAATTTAATTCTTCATAGTGATTACCAAGGTAAACTTTTTCAGTGTACTGAATAAAAAGTTAATTTAATTATTCATAGTGATTACCAAGGTAAGTATAAACTTTTTCAGTGTACTGAATAAAAAGTTAATTTAATTTTTCATAGTGACTACCAAGTTAAGTATAAACTTTTTCAGTGTACTGAATAAAAAAATAATTTAATTATTCATAGTGATTACCAAGGTAAGTATAAACTTTTTCAGTGTACTGAATAAAAAGTTAATTTAATTCTTCATAGTGATTACCAAGGTAAGTATAAACTTTTTCAGTGTACTGAATAAAAAGTTAATTTAATTATTCATAGTGATTAGCAAGGTAAGTATAAACTTTTTCAGTGTACTGAATAAAAAGTTTATTTAATTATTTATAGTGATTACCAAGGTAAGTATAAACTTTTTCAGTGTACTGAATAAAAAGTTAATTTAATTATTCATAGTGATTAGCAAGGTAAGTATAAACTTTTTCAGTGCACTGAATAATATCATGTAATATGTTTGTTATGTATATTATATAAAAAGAACAAATTCCTTTTTTTTTGTGTATTTCGACAGTAAGTGTCGTTAAGCAATATTTTTAATTTTTACAGGGTATGTTCGGAAAAGTAAGAATCAATAGAATCTTTTATTTTTCTTTAAAATAAAATTTTTTTATTATTTTTGTGTATATTTGGCAAATTGTAAACGCTTCGTCATATTTTTTTTTTGAGACGTGCGGTTTTTTCCGTGCAATGCATCCATGTAGACCAGCTTCTTGTAATCGACGCCTAATGGTTCTACATACATGGGTAAGTTTATTTAAGTTATACTAAAATAAAAAACTTAATTCATGTTATGTTCGATTCCTTTTGTGTTACCAGATAGAATTCAACTTTATGTTCGATTCATTTGGTTATAGAAAAAAAATGACTTTTATGTTTGGTTCCTTTTGTGTAAAAAAAAAACAATTTGATTTTATGTTCGGTTCCTTTTATGTAGAAAAAAAACAATTTGATTTTATGTTCGGTTCCTTTTTGTTACAAAAAAAATTTAGATTTTATTTTGGATTCATTTCGTAAAAATAATTTGATTTTATGGTTAATTAATTTGGTACCACGGTTAATGCTTATTATTTCGCATCATAAGGCATCGCGTTCAATTTTGAATTCTTTAACTTTAATTCCGAACAAAAAATGATTTCATGTTTGATTCCTATCTACCCTTTGGTTAAGTAATTCTTGCAAGAAAAAACGAAATAAAATTGATATTAACTAAGTTCTACCTTTATGATATAGCTTATAATAATTTACTTAGTGGATTATTAATGGTTTTTCTAACCTGTAAGAATGTAACATAATACACAACTTTGAAAAATAAAACCTGTGGTCCCAGATATATCTGTAGTGTAGAGTGTTTCTGCCGTAGATGGTATATGCTGTTGTTAGTGTTATCTGCTGTTGATGGCATATGTTGGCTCTTGATGATAGATGCTGTTGGTGGTATATGCTGGCTCCTGGGGTTAGCTGCTGTAGGTGGTATATGCTGGCTCCTGGGGCTAGCTGCTGTAGGTGGTGTATACAGCTGTTGTTGGTGGTTGTGTTTCCGCTACTTCTAGTGTGCTAATGACTGTGGTGGCTGGGGTAGAAATTGGACTACAAACTGCAAGAAACTGATGCGGCTGAGACCTTTACAGAACTGTGGAACACTTGAGGAGCCGTAGCAGTTGCCAAGAGAACCAGTTATACTTGTTTATAATGCAGGTTTTGGCGAGGTGTGCTGCCTCCTCGCAGGGCTGTGGTAGCGATGTAGTTTATTTTATCAGGCGGTCTTGATTAAATGAATGGCCAACTGCATATAACGTGGTTAGATACGTTTGACGATACGAACCTTTACTGCGTTACTCTCTCACACTATCACTTTCGTGGTAAGGTCTTATGGATAGCAGCAGAATAGACAACAGCATGAGTGGTGGTTGACTTTTTGCGACTGCAAAACCCAATTGCTAATCACCAAATGCAGCACTCTGACTGTGAAAAACCAATTGGTTGTGATGGTGTGGTACTGACGCACACTGCCGACACTAAATGGTGCAGCGCTAGTGGTGTCGGCGCTCGTGCTGATGTCGTCGTTGGTGGTTGCACTTGCCGTGGCTGAGGTGCTGGTGCCGTTTCTGTTATTTGTTCTTCTTCTTATTTAATTAAAGCGAATTTTTCTTTTATTCTCTGTGTTCTTATTGGTGTTATCGAGCGCTAAGGTTTCTGATTGCTGAGGTGCCAAAATATATGCATTTAATTTGTATTAATTAAATGTCAGAGCTCGAATTTTGAGCAAGTTATGCTACTGTAGTTGTTGTGGCTGTTCGTCAACGCTATGGCTGTTGCCCTTGTTATATACGTCCAGCTCATGGAAATTAAGCGAAATATTTGTAAAATCAACGTGGCTCACCATTTTCTGCACTACGTGCCTGGGTAGCCATCAACGAAAAAAACAAAGGCCGGAAGTTCGCCAGCCATCGTTCTTTTCGTTGACAGCCGTCACCTATTGAATGGTCGTTTACACAAGCAAATCGGACAGTACAACTTGCTAGGTTATACGACATGGTTTAATGACGGCTTAGACCGAATGAGGGTGCAAACGATGTTTGCGCAAACTGTCGGACACGGGGTTTGACCCTTGTTTTTCGATGTTTGCAAACAAACAAACATGTCAGCTGGCAATTTGAACGATGTCCAAATGTAGGCACTAATTAATCACGGCAGACACGTTGTGGCTAATTATGTTGCAAGCAAACAAAAGAAAAAGAACATAATTTATAATTAATGGCTTCCGAGTTGAATCCCTCTCAGGTTCGAATTTGAATTCAAACTCCAGATCAGCCGAGGGCACAACACAACGGGTTCTACCAGGTGAGCCGATGAGAAAAACTCTTCCGGTCGATCAGTCATAGTGTTTCCTCTGCCAATTTGAATTTTGAATTCAAATTCAAGCCTGAGCAGGGAAACAACTGTCGACTTAGCTGTCAAAATTGAGGTTGCGTTATGTCAGTGACATTTTCATTAAGGTTGGTTCACCAACCTCCGCTATCACTAGCTGTCAAACGACCATTTGACGCTTGAGAATTTTTTTCCCCCCCACAATATGGAGTGGTTTTTCTTGGCATTTGAATTCTTTTTGGGTTCTCAAAACTTCCAGTCTTCTTAAATTGCCTTATTGCTCCAAAAACCATTTTTTTAGAACAGCAAAATCTTTTTGCTATGGCTGACATTGATTGTTTTTCGTCTTGATAGCAGCGCACAATTAATTTACGAAGTTCTGACGTGCACGACTTGTTTTTATCCATATTAACACTATATTATAATAAAAATTAGTTAACCCTAAATTAAAGAAATAAAAAAACAACAACTTACGTTGAAAATATAAAAAATTTCCAAAATTAAGGTACGCGTTTCTAATTATGTGTCCACCCTCATAAACACGTGTTGCTACTGTTTTTGCGATTTTGAGAAATTGTCTAAATAATTTGCTGATATTTACACATCTAACAACATATTACACTGGAGTGAGTATATAACGGGACCTGCAATAAAGAGAGACTCATTACAAAAAAGTTGTGAAAAGAAATATAAGATTGAAGTCATCGTTTCTAATTGTATGGCCACCACTGTATACACTGACCTAACGGTATAGTTCAAACTATTTTTGTGATACGCTTTGTAAGGAACCTTCTAGGCTGGGGTGTCGCTCACCGACACCAGGGTTCTTGACAATTATTTATTTAACTATGGCACCAAGTCAAAACACCCGCTTGTTACACGTTACAACAGCTTTATTATTCAGTAATTGCTTAACCTACGTATACAAATCAGCTACTATTTGAATAACTTATGAATCTAGCCAGAATATATTAAAGTTATTAGTGGTAAACTTAAATTATTGATTATCAAAAATAGATTAAGTATTAATTGCTCAGTTTATCTGTATGAGTATTGGTTTGATTACTACTACTACGCGGTTATCCTTGTTGACATACGTAATTACTGCACGGAAACAATGGGAGTGAAATATAGGGTGGGATTGTGAGACAAGGGGAGAAAATTATGGCGGGAGCTGGTTGCGAATAAACGACTATGAATCCCAGTTCAGGCCGAAATCGAATTGAAGATTCGGTTAGGCAATAATAAAATAAATTAACACTTTGAAAGTTGTGGCGGGAACTGGTTGCGATGGAACGACTATGAATCTCAGTTCAGGCCAAAATCGAATTGAAGATTCGGTTAGGCAATAATAAAATAAATTAACACTTTGAAAGTTGTGGCGGGAACTGGTTGCGATGGAACGACTATGAATCCCAGTTCAGGCCGAAATCGAATTGAAGATTCGGTTAAGTAATAACACAAATAAATTAACACTTTGGAAGTTATGAGAGACTAACGTTGCGCGGTAATAGATATAACTGCTTCCAAACGACACGAATTTTCCTTCATTCAGATATCCTGGCACCAAAATAATAAATAAAACCAATATGCTCGTTACACCAATACTTCAATCATGTTACACTCTTCCGATGTTCTCTATACTATGCCTGTGTCTTTGATGATCTCTGTCGCTGCTTCGGTCGACGTTCTTTCTTTCGCCTCTGTCGCTGCTTCTGTCGACGTTCTTTCCTTCGCCTCTGTCGCTGCTTCTGTCGACGTTCTTTCCTTCGCCTCTGTCGCTGCTTCTGTCGACGTTCTTTCTTTCGCCTCCGTGGCTGCTTCTGTCGACGTTCTTTCTTCTAAAGCTGTTTTATCTTTCTTTGTTACTATTTAAAATTAAACTTTAGTTGGCACAAGCGGAGCCGCACACGTCTTCTCGTCTCGGTGGTTGGTAGGAACTGACTCATTTTTCTCTTCAGATGGCCCTTTTAAAGTCCTCTGGCTGCTGGCGGCCCAGCCTCATGTTGCGGCAACATCTCTCTCACACGGTGGCAACAGACGCTCCGTTCGGCGTTCTGATTTTCCAACAACGTCGTGTGATGTTGCGGTCTTTCCTGTAAGTGATCACCTCGCCATTGCAGTCCCGTTGACGTGCCGAAAAGAAAAGAAAATAAACAAATGAGTCATACTGCAGTAAAATAACCCTGTGGTAAAATCTAGGCATATGCCTTGGTAATTATATATAAAAACATAATACCCATGTTTTCCATTTTAAATTCATTCCTTAAGTTTATTATTTTATCCTAAACTTCTAAATTATCAATAATAACAATAAGAGGAAAAAAGTATTAATTCTAATCGTAAATGAGTATAATGAGAGATTAAATAAAATAGAGAAAGATAATTCAATGTGATAACTAAACTAAGACTGGCTGTCGTGTCCCCTCTCAATCTCTGCTTTCCTCCCTCGCTTAGGCCGTTATGACACGGTGGTCTGTTGGCCTGTGAGTGGTGGACGACCCAGTGGTAAATCTGTAATCAAGAAATAGAAGGTGAGTTGATGCTAACATGTAAGGGTAAAACTTGGTAAAAGTTTTAGTTCTTACAGCTTTTACTGAAATTTTAAACAAAAAAAATTTGATTGAAATATATGTGTGAACAACGGAGATATTTACATCAAAATTACAAACTTTGATTTTCATGTCGGGTTTTTTTTTATTCTTAGGTGACGATGTTTTATGAAAAATTCGTTGTACTAAAAATTTTTACAATTTTAAAGATATGTGAATGTTTTTGGTTTCAAAATAATATAAATTTTATAAAATTTAATTGGCGAATATTATTTACAAAACTTATTTAAGTAACAAAATTTACGTTAGTTGAAAAAAGGCGTAAGAGCCGTGATCAAAACAAAGTATGTTTATATCAAATCTAAGATGCAAACAATATGTGAACAAAGTTTGAGGGAAATCCGTCGAGCCGTTTAGATTTGTATTAAGTTTTTATTTGTACAACAGTTGCCTCTGTTGTTAAGTATAGATCAAAAACTTTTTAACAAAAAAAAAAACCAACTTCAAAAAAAGTCGGGCTTTGTAGTCTATGGATAGTGCGCTAGACTATCAACCCAGAGGTCCCTGGTTCAAATCCGGGTTTGGGCTTGGTTCATTTAATTTTTTTTTTCTTTCCTACATTTAAAAATGATGGAAAACTAAAAATCCACTACTAAATTGTGGAAAATGTGCATAAATGCAATTAAAATTGTCTTTTACGGTTGTTTTGTCTAATCAATAAATCAAGTATGTTTCCAATCAGTTCCTCTTAATAAATATATTCCTTTCCTTTCAGGTCAAAGACCAAACCTTGTTTGTATAAGGCGCATGCTTTGGTTCTTTGATCTTTAAAACGAAAAAAATAAAAAAAGAAAAAGAATACCAGTAGAAAGTAAAAAATAATTTTAAATTACTTTTCACATTAGTTCTTGGTCAAATTTGACAATTTATTTGCATAAAGTATTAAATTGGAAATCTTATTATTATAATTTTTTTTCTATTTTGTTTTATTTCGAAATATATTAATTTCTCTTTGAATAAAAAACCTTTAAAGCCGGAGCGTTTATTTTCTAAAAGTCTGATTATATAAGCGCCAACTTTAAAGGTTTTTTATTCATTTAGAAATTAATATATTTCGATAATAATACAAAATAGAAAAAAATTATAATAATAAGATTTCCAATTTAATACGCTATATTAATAAATTATCAAATTTGACCAAGAATTAATGTGAAAAGTAATTTAAAATTATGTTTTACTTTGTAGTGGTTTTGAAGTTGGTTTTTTTTTTTTGTTAAAAAGTTTTTATTTCTTCCTTTTTAGAGAATATGATAACAATTTTTCCCATTCTTGTAACGAATTTTCGTACCCTTCTGTCAACATTAACTGAGAAACAGTAATTTTCTAATAGTGCCACGCGCTTTTGTCTAATAACGCCCACTTTCTTGACCGTAAATTTTCATAATTATGCCTACCCCTGTTCCTAATTTCAGTATCCTAGTGTCAATATTATTCGAGTTACGTCGTTTTCTAATATTGCCACGCCTTTGTCAAACTTTGTAATTTGTAATAATTGTTCTAACCTCTGTACCAATTTCCAGTACCCTTGTGCCAACATTAACTGAGATAAAGTATTTTTCTTATGTTTCCACGCCCAACAACGCCCACTTTCTTCACAGTAAATTTTCTTAAATACCCCTGTACCTAATTTCAGTACTCTAGTGTTAATATTATTCGAGTTACAGCGTTTATCTAATATTGCCACGCCCTTTATCGAATAACGCCCACTAAATTTCAGTACTCTAGTGTTAATATTATTCTATATACAAAGTTTTTCTTATATAGCCCCGCCCCTGTATCGAATATCGCCTACTTTTTTAGACGGGCACTTCCGCGTCTAGTGTCTCTCTCTGTTGACAAAAAATTGTGGCAATCGGACAAGTACTTTAGGAGTAATCAATGTATATACATTAAAAAAAAAACCAACCAACTTGAGAACCTCCTCCTTTTCGAAGTCGGTTAAAAATAGATAGCGCTTAAAGATTGATTGTATCTGGAAACCTCTATATACAAATTTTCGTTTTAATCATAAGAGCGGCTTAGGAGTTTTTTTATGTTTTTTAAAAGATACAGTTGCCAACAGTAACTATACAAACTTATTTACCAAATTTTAGTCTAAAACGACAAAAGCTGTCTGAAATATAGAATTTTCATTGATTTGTTGGCGGTAAAGGGGGGGTGTGGCACGTTTTTTCTTCCTAATTCGTCTCGCACTCAAAAAAATTGACTTTCAGATTCGTTTAGTTTATACCTGGCGCACTTTGCTTCACTTCACGCTTATCCCCTGAAAAATATAGTAAGTAGCTTCACGCTTATCCCCTGAAAAATATAGTAAAATATATAGAAAGTAGCCATACAAACTAAATTTTAGTCTTATGCGACAAAGACTGTGTGGTATACAACATTTTCATTGATTTGTGGGCGGTGATAGGGGGCGTGAAAACCCATTTTGAGTAAAGTTTTCGACAGTAGCTATACAAACTAAATTTAGATCTTATACGAACCAAACCGTCTTAAATATAGCATTTTTTGCATATGGTTGGCGTGAAAAGTATGCGTGGCAAATCTTAGATAGCCTAGTACGATTCAGTTAAAATTAAAAATCGTTTGGTAGCTTTATTATCTTAATCAGTTCAGTGGTTCTCGTGTGATTGCGGAACATCTGTTCGTGTCGCAAAGGCTTTTATATAATAGTATAGATTATGTTGAAAATCATCTATATATATAAAATGGAATGTGTGTTTGTTTATTTGTTTGTTTGTACCTTATAGGAGACCAAACCTCTGGACCGATCTTCCTGAAATTTTCACAGCATTTAACTGGGACTCTGGCATGATTAATAGGGTACTTTTTTCGACCACGCCCATTTTTAAAATTATGTAATTGCTCCCATATAGTTTTTAATAGATTTACTTCAAATTGTATACACGTTATACTCCAGGCGAGGTATAAATAAACATTTCTTACGCCACGCCCCCTGTCACGCCCCTTTTCACGCCAAATTTAAGTTTTAAACTTTTTGTTCTCTGTACAAATTTGTTCCTTCCAACGGATTATTTTTTATTTGGTAGTATATTGCTATTAATTCTGTTAACTTCGTCATATTACTATGAACCACACCCACTTCACCGCCCCTTTTTTAATTCAGATACTTACTTATACCACTAACAATGTTTGCTATACAAAATACTTTTTTGTAATATGTATTTACCTAAAGTTTTATATACTTTTTATCTACAAGTAAGGTAACCATAGATTTTTTTATTACCAAATCCCCCTTTTTCGCCCCATTTTACTTTAATTATAATTAATATGCTTTCAATCTATTTATATAAAAATGAATGTATGTCTGTCTGTTTGTTTGTTTGTTTGTGCTTTATAGGAGGCTAAACCCTTGGACCGATCTTCCTGAAACTTTCACAGCATTTTACTATGACTTTGGAAAAAATAATAGGCTATATGAAGTTTTTATTGGAAAAAGGGGCGTGGCACTGCCCATATAACCCAAAAATTTATATCGCCATATTTTGGGCGTTTTTTGACCTACGTTGATGCTATTTGGTACATATGGTATTGGCATAATTAGGAATACGTACCAGAAGAAAAGTGGGCGGAGCACGCCCCTTTGTTTGCGATATATTGGAGCCTGGACCTGATAACCGATCTTAAATTTTCACAGCGTTCAGCTTTGACTCAGGAATACTTATTACATGATAATATTTTTCGACCATGCACACTTCTGCACCTACTTTTTTACTACGTTTATTAACGGCTTTACCACAAATTTAAAATACATATTAATTAAAATAGTGGGGTAGCCCCATTCTCTTTCTTCCACCACTGTCTTCAAAACAGCTGATTTTATAATACGTGTTAATTAAAATAGAGAGTGGGGTAACCCCATTCTCATTCTCCCACAACTGACTGCGAAACAGCTGATTGTGTAATTGCTGCTTTTTGATTGGTCTAAAAAAATAGGGGAAGCATGAAGCAAATTACATGCGATTCAGTGCTGAATTCTAATTGGTTTACAACAAAAAAAGAGTCGAAGTATTGCAATAATTAAATTAAATAAATAAATTTTTGTAAATATATAAATACTTTTAATTTTATTTTTTACGAGGGGGGTAGCGAAGCACACCGGGTTCAGCTAGTATTATATAAATTTTTTTCTATTTTTTTTATTATCATAAATATATTAATTTGCTTATTAATGTAAAGCCTGTAAAGTTGGCGCTAATATAATCAGACTTTTATAAAATTAACGTTTGATCACTGAACACAATAACGAGAGCTTTTGCTTGTTGAGAAGTGCGCTGTTAATCGTTGATCTGAATTTCGAGGCTTAAATCTCGTTCGTATTGGCAGTGTACGGATGGTGAAAAGATCATGATTGTGGGGCAAAGAATAGCGCCTACTCCAAGGCTTTTACATTCATAAAGAAACTAATATATTTATGCTAATAAAACAAATTGTAATAATATACATAAATAAATTATAGAATTTGACCAAGAAATTAATAGGGAAAATATTTTTAAATTATTTTTTTACTTTATAGTGATTTTGAAGTCTATTTTTTCGTTAAAAAGTTTTTATTTCTCACTTTTTAAAGAATATGATAAAGTTTCGAAAAAATTCTACCCATTCTTGCAACAAATTTTAGTATCCTAGAACTCTTTCTAGAATTCAGCCTACTTTCTTGATCGTGTTGTGTTTTAGTTCAATATACTCTTGCACCAAATTTCAGTACCTAGTATTAATATTTACTAAGTAACAGTGTTTTTTTAATAGTGAAACGCCCTTTCTTGAATTCCGCCCACTTTTTTCATTCTACCCATAATTGTAATTAATCTACCCATTTTTATACTAAAATTTATTACCCTAGTGTCAATATTATTAAAGAAACAGTGTTTTTATAATATTGCCACGACTCTTTGTCCCACTTGAATAATTCCCACTTTCTTCACCTTAATTTTTCAAAATTGTGTCTACCCCTGGACTAAATTATAGTACCCTTGTGTCAATAATAATCGAGATAAAGTGTTTTTTAATATTACCGCACCCCTTTGTTGAATTACGCTCACTTTATTGAAAGTAATCTTGTAAGTAATAATTGTGTCTACTCCTGTACTAAATTTTAGAACCCTAGTGTAAATATTATTTGAGATACAGTGTTTTTATAATATTGGCATGCCCCTTTGTCGAATAACGCCCACTTTATTGACAGTAATTTTTAATAGTTCTTAATTTTAGTACCCTAGAGTCAATGCTATTCGAGATACTGAATTTTTTTAATATTTCCACTCTCATTTGTTTATTACAGCCCACTTTTCAAGCGGGCACCTCCATGTCCTCCATGTCTCTATCTGTTGACAAAAAATTACGGCATTCGGGCGAGTGCTTTAGGAGTTATCGATATACATAGTTTAAAAAAAAGAAACAAAGAAACCAATGAGAATCTCCTCATTTTTGAAGTCGATTAAAAATAAACTTTAGCTCCACATGTATAGCAAAATATCGGCATTTTTTGACACATTTTTATATAAACACGAAAAAATTATTTCCAACACTTTATCTAATAAATTTTAAATAAAAATGCTATACTATGATAAATTGGGCTGTGGCCTAGAGTGACCAGAAAAAAATGAAGTTTTAATTTTTGGGGAAAGTATTTGAGAAATAGCTTCGATAATGTCTAAAAATAAGTTCCTGAAAATTTTGTTGAAAAATTTTAATGTTTAGAGGTCCCTCCAACTCGTTTTTCACATTTCCACATACCATTTTTTGTCAACTTTAAAACCGGAATGAAAATATATTTTTTATTCCATAACTTAGTTTAAAGGTTCTCTATGTTAAATGAGTAGTTTAACGTGAAACTTACATTACTTTTTGGCTACGGTAACTGGTTTTCAAGATATTAGCGAATTAATATAAAAAAATTTAAAAAATTTCAGAAATTTAATCTTAAAGAGGAAATATAAAAAGAACGCAATTTATCACGAAAAATATTTGTAAGCAGTTTTGTTATGTAATATTTTTTGATGGAAATACAGAAAACAATTTTGTAGTAGGTCTAAAAATGTACGAATTATGACCCCAACATGAAAGAACTAATTTTCGAAAAAACTATATTACGCTTACGTAGCTGCAACATAGGTACAAACAAGTTTTATATCACTTCCTCGATGTTTTGGCCACCTTTATTTCACCTTTCTTTTAAATGTTAAAAGAAATCTTTTGACATATTTCTGATAGAATGTATTCTACTCCAGAAAAATAAAGGAAAAAGAAACACGATTAATGTAAAAAGAGTATGTATTGATAAGTTTTAATTAATATAGACAAAAAAAAAGAACAAAACTTCAGATATGTAAACTATTATTGATAAAATGTATTGATAAGTTTTAACAAATATAGACAAAAAAGAACAAAACTTCAGATATATAAGCTACTGTAGATAAAATCATCGTTAAAATTTTTGTAAACTTTCGGAAATATTTTTCTTTGTACACGATGGGAAATTTTTTCTATTGTATTTTTCGAAAGGATCTTTTTGAAAAAATTCTGAACATATATTGCTTAATTTAAAATATTATTTGTATATGATGTAAGTCATAGATTTCAATATTTTAATGTTATCCCTTGATATTTTTGTAATATTATTTGGTTTACTTAATCTTTGAACCATCTTTGACTTAATTATCTCAATTTTCTCAAAAAGATCCTTCACTTTGGAATGATGATAAAAACTACACTAAAGCATTACAAACAATTGAAGAAATTATATTTACAAATGACGTTGCAGAACGGCCCGTTGCCTTAGCAGACAACTTCGACAAATGAATAACAATATCAAGCCTTACTCCAAGGAGTTAAGTACAATAGAAAAAATTTTCCATCGTGTACAAAGAAGAATATTTCCGAAAGTTTACAAAAATTTTAACGATGATTTTATCTACAGTAGCTTATATATCTGAAGTTTTCTTCTTTTTTGTCTATATTTGTTAAAACTAATCAATACATTTTATCCATAATAGTTTATATATGTAGTAAAAGAAACACGACGAATTTATTATATTATTTAAATTGCTTTTATTAACATTGAAATAAACTTAAACGACTTATTTTATTTGGTAACAATATGGGATATTTGGATTAATGTCCGATCCCGTCGCGTTCTCGTTTTAATGTGTCGTACGTTCGTCTTTCTTATCGTTGCGCTACCCACGCCTCGTCAAGTTTCGTCAGGTTGTATTTGTTTCGTCTCAATTATCGGTCAAATGTCAATGTTGTAATCTCGTTAGAGTCTGTCAGTGTTGCCGTATTTCCGTCCACTCCCAGTCTGTCCGTAAAGCTCCGGTCCCACATTCGGCCCTCCTGACAAGTCATTCGACCCGAATGAAGAGTTCCAACGCTTCATGAACTCCGCAACCGTGTTGGTTCTTCTCGGCTCTTCAAAATCCCCAACCTTTTCGACGAAATAACGTCCGTGTTCGAGTTTTTCTTTGATCTTATAGGGACCAAGAAACTTTGGTTTGAGTTTCAACCCTGACCCAAACTGAGTACGCTTAATAGCGACGAGCTCGTTTACAGAGTAGGACGGCTCAGCAACCCGGTTCCTATCGAATGTTTTCTTATTTTCTGCCTGTATTTTAAGAATATTTTGGTACGCCTCTTCACGGACCATATCTCGCTCCGTGTCTATCTCTTTAACTGCTTCTTCGTCTAACATCTCTTTCAGCTCTTTGCTAGCTTTGAGGCGCATATTTAGCCCGGTAAGAATTCTAAACGGAGATATTTTAGTACTGCGAGGTGGCGTATTGTTGATAATCTGCTGTACCCTGTCTGCATACCTACACCAATTTTGAGGCTTTTCTGCACAAAGTTTGGAAATCAAGGGTATTACTATTCGGTGCATTCTTTCTACCTGGCCATTTCCACGCGGAACTCCGGTCGCAATTAACAAATGTTGCATATTTTCGTTTTGGCAATACTCTTCAAAAATCTGGGCCGTAAAAGCTGTGCCCCTATCCGTAATTATTTTTTCAGGGTTCCCAAAAATAGCTGCCTGTTTTTTCAACCTCTCAACTACCTCACTGGCGCCTGTACTTTTCGTTGGATAAAGCCAGACAAATTTCGAGAACGCATCTACCACTACTAGAATATGATTGTATTGTTTGTTCGTCTGCTCTAATGGCCCTACATGATCGATGTGGTAAGTCCCTAACGGCTTACTTTCTTTATTTATTGGATTTAAAAATCCTTCTTTCCTTCCCGACTTGGCATCTACAATAAGACATTCAACGCAACTTTTAACAACTGAAACTACTTTTGAACTCATGTTTGGAATAAAAAACGATTTTTCTATAAGATCTTGAGTCTTTCTCGCTGCGAAATGACCCTGGCGATGGGCCATAGTTATGATTTCTTGCTCCATCGTTGACGGAATAACTATCAGCTCTTTAGTGGGGTCCTTGTGCAGTACATCGAACTTTACAAAATAATCTTCATAGCTTTCTCTCTCTAAAACTTTCCTTATCGCTTTGATCCAAACATCCCAAAGCTGCGCTTCCTTGATTCGGTGTCTTAACGAATCTTCCATGATAAGGAAAGAAACTCTACTCAGCGCGTCTACATGCTTCATCTTAGTGCCGGATTTATGCTCAATCTCGTAATCATACTCTTGGAGGAACATAGCCCACATCGATACCCTTAAAAGCACGTCCTTTTTCCGCATAGTCATGGCAAATGCATTGCAATCTATGACTATTTAAAACTTAGTCCCCATCACGTAGACCCTCCATTTCTTTAAAGCCTTGATAATTGCAAGAACCTCCAACTCATACGAGTGGTATTTTCGTTCACATGGCGTTGTTTTTCTGCTCATGTATTGAACAGGATGCAGTTGTCTTTGTCCTTTTGTAAAAGAACAGCGCCGTAACCGTACATGCAAGCGTCTGTATGAACTTCGGTTGAGGCCAAAGGGTCATATAAAATAAGTACGGGTGCACTTGTCAGTGCAGCTTTTAATTGCTGATAGGATGCAATTTCTTGATCACCCATTTTAAAATCGCTGTAGTGGTTTCTTGTCGGTCGGAAGTGGAAAATTTATCACCACTTTTGTCTTTTCCAATGAAGGCCTAACTGTCGAATTCTCGATAATGTATCCCAAAAAGTTTACTTTTTTCATGAGAAATTGGCATTTTTCGCATTTTATACGCAGACCATACGGTATATGTATCGGCAAAACACAGCCGGCGAATTAGATATCCCAAACGGAACAAAAAAAAGTTCATATTGGCCGTTATGGGTGACAAAAGACGTATACTTTCGTGACAATGGCTCCACAGGTACATGGAAAAATCCATTACATAAATCGAGCGTCGTAAATACTTTTACCTTTTGCAGGCGCAACAAGACATCGTCAATTAAGACCATAGGGAAATTGTCACGTATGATTTTTTTCGTTAATTTTACGGTAATCGCAACAAAGTCTTTTTGTTCCATCTTTTTTTGACGCAAGTACTATTGGCGAAGCATACTCCGAGAAACTAGGCTGCACTATACCTTCATCGAGCCACACTTTTACCTGCTTATGAACTATTTCTTGGTCAGCACTAGAAAGACGCCTAGCCCTTTGGAAAATTGGAACCTCATCATTTACGATAATTTTCATTTCTACCGGGGACTTCTTTTGAACTACTGCCCTTCTACCGCCCTTCTGCATTCCGACGCCTTATGTCCCTGCTTTTGACATTTAAAACATGTTATCGTTTTTGCCTTACAATCTTTTGCCAAATGGCCCTGAACTCCGCACTTAAAACACTTTAAATCTTGCCGGTCACACAAATTTGGCACACCTGGTTTGTGTGAAAACTGCGACTGGCTAACTCGAGAGTTTGATGACTGCTGAGTAGCGCCCCTGATCCTTTCATAGACTTTAATTTGTTGCTTTAAGTCACTGATCGACCGCGCCTGGTACGGTGAGCTTTTGTTAAATTTAGAGTCAGGAATACCCTCGATAAAATACTCAATAAGACTACCCTCGTCCAGGTCTATCTGGTTTCCTATTTCCGTCAAACTGTATAGGTACTCTCGATAGCCCTCCTGTGGTCTCTTACGCCGGTTTCTAAGGATCCGATGCACCTCTATTGAAGTTAAATTTTTCCCAAACTCTCTTTTGAGAGCCGACTTCAAGGATCTCCAGTCCGTAATAGAAGATTGATTTCTAATAAATATTTTAGCTCCACGTTTTAGGAGTTGCTTAGCATAAATAAATTTCTGGCGTTAGTTCCAGTTCACGGTCAAGGCATTTTCGTCAAACTAATCAATCCATTTGTTTACATTAGGGTACCCACAACCAGTGAACGACGTTAAGGAATCTTCTATGTCCCTGAGTGTAAAGGTAGAACGACCAATAACGGTTGCTTGAGCAACGTGCGATGAAACATCATCATACTCTGACTCATCATTACTCTCATCCCTGCCCCAAATAAGGCCAGAATGTTCTATAAGTCTGTCTTGTAAAATATTTTTTCGTCCCGTTGTCCCTAACCCCAAACTTTCAAGTTTTTCTTTTAACCCGTCTACGTTCAGAGTCAAAATTGCATTTAAATCCATTTTAAATTTAAAAATATCTTAAATATTTTTTTAAAAAAAAGACTACTGTTTAGTTAAATAAACAATAAATATTTTTCATTTTAGAATAAATAGTCAATATTTCAATAAATATTTTCGTTATAGAATGAACAGTACTTTTGTAATTTTTTATAATTTTTCCAAATATTTTATGTTTTAAAATATATTTGAATATTCTGAGTGAATATTTACTTCAGAGAAATATTTTTAATATTGTTAATCTTTTAAAAATTAGTCGTAAGTTTCAAATTTTAAATTTTACACTGTGTATGTCTGTATTTAAGTTTAGCATTTAGCAATAAAAATTTAATGAAAGTTAATATTAAGAAAATCTTTTATTCACTTCACAAAGGGAAAATTCAATTAATGTTGCAAATATTTGTAGTGTTTATCGTAAAAATAAAATATTATTCAATTTGTATTTTATTGTAGCTTTCTTTGTTTTTACCATGAAAGTTACTTTAATAAAACGAAAACTTAACTAAAACATCTGAATCTAATCAAAATTAATTGTAAACCATTCTACAATGTGTCTCGAATATTTAAAAACACTACAATATAATTTGAAAATTATACGCTCACCAACACTGCATGCACAAATATAAGGGTGGGTTTTGTCTTCCTCTGCTAATTCTCTTTGTTGCCTCTCTCTATCAGTGCGTTTGCCTCTGCTTACGCACCCCTATTGTTGCTGCGTCACTTGCCTCTGCTTATGTCGCCCTCTGCTACTCGTTGTTGACCGCTTCCCTTCTATCAAACCATGCTACTCAAACTCGTTTGCGTATTTGTCTCTTCTATGCTCATTCTTTATGTAGGCTCTGCTTGGTTTTTTCTCGCTGACTTTACTTGTGCAATTGCTGCTGTTGTTACTAAGGCATTTCTCTTGTAAGCTGTACGTGTCTTCTTGCACCAAAATCTTCTGCGCATACTCGAGCGTCTATTTTGTTGTCGGTTATAATGTTCGTAGCTTCGTAAAGCTTTCGTGTTTTGCTTCGCCGCAATGTATAACACTTTTAATGATTTTTACAAAATTAACTTTTATTTGCTATCTTATTTAGTTAGCTAAGCACAATTTTATTCTTATTTTTGCAGAAATGTAATTCAACTGATTTAGTTCTTATAATTTTGTTTTTGATCACTGTGAAACATCAGATTTAAAACTGACACACTACTCAAGCATGAACCAAAAAATAAAGATCATGCAAAGAAAAGAGCCGCCATATTGTAAACAAAAACAGCTGATAGGTCTGACGTCATCGGTCACAAAATCTTTTGTTTACGCTTAGTGATTGGATGTTGAATGTTATTTGTTAAAATTTTAAACAATAATCATATAATTATAATGTGTTTTTACATTAAAATGAAGTGTGCTGCAGCGACATACATTAATTGCAACAGCAAAAAAAAAAAAACAAACACGTTGGTTTCTACCGTTTCCCCAAGGAAAAAATTGCTTGTAAGCAATGGGAGATTTTTTGTCGGCTAAATGTCGACACTGCAACGGCAAGAGTCTGTGGATGTCATTTTCTGCCTGAAGACTTCGAAAGAAGGCTCCAAGTTCAAATGGGTAAGTACTTCTACATTTCCACGTAAATATTTTTTTAAAAAATGTTACGATAGGCTTTGGCAAAGCTATACGCTTAAAGCCGGGCGCTGTCCCAACAATTATGACCAAGGAGGTGCAGCCAGCAAATGCAGAACGATGTCAGCGAATTTTAAAGCGCGAAAACAAAAAATCGTTAGTGCTCTGCTTCAGGAGTCGTTGGTCATGGAGAAAGAGCAGCGGCGCGAAGAAGTTTTTCCTTTAGAGGATATAGAAAAACTAAACAGGGACGCTTCTATTTCTAACCGCTCTTCAGAGCAGTTACTTCATGCGAAAATAAGGCAGCTATATTCGCAAGTGCAAGTAAAATTTAACAATTTTATGACTTCAATATTTTTAATCTTTTTCTTGGAGTGAACAGCGGTTTGGAAAACCTCGCGTGATACATCTGCCACAATTTCCACAAAGACGTTCTGAACATAAGGCTGGAAGAAGAAGCGGCAGCATCACTTAGTTGGGTAGATCCTTTAAGCGAAGGCGGTTGTCCAAGCCAACGGAAGAGCTCATGGCGCATATGAGGGCGTTGGAAAAAGTGTTCAACGACGTAAATGGCGACGGGCTGCTAATAAGCAAAAATTATTTGCATACGCACATTACAAGTGCAGAGCATGTTATGTGTGACAACAAAATAAAAAAAATGTTTTTCCGCGCACGAATGTTTTTTAAAATAAGATTATTAAATAAAGAATCGAAAACTTAACAAAACAGTTCAATAATAAAAACAAAGTGAACATCCAATTTTGTATTCTATTTATTTGGAGTTTTTCTTTTTACAGCATTCTTTACATTTAGTTACTGCATGGAAATATAAGCAAACAAAGTATTCAAACACTTTTTTCGCGAATTAAACTTATTAATTTTATAATTATTCACTTTTATCCGAGTTTTCACATGTTTTGCATGCAAAACGTATGCAAGTTGACAGTTTCATAGCTTGCTTGTGACCGATGACGTTGCACGAAAAATTACTTTTTTCTCGCACTGCTCTTTGCGTGATCTTCTCTTATTGGTTCATGCTACTCAAGTAAATTTTGTTGTTATTTTTCTTTGTTTTAATTTGCGTCTCTCTTACGCCACTTGTTTCAATTTTAACAGATTTCTATTGTTGTAGATTATTTATGTTTGTTTGTGTAGTTGTTATTTGTGCAGTTTTTTTTTGTATTTTGATAATTCTTTGAGTTTTTGGTTAAATTTCTTGCAATTTATTAACAACAAGCGCACGTTGTTTTGCCAAAAGACATTTAGTTTTTAACCACACAAATACACAAATTTCTTATTTTTAAAAATTGTTGCTGCACGCTTTGTACAACTTATTGTACATTTTACTCAAGTTTAGCGTGAGTTATTAAACAAATTTTTAAAACACTTTGAACTTGATGCAATTTTTATATCTTTTTTAACTCTTTATTGTTTGCTTTTTTCACTTTACAGCTTCTCTTTACCTGTCATTGGCTTTATGCAGGAACGATCCCGGTTGAGAATGTAGTAAAAGAAACACGACGAATTTATTATATTATTTAAATTGCTTTTATTAACATTGAAATAAACTTAAACGACTTATTTTATTGGGTTAAAATATGGGATTTTTGGATTAATGTCCGATCCCGTCGTGCTCTCGTTTTACTGTGTCGTACGTTCGTCTTTCTTATCGTTGCGCTACCCACGCCTCGTCAAGTTTCGTCAGGTTGTATTTGTTTCGTCTCAATTATCGGTCAAATGTCAATGTTGTAATCTCGTTAGAGTCTGTCAGTGTTGCCGTATTTCCGTCCACTCCTAGTCTGTCCGTAAAGCTCCGGTCCCACATATAAAGGGTCCGCCATCTAACGTTTTTTTCTTCAACTAGTGCTCATTTCGTGAATGGTAACACTTAGCTCATGTCTGATTTGACAGGTAATTAGTTTTATCCTTCCGCTGAACGAATATGGTTGTGTATACGCTTGAAAAACGCTGGGAAGTGGGCCTGCGATCGACTTACAGAAGATGTCAATTTTGCCAAAAAAATCAGCTTTTCAGATGAAGCTAATTTTGATCTTGGCGGGTATTTAAACAAGCAAAATTGTCGCATTTGGGGCACAGAAAACCCGCACGCATACATTGAAAAGCCGCTGCACCTCAAACGAGTCACTGTTTGGTGCGGATTTTGGTCCAGAGGCATAATTGGGCCATTTTTCTTCGAAAATGAGCAAGGAGTGGCCGTTACAGTCAATGGCGATCGTTATCGGGCAATGTTGTTCACAAAAATTGAAGAGGAGGATATTGGCAACATATGGTTTCAACAGAATGGCGCTACGTGCCACACAGTCGAAGCTACACAGAAAATAAAAAATTGATTTATTACCTAAACTTGATTAGGTAATCTGAAATTTTCTACTGCACCTAATCTTTTCGGCAATTTTTCTACTTTCACAGTTAATAAAACAATCGTGCATTATGTTTTTTTACCTAATTAAAAATTGTAAATTCGACTATAATTTTTTTAGAAAATAACAAAATTTTTTATATATTTTACCTAATGCAAGTTGTTGAGTTCGTACTTCACTTGCTATACACTTGTTTATAAAAAAAAAATTTATTTTGAAATTTTCTTAAATCATTTTTCAATCATTTTTCAACCATTATTTTTTCAAATAATTTCGAACGTTTCAAAAAACAAACGTACTAAAAAAAACATAATAAACATAACATCTATCGGATTAATCAAATTTATTCCTTTATACTACTGGCAATGGAGGGGGACCAAATAATTGTTCTGCCAACAAACGACGTTTGCTCCTAAATGCTGCAGCTCCTTTTGGATTGGGGGCTGGAGGAGCTTATTCCTGACTTCAGAGGTATTTATACTAGAATAATTTCAGCAAAATGTCGCTAGCAATCCCTGTTTTTATATGGGGACTTTATTTAGCCATGTCCGTCTGTTCGTCTGTCTGTCTGTGATCTTACTTACTTAGTTGGCGCTACAACCGTATGTCGGTCTTGGCCTCATCTAAGAATTTGCGCCAGCCATATCTGTCTTTCGCTTGCTGGCGCCAGTTGGAAATTCCAAGCTTCGTCAGGTTGTATTCTACTTGGTCTTTCCAACGAAGATGCGGTCGTCCTCTTCTGCTTTGACCGCCGCTGGGAACCGATAGTAGTGTCTTAAGCTTTCTTAACAAAACTCAATATATCGTCACCTAAAACGCAAAAAGGCGTAACAACAAAAAATTCAAAATCGATTTTTTGATTCACTATGATGCACCGTATCAAAATACATGTTCCTGCAAAATTTAACACTCCTACAGCTAAAAACGACGTTTTTATTAACAAAATTTTAAAAGCCCTCAGTACAAGCGCTTGAGAAATTTATAAAGTTTTTGCTTCTCCTGCAAAATCATAAAAAGTGTTGTTACGTCTTCTTGCATTTTAGGTGATGATATGTATGTATAAGTTTTTCATCCAAAAATAAAGATCAAGTTCGAAAATGAATCGTATGAAAACCACGCCTTCCTCTCATACAAAGTGACTTTACCAAATCAGACTTTACCAAAATTTCTTTGAATTTCACTTAAATTAATATAATGACTTAAAATTTTTTAAATTTTGAATGTTTTGAATTTAAAAAAAGAGCGAAAATTTAGCCCACCATTTTTTTAAATTTAATTTTCTGTAAATGTTTAGTAAAAATGGCCATGAATAAACATGGTATTCACTAACACTTTGATCGTCGACGTAAACCAGGTGACCAGACTGTTTTGTCGTTTATTATCCCAAGCTGCGTGATGGTTTCACGTGACATCGAATAGTCTTGGAGTTATAGGTTGCAAAGCCTCGGAATTCGTTATTCGAAAACAATTTTCACGTGCCGTTTCATCGATAACATTTTATGGGTGTAAGAAAAGGGGCGTGTTACCTTCCACACAACCCAAATTTGCGATATCGAATAGGATTGGAGTTATAGGCTTCGGAATTCGGCATTCGACCACAATTGACACATGCAGTTTCACTGATAATATTTTATGGGTGTTTGTCAACGTGGGCGTGCCAGCAGCGTGCCGGGTTTTAGCTAGTATTTTATAAATATATATGTTTTTTCGATTTTAATGTTTTTTTGCAGTTCATTGAAATTTTATATCTTGACATGAAATCATGACTCATTATTTAATAAAAAAAAAAAATAGCAATTTGTTTGAATCTTTTTCTTTTAAAGGATTTTGTGTTGGAAGTTGAAAGGTAACCATTAGACGTTTACATTTTCCCCCGTTTAATAATAAAATCTTAGTTATATCTTAATAATACTTTTTATTTTTTATGTAGGCCTTTTGGGAAAACTTCGCATGGGTGCTATTTAATATTTACTTATATATGTTCTAACTAGTTTTATACAAATTATTGTTGTATGTTTAACTTAGTTTTGGAGGTTTCCACTTTTTTTAATTTTTTTTACAGCTAAAAAAATAAATATTGAGGTAACGAGAAATTTAACGCACGATGATATGAGCGCACTTATTCCACCAGAGCGTTTCGGACTTAGAATTTTGTTTCGGACAAAACTATTTAAATGGAAACTTGAAAATGTAAATTATTTAAATTTAAATAAATATAGTTATTTTCCTTATAGATAACTTTCAAAGGGTATTAAGCCAGTCATGGAAAGTTTTTTGAATAGCTCTGTAAGTCCATTTAAGCCAGATGGTGAAAATAACCCTGGAAATACTATAGAAGTCTCCGATATGGATTGTATTCACTCTTTCACATACTTAGGTTATTATATGATAACTTTGGCCAGAAAGGTTTAATAAAATAAATCGCGCTATTTTTTGTAGTGGCTAAAAGTGCTTCTACACTATATGTTTCATACATATGACACGTCAATAATTAGAAATAGTTTTTAGCTACAGATAGTGTGGAACATATGAAAATGTCGTTTTGAAATGTCGTTTGTATTTGCGTCTGTAAATTTTTGAATTAGAACAGTCTCTAATTTCGTATGTTTTTCCATCTGTGCAAAATATCAGTTTGATAAATTTTTTATGTGAAAATAGAAGAAAAGGCAAATTTTAAGATATTTATTCAATAAATTGATTTTTAATTAAATTCATTAATTATTATAAATTTTTCATTAAATTGATTTTTAATGAATTTATTCTTAGTTTGAATGGCCAAAGGTGGACACTTAAGAGCTTTACGGTTTACAAAAATTTCAAAAGCTGTATTTTATTTTCAAATGACGTGTCAGATAGTGTGGAGACAAAAGTAAAAACTGAATGACAAAAACTAAATTTTGACACACAGATGAAATTCGTATGTAATTTTTTTGACATGTCATCTGTATGAAACATATAGTCTGGGGCACCTTAAGCAATAAAATTTAATCCACCTTATATTTTTCTCTCTTTATTTAATTTTTAAATCCGTCGAAATTTAAATTTTCTTCAAGTTCTTTAAAAAAAACTCATGTGATCAAAACAACAAATGCGTTTTCAACTGAAGAAATGAATATTCATAAGATTTTGGTTATTTTATATTTGTTTCAGAACTTGAGTAATCTCTTACATGCTACAATTCGCGGCAAAGGGATTATATTAAATTTCAAAAAAACGGAGCGTTTTCAACTGAAGAACGGCACTTGCTTGTTACAATAGTTGCGGAAAATTGGCTACATCAATATAGAAAGATTTCAAAAGAGGACTTTGAAACAGCTGCAGAACAAATAATAAGTTTATTTCCATGTGAAGATAAAGTATGTCAGGGAGCGTACACAATAAAATTGAGGCAGCGATTTAATTTTCCTTGTTTCATACGTGGTAAGCATGGTATATTCAACATGGTATATAGGTACCGCAGCTATCAAACACATGGTATATTATAATTTGCAAGTTTTGTTATTTGGTTTGCTTTTATTCTTAAAAACCTGATTTTGACAAGTGCTGTCCTACCACAAGAGAGAATTTTATCTACCACTTCTACCAGGTTGAATATATCTTGCGTGGCAACAAAATTTTTTTCGCCTCCAAATTTATTAAAAATGTATCGTGTACACTCTTCAATCTTACATTTTCAAAAACAAAATAATATTTTAATTCAAACTATAGTATGTATACACGGGCTTTAAAAGGACACGCGGAAAGTTAGCGGAGAGGTATTACGCCCTCTCCAAAAAATATAGGAAGCAGGGCTTTTTAAAAAGTCGGTATAATTTAAAAAGAGCAGCAGCCCCCGAAGAAATAACTCAAGAATCAAATGTACAAGGTTGGTAAAAGATACAAGAATAATTTATTTTAAAAGTTTATTTCTATTTATTTTACCTTCTACTAACAATTTTCGATTCAGTAGCTATAGAACAATCAGATGGAGAAATTGCTGGCCATGAGATGTGGTTGAAAAACAATGTATCTCCTGAATCACTCGTTATTGAAAAATGGAACTTAACATTTTCTAATCGAAGAAACGATATAGACAAAAAGATCACATCGAATAACTTGCTGATAAAATGGCTTATTTTAAAACAAAAGATTGGAATGACTTTGGTAATTAAATTAGTTGTTTAGTTTCTTTCTTGAAAAATGATTTTATTATCTGACAGTTTTTTTATTGTTTACATGGAATAAATTTTGGGATTTATAAATTAATTTATTAATTCAAATAAGTCATTTTTTATTTTTCTGCTGTGTATTGGCCCAAAATAGTGATTATATGATATATATGCTTCAGCTAAGTTATTAATTAAAAACTTAATTGCAGATTGAACTCGACTTCGAACGCCTGTTTCCACTGAAAAATAATCTTCTGTTTTTAAAATGGGATCAGTTTGAATGCAAAATTTTAACTCTTTACAAAAAAGAAATTCGAGACATAAGAAACAAGCATTTATTCTCGATTGTAGAGGAAGACATTGAGAAAAGTATGTTTAATTTGAGTGTTTGAGGAAATCTTTATTAATCATATCTTCTATGTAGATTCCAAACACTACATATTAATAACTCTTCTTCATGCAGTATTAAGGCCACAGCTCATTAAAATTAAATCTTATCAAGGAAATAAGCAATGGAAACCCTCTATTAGCGATGGCCAGTCAGCTTTTGCAATTGATTTAAAGGTATGATCAGTATTTAAGTCAAATACTAAAAACACCAGTGCTATTTTTACCCATTACTTGTAGGTCAAATATGAGGTACTCACCTAACGAGGAATGTAAATTGGGTAGGGCACGGGACCCCTCTTATTTGAGATAATTTTCTAAAATTCTTTTAATATATAAAATTCACTTAAAAATATTTATTTAACATGCTATCACATTGTAATAAGTGAATTTACGTCCCTGCACCTAACGCGACTTCAACTTTGAATAGTTACTATCAGTTTACGTATGATTACGTGATTAACGCAGCTGTAGCATATGTCACATTAGAGTCTGCTAAATGGGTTCTGTGAGTATGTGGCTATACAGCAATTAAATTAGTTTAGAAAAATATAGTCCATATGATAATTTCATCTTACAAACTTAAGATGAATGTAAACTTAAGATCCAATTCAATTTTATTTTGAACTCTCGTTTTTGTTAAATGACGTTTGGCACGGTTTAGCTAAAGAACAGGTATTTTTTAGAAGAAGATTTTGTGCGTTAATCTGTAAAAAAAAAACAGATTTTTTTCTCTGTATTTGATAATTTGAACGTTTTTCACATAATTTTGGTATGAGAAATCTCGTGGTTGCATTTGTTTTACCACTTTACCGGACATTTTAGAACAAAATTTTTTTTTAAGATATATCAAAAATTACTCAAGACATGCACTCATTTTCATGTTGATAACTCTTGAACCAGTAAGATTTTCACTTTGGGCTCTTCAGTAAAGTTCTACCTATTATTCTGACCAACAACTCTGCTGAACAAGTAAATATGAAAAAATCGCTTCCAGTGGGTCTTATCGAATGAGTCTTACAAAAAGTCTTGCTTAAAGTCAAACAAAACATTCTAACAACATTGCGTATGAGTAACATTATTTGCTTTGAAGTGTTGAAAGCGGGCAAGACATATGTGGCTTCCGAAAGATTTAAAGACAATTTCAAACGATTTTTTCATATATATTTGATCAGAAAAGTTGTTGGCCTGAGGAAAAGGAAGAACTTTACTTAAAAAACCAAAGTGAAAATCCTAATGGTTCAAGAGTTATCAACATGCAAAAGAGTGCATATTTGGAGTAATTAAAAAAAGGAAAATTTTGCACTAAAGTCTTCGTTAAAGTAGCAAAACGGATGTAACCACGAGATTCCTCATATTAAAATAAAGTGAAAAAGTTGAAATTATTAAGTACAGATTTTCGTGCCGCACAGAGTAATCTACGTCGCACAGTGTAACGAGTGTGGCCAACAAAAACTAAAGAATAAAAGTCATTAATTTGTAAATCTAAAAATGCGAAATTATAGTTTACAGTTTTAATATGTCGAGTATAAAAGGATTTTGCGATATCTTTTCAGCTAAGGAAATGCCACTCTTTCAAAATTGCATTGGATATGTAATAATTTTTCTTTTACAGTTTGACACTGTATATTTTTAAAAAGGCGTACATTTTAGTAATAAAAGTATGCAAAAAAAGAAATTACAACTTATAAAAAATTGTGTACAACTAAAGATAGGTCTTAGAAATCAAAAAAACGAAAACTTTGAGACACAATAAAAAGAAAACAGAAATTTTTCAACAACTTTTTCTCAACATATTCTTAAAATTTGGTTTGTCGAAACTCAAAAATAACGAACTTACGCCTACTTTTCTGGAGCATGTTTTGAACAAAATGAGCATTTTTATATGAGAAAAATAACAAAGCTTTCACAAAGTTTAAAACTCATTATAAGAGAAACAGCATTTCTATTATTTCTATTTCAGTATTTCTATTATCAATATTTTCTCAACATGTTCCCAAAATTTGGTTTGATGGAACTCAATTATAACGACCTTACGCTCACTTTTGTGGAGCATGTTTTGGTGAAAATAAGGTAATTTTATATGAAAATATAAAGCCAATTGCCAAACATTAAAATATAAAGAAATAAATTTTTTTTCATAAAACTTTTATTGGGGGTTGGAATTAATTTTAAAGGTTTTTTTTCGGTTTTTGAGCATTTATTTAGAAACAACGGTACAATGTATATTATTCAAAGTATTGTCCATCGTTAGCTACAACATTTTCCCATCTTTCTGGCAGCATATGGATTCCGCGCCGGAAGAACGATTCGTCTTTTGAGGCAATCCACGAATCGACCCATTTTTTGGTATCCTCGTAAGAAGTGAAGCGCTGCTCAGCCAAGCCATGCGTCATCGATCTGAATAGGTGGTAGTCGGAAGGGGCTATGTCTGGGCTATAAGGCGGGTGGGGTAGCACATCCCAATTCAGCGCCTCCAACGTTTCCTTGACGGTTCTTGCAACATGTGGCCGTGCGTTGTCATGTTGAAAAACCACTTTGTCGTGTCTTTTGGCATATTCCGGCCGTTTAACCTTTAATGCTCGGCTCAATTGCATCAATTGTTGTTGGTAGCGTTCCCCAGTGATGGTTTCGTTAGGTTTTAGCAGCTCATAGTACACGACACCCTTCTGATCCCACTAAATACACAGCATAAGCTTGGCGCCATGAATATTCGGCTTGGCCCTCGATGTTGATGCATGGCCGGGTGGTCCCCACGATTTTTTTCGCTTAGGATTATCGTAATGGATCCACTTTTCATCGCCAGTGACAATACGATGCAAAAACCTCTTCCTTTTATGCCGTTGAAGCAGTTGTTCGCACATGCAAAATCGCCGTTCAACGTCTCTCGGCTTCAACTGGTACGGCACCCAATTTCCTTGCTTTTGAATCATTCCCATGGCCTTCAAGTGTTTGCCGACCGTTGATAAGTCGACTCCCAATGATTCTGACAATTCTTGAAGGGTTTGACATGGGTCTTCATCGAGCAAAGCCTCCAATTCCTCATCTTCAAACTTTTTCGGCTGGCCCGGACGCTCTTTGTCTTCCGTATCAAAATCACCACTTTTAAACCGACGGAACCAGTACTCACAAGTAGAAATCGATGGAGCATAGTCCCCGTAAGCCTCAGTAAGCGTGCGTTGTGCTTCAACCGCTTTTTTCTTCAAATGGAAGCACAAAAGTAAACCTTCCCGCAAATTGCGTTTTGTTGGAACGAAAGTCGACATGTTCACAGAGAAAAAAATATATGTTGTTTACACTTCAGTGGAATGACACATACTGAAAAATGAAGCTTACACAATGTGCTTTGAAATGAATATAGTCACAGGTGTGCCCGATGCGATCTATTGATAGTTACGCCATCTCTTAGAAAACCTTTAAAACTAATTCCAACCCCCAATAAATAAAACACTTTCTTAACATAGCCCTAATATTTTACATATGTAATATTTACAGAAGTAGGCTAATTTTTTGGGGTACTATACCAGATTACTGATTGCAGTTATATGGAAGGTGGGTGTGCTAGTAGGCCGATTTGAATTATTTTCACACTAGCTGACTAGTTCTGACTAACATGCTGACAAAAGAAATATGTGTACCAAATTTAACTGATCTAGGATAAATTTTTGGAGAGCTATTCCAGATTGCCGGTTTGGGCTATATGAGAGGTGGGTGCGGCATTCATTCAATTCGAACGAAATTTTGTGAGAATAGTTCCTCTACCGTAAAACTCATTTTCACAAAATTGCATGATTCTCCGGCAACTCCTCCTATTTTTGGCCACTCGCTATATGGGCTCGTTACACTGTGCGTTGCGTAATCAACACTCGATTTGTTACTCACTATTTGCTTATCTACGTGCTTAGCTAATTTACGTTACGCGAACTTAATTAGGCCATTAGGTGCGCAGTGGATTTCCACTTTTGCGCACTGGATGGGGTAATATTTTTTTTATTATTCACAATGATTTGAATTTGCAAATATTATTGAAGGACTGCACAGAGAAGATGCCTATTTCAATGATAACCCTTTCTTCGTCGAGGCCAATGATAACCCTTTTTTAATAACCAAAAATTAGTGCAAAATAAGTAACGCAATTTCAAATTTTTTTAGGATGAAAACTTCATTGAATCAACAATCAATATTAGAAAAGAACATTACCTGGCAAGAAATTTAACCCTACAACCTTTTATAATTGTCGTTGGTGAAACCATTAATAAGCTACAACACTTCTTCATATATTTCAACGATGTTATTTATCAAACGGAAAGCTTTTTAAAAGCGGTTTCAGTCATTTTTCAAATATACCAAACCTTTAACTTGGAGTACGATCTGCAGTGCCGCCAAGTGTGGAGTTTCATCGAGGAATACTTTTACGAATTTTCAACTGGTCCTATTTCTACATCAACACGAGTGCTTTTAGCTTCCTTGAAGTAAGGAACTTATTTCTTTTTTTCATATTTCTATTGAATGCATCCCAAAAATGACACACAAAGTTTTGTAATCAAATATATTAAAATATATTAATGTTAGATATATGTAACTGAAATGTATCTTCACAATTGTTTCAAATAATTTTCCTGTTAAAATGTCATATTATTGATGAAACATTTCTACTGGTCCTATTTCTACACTAACACGTTTACTTTTATCTTCCTTGAAGTAAAAGATATATTTACTTATTTGTTTAATATACCATTTGATGACATACAAAATTTCAAAATGGAAAATATTAAAATATATTCATGTTTTCTTTGCTCAAACCATTTTCAAAAACTTAATATTTATATCAATCACCTTAAGTTTCAACATAAACTGCATGCTTGTTCAACCTTCAAGTGCAGTAACTGCCCACAGTTGTTTCAATCGATTTACGCTTTCAAACGTCATATTATTTGAATATGCGTGAAAAATTTCACGCAGAGGTATCCGAAGCCATTGAAATTAATCCAAGTCCTCAAACGAGAGATGCGAATTGTGTACGGACTGAGATTAAAACGAAACATACCTTAGAAGAAATCAATGTGTTAGGATTTTTACTAAATTTATATGGAAAAATGTCGTTGCCTAGAAATATAGCTGAAGAAATTGCGAATGATTTTATGAGCTGCATTCTTAATCCTATAATATCTTTTATTGAGCAACAGTTAAGCGAAGTAAACATTGATGTTATACTTAAACTTGAAGACTTTAAAAATAAAATTAAAAATTTAAATTCAGAGTACCAGCTTAAAAAATTTTTACAGGAAAAAGACATTTTTACAGAGCCTGAACAATTTCTAATTGATGATTGTGGTACAATTGCAAATGTTTCTAATCTCCCAGCAAAAGGAGTAATGTTACCAATTAAAGAAAATTTGAGGAGGTACTTAGAATTGCCAAATGTTTTAGATTCAATGCTTGAAAAACTTCGTCAATCAGAATCCGAAAAAGATTTGACTAATATATGTCAGGGAACAGTTTGGAAAAGTAAGGTGGAATCGTTTAATGGAAAAACTGTTTTACCATATATTCTATACCAAGATGACTTTGAAGTTAATAACCCATTAGGTTTAAAAAGTGGTATACATAAGATATCAGCATTTTATTAAACGTTTCCCTTATTGCCACCTCAAAACTTTTCCAAACTTGAAAATATTCTCGTGTGTTGTTTGACGAAATCTTCTAGCATGGAATTTGGTAGTTCTTCGAATTATGGACAACTTTGTTTAGTTTTGAAAGATTTGGTAGAAGAAGGTATTATAGTTGGATTAAATGGGATTCAACATGAAATACATCTTGTTTTAGCAACTATTACAGGCGATAACTTAGGGCTTAATGGAGTACTTGGTTTTATAAAATGTTTTTCATCTAATTATTTCTGCAGATATGCAAGGTTCATAGTAACGTCAGCCAAAGTCTAACTAAAGAAAATTCAAATCTTCTTAGAAACAAGCAAAACTACTACAATGATTTAATTGAAAATAAATCATCCTTAACAGGAATAAGAGAGCCTTGTGCTTTTTACAATATTGACACATTTAATGTAACTGATGTTGTAAGCGTTGATATAATGCACGACATATTTGAGGGTATATGTCACTCTGAATTAAGTCTAATTTTAAATTACTTCATTTCCGAAAAACGATATTTCAGTTTACAAGTACTAAATAACAGAAAATTAACTTTCACACATGCTCACAATGATTTAGCCAACTTATCTGCTGAAATAACAACTTCTCATCTGAATAATAAAAAATTAAAAATGTCCACTACCGAAATGCAATGCTTTTTACACTATTTGCCGATATATATTGGCTACTTTGTTCCAAAAGGCGAGAGGGTGTGGAAACTTTTGATTTTACTTACAAAACTAGTGGAAATTGCTTCGTCACCATCTTTTAATGATGAAAAACTGATAGAATTTCAAGAGATTATTCAACAACATCACGATACTTACTTAAACATTTTTAAAACATATTTATTACCAAAACATCATTTTGTACTCCATTACCCTACAGTCATAAAAAAACTTGGTCCTTTGAAAGAACTTAAGTCATATTGTAATGTTATTACATTAAGAAAAAATATCATTTTGAGTTTAGCCATGAAACTTCAATTTAATTTTGCATATCAACTTTTTGAAAAAAACACAGTTTAAATGAAAGTCTTGACTACAAGTCTGTAAAAGTTATCGATTTAAGTGAAAGGATAGATGTCAGTAATACAAATGCACTTAAATCATGCAATATAAAAGCGTTAAATTGTGTTAATAAACTTTTAAATCACAATACTTTATATAAAATTAATGATGTAGTGGTTATAAAATATTTACACCATTATAAACTGTATCTAATACATTATATCATATGGACTCAGGGATTACCTTCTGTATTTCTTTGTGAAGAGTTACTAGTAAACAGTTTTGACTCACATTTTTATTGTTATAAAATAAGTAGACAACATAACAAACTTTTAACATTAATTGAACCACCGAATATAAGATTTCCGCCACTTCACATTATTACGCTTTCAAATAATGATTTTATAATAAAAATTAAACCACCTTTTGTATAGTTTAAATATAACAATGCTTTTTTCTTTTGCAAAATGTTTAAAATTAATAATACGAAAGAAAAACCTATTTTTAATCAAACTTTTTATTGTTGTTATCATGTGGTAACTATTATTAACTATATTATTGTCATTAGTCATATAAGTTTTTTATAGAACATACTATAAGATAAGTGATCTAAAAAAGTAATAGGTAATAAAATCACGTTTTAAATTACAAAACTTATTCGTCTTTGTTTTATTTATTTCGATTTGTTTATGTATTTAGTTGGTTATTTACTCCAAAAATTTAGTTTCTTTAACTACATTAAAGTAGAAAAATGATCTAACGAATTGGATACATTTTCTTAAATAAGTAGTTGTTTTTCCAACTCTAAAGTAGATATGGTATCAAAATAAATAGTTTCTTTTTCCAAAATATTTAGGTGCCGTTCCTACTCTTAAGTGAGAAATCCATCTAAATAGTTAGACAAATTTTCTAAAATAAGTAGTTGATGTTCCAATTCTAAAGAAGATATTCTATCAAAATAAATAGTTTACTTTTCTAAAATATGTAGGTGCCGTTCCTACTCTTAAGTGAGTAAGTATTCAAAATAATTAAGCACATTTTCTAAAATAAGTAGTTGTTTTTCCAATTCTAGAGTAGATATGTTATCAAAATAAATAGATGATTTTGTGAAAATATGTAGGTGCCGTTTCTACTCTTAAGTAGGCAATGCCGTCTAAATAATAATATAATTTTTCTACGCTTAGAAAGTGGCTTACCTACTTTGAAGTGGACATTGCTTCAAAAATAAATTGTCAATTCTTCTAATTAACTATGTGTCTTATCTAATTTATGGTTGAAAATACACCTAAAGACTTAGGTGCTTTATTTACTCTCGCCGTTAGAGTACCTAATTCAATTCTAATATTTTAACATTTTGGAATTTATAGAGCACGTAAACAAATTCGTTGACTGAAAATCACCGGATTAATTTAGCTGAATTTTCTACATTTTTAGGTTAAATTTCTACTCCTTTTTTCTGTGTACAATCGATGTTTTGCGCCCTGTTTTTGAAGATCACATTATCAGCCGCAGAGCTGATAAACTCGTTTGCGTAACCTGGCCACCTCGGAGGTGCGATTTGACACCGTTGGACTATTATTTGTGGGGTGCCCTCAAAGATAAGTGCTACGCCGACAAGCCAGAGACAAATGACGCTTTAAAGGACAATATTCGTGAAACCATTGGTGAAATACAGCTGCACACAATCGATAATGTGCTAAAAAATTGGACCGATTGTGTAGGCTACTGCATGGCCAGCCGAGGCAGCCATTTGAATGAAATTATTTTCCATTATTAACCGGAAGGATTGTACTTTCAAATAAAAAAAGAAATTTGAGAAAATATCTAAGTTTTTTTTTACAGAATTTTCAAAAAAAAAAGTTATTTGGTGGACCCTTTATCTGAAGTTTTGTTCTTTTTTTTTGTCTATAGTAATTAAAACTTATCAATACATACTCTTTTTACATTAATCGTGTTTCTTTTTCCTTTATTTTTCTGGAGTAGAATACATTCTATCAGAAATATGTCAAAAGATATATTTTAACAATTGAAAGAAGGGTGAAATAAAGGTGGCCAAAACATCTAGAAAGTGATATAAATCTTGTTGGTATCTATGTTGCAGCTACGTAAGCGTAATATAATTTTTTCAAAAATTAGTTCTTTCAAGTTGGGGTCATAATTCGTACATTTTTGGACCTACTACAACATTGTTTTCTGTATTTCCATCAAAAAATATTACATAACAAAACTGCTTACAAATATTTTTCGTGGTAATTTGCGTTCTTTTTATATGACCTCGTAGAAATGAAATTTCTGAAATATTTAAAATTTTTTTATATTAATTCGCTAATATCTTGAAAACCAATTACCGTAGCCAAAAAATAATGTAAATTTCGCGTTATACCACTAATTTAACAGAGAGAATAATGACCTTTAAACTAAGTCATGGAATAAAAAATATATTTTCATTCCGGTTTTAAAGTTGACATAAAAAAATGATATGTGGAAATGTGAAAAACGAGTTGAAAAACGACCTCTAAACATTAATATTTTCCAATAAAATTTTCAGGAACTTATTTTTAGACATTATCGAAGCTATTTCTCAAATACTTTCCCCAAAAATTAAAACTTCGTTTTTTTGTGGTCACTATACTGTGGCCGTATAAAATGGTAAAACTTTTCTAAATTTTTGTTTTTTATTTTCCTATTATCCACAAATTGAGCCGAAATATCGGAAAATAGGAATACTAAAAACAAAAATTTTAAAATTTTTTTGTTTTTTTATACGGTCACAGCCCAATTTATTATTGCAACAATTCTTAAATAAATAATAAATAAATAAATAAAAAAAAATAATTAAAACAAACAAGAGTAGGCCGAAACAATATCAACATAACAATCTTTACATATAAAAATGGATGTATACTCCGCTGAACCGATCTTTATGAAATTCAGGGAAACTGGAGCCACTTCTTGCGAGTGTTCCTGTGAGGTTTGGTAACGATTGGACAAGGGAGCGTGGTACCTCCCATACAAGCCAAATTTGCGCTATCGACCACAAACCAAGAAAAGGATATACATCAGGCGGTTTTAATCGTAAGAAACTAAGATTTAATAATTTTTTGCAGATGGTTACTGTCGGTAACTGTACAAAAAATGGGCGTGGTCGCAATAAATATTCGCCCACTTTTTACAAATCATTTCAATTCCGGAGTTATACACATTTTTATATTGAAACTTGCTGTGTAGGTGCCCGAAGAGGCCGTCACTATATAAAAATGTTTTCACGCCCACTTTTACCGCCCAAAAATCAATATCTATATACATAAAAAACAAAACGATGTGTGTCTGATGCCTATAGACTCCAAAACTACTGGACCGATTGACCTGAAATTTTGGCAGTCGATTTGTTCTAGGTACGCGATGGTTGAGGAAAATTTTACACACCCTCCTTTTACCGCCCCCGCCAAATCAATAAAAATGCTATATTTCAGTCGGTTTGGGTCGTATAAGGCTAAAATTCAGTAATTTAGTTTGTACGGTTACTGTCGGCAACTGTACTAAAAATGGATTTCCACGCCTCATTTTACCGCCCACAAATCAATGAAAATGCTTTATTTCAGACTGTTTTAGTCGTGTAAGACTTAAATTTGGTAATTTGGTTTTTATGGTTACGTCGCACACAGGGGCCGCTTGCATGAGTGGCTTGGCCAAAATTGATTTTTTAAAAAATTGGATATTGAAAAAAATGTTGATGCAATTGTAATAAGGAGGATATTTCTATGACAGTTCAGAAATTTTTTTGCTTTTTTAATGACCCGTTTAGAAGATACAGTGGTGGCAACTTACCCTTTTTTGATATATTAAGTTTATTTTTATGCAGCGCAAAAAATCACGCCATTTTAAAAGTCTATATTTTTAGAAAGGAAAGTGCTATTTTAACAAGGGTGTGTTTTTCGTAAGAAAAACAGTTTTATAATCATTTTAAGTTTTCTTTAAATAGATTTGAAATTTTTGTTTGGGTTTTAAGAGTACAAAATCAATGAAACTTTTAAATTAAAAAAAATTTTTTTAAATCAACTTGTTTTAATTTGCGTTAGCACATTGGTTACTTTTTATACGATTAGTTAAATATGGTGTTTCTTCTTTAAGGAAATGATTTCCGCTTTGCAATGTGTTTGCGCAAATTGAAGAAAAGTGCTTTTAAAAAAGTTATGTCTTAAAGTGCAAAATCAAGCTTTCATATTATCAGCTATAAATCATTTAAATAAAAACTTGAAAAATGCCCAAATATAAGTTTAAACTTAATTAAACTACTATTTATTTAAATCTATATAGAAATTTAAAAAATAAGAATTCGTTATGACGATATGTGCATTTTAAACTACGAAAAGCCCACATTTTGGCAAGCATTATATTATATTAAAACAACACAATTTTTAATATATGATTATAATATATTAATTTGAAGTTATTGATCTTTTAAAAACTTGTTATTTTAGGATTTTATGAACTCGTTTGCAACACTTTGCAACACTATATTGAACTTATTGGTTATTTTTAGCCACTGCATAAGCTTGCAAAAAAATTATCGTAGATTCTGCATTCCCTTTTGTCTTCATTTTCTATTATTGTTGTTATTGTTGAAGTAAAACCAGTGAACACTTACAACAAACATTTGTTGAAAAACATATTATTGAATAATTACGTAGCATTGTTTGTATTTTTAAATAACTATTCGGGTTTTTTTGATTAAGTGTGCTGAAATGAACGTGAATATAGAAATAAAAGGTATCATTATATTAATACGTGAACATCTATTATTGTCGTACACTTTTTAAGTATTTATAACTCTTGTTTTGGAAAAGTAAAAAAAGTTTTTACTTCAAATAAATACAAGAAGATGTTGTTAAGTGTTTGTTAGAATTCTATTGTTAACGAATTGAGGCGATTGTGGTGCAGTTAGTATTCTATGCACTTAAAAATGTGAGTTAGTAATTTTGGAACATGGGTTCGAATCGTTTTTTGTGTATTTTTATTCACCGAATTTGTGTTATTTTGTTCTGTGTTCAAACTAAGAATTTGTTTGGTAAAAAATTGTATTGAATTACTGTTGGTATTGTTTTTATACTGTTTGTATTTTTTTAGGCTATCATGGCAACCTAACCACTGTTGCTATAAAAAAGGGCGATATGTGCAGCTTTGTTTTTAATATTAAAAATAAAAATTTGGTTGAAAAACTTAAGGATTTAGAAAATCATCTAATTATTGCTAGTTCTTGTAGCGATTCGTCATTAAATCAAATAAAAAGTGTTATGACAAACTTCAAATCTCAATTCACATCAACATTTGGACTGAACAATGTACTGAACGATCAAAGCGCAGATAAACATCTGAAGTAGAATTTAATTTATCTTAGAAAAATTTTTATTTTTTTTTTAAAATTTATATTTTTAGTTACGGTCCTTACATTCTGAGAAAGAATTGAGTTATGCAGCTCAAATAAAAATGAGGTCATCAGGGAAGTTAGCCGAAGCTAGTATTATTAAGCAAGCTTTAGAATCTAGGGAATTTGCATAAGAGTGTATAGTTAATAGGTCTTTTACAAAAGTCTATAAACTAAGTGCTCTCGAAGCTCTCCTCTCATTGATGATGGATGCTCAGTTGACGCGTGTACAATACAGTAAAATAAAAAATTAAAAGTTCAGAAAGAAAAAAGAAGTTGCTATCCCAATGAAACTAGTGTTACGGAAACAGAAGCAGTATTTCCTCTTCAATCTTTGCTGGATCACACAGCGTCGCGCTTGTTAAAATCGCAGGATGACATCTTCAATAGTTATTTTTCATTGAAATTTGTTTTGTATTCGAAGTGGGGATTTGATGGCAGTTCCAGTCATACACAGAACAAGCAAAGGTTTGTGTCTGAAGAGGCAGATGATAAATATATGTCTTTATCATGTTTAGTTATACTTCAAATAGCAAGTGAAGAAAACAAAAAAAAACAAATTTTATGGCAGAACCCTCGCCCTTCATCAACACGATTATGTAGGCCAATAAAACTACAATTTAAGAAAGAAACCGATTAACTTGTGAAGCAACAAAAAGAATACATGGATCTTCAAATTTCAAAATTAATTCCAACTGAAGTTTCTTTAAATGGCAAGAATTATCAAGTCATCCATAGACCTCTCTTTACTATGGTTGATGGAAAAATATGCAACTCCTTATCCGAGACTAAATCAACCCTTAAATGCTATTTATGTGATGCTCCGAGTATGGATTTTAATAATATTGAGCAAATGTTATTACGACCTACAAAAAAAGAATATTTATCATTTGGTGGATATGCATTCGTGGATTAGATTTTTTGGTGTTGAAGATGAACTTTTAAAAAACTATACATAATTCTACAAATAATATCTTCCGGCCAAAAGATAAATGAAAGTAAATTCGAAGCATTTTGCATTGAAACAGCAAGACTTTATGTACAACTATACCCGTTGTATCCTATGACACCCACTCTGCATAAAATTTTCATACATGGAAGCGAGGTATTCCGACACGCATTGTTGCCGATAGGGCAACTTAGTGAAGAGGCCCAGGAGGCACGAAATAAAGATTTTAAAAATTTAATGGAAAGATATAGCAGGAAAACAAGCAAAATGAATTATATTCAGGATATTTTGAATCAGTTGCTCATTTCATCAGATACATTGGTAACAAATACTTGATCATTGACGATTTCAACAAACAAAAAGTAATTTTATCCAGAAGTTATAGATACGCTAGAAGTTGAGTTGCTGAGCACGGAAGCTTACTCTGATACTTCTGATTAATGAAATTCGCTCATTGGGTTCAAATATAAATGCCTTTATGAATATAAATAATGAAATATATCTTAATTTAAATTCCCACCAAATTAACTTTGTCTGTTGGAATAATAAATTTAACGACAAATACTAATTTTCTTTGTTTAATTCCAAATAATTAAAGCTATTGAAATACGTTCATATATGGATATCGGTTGTATGGGAGGTTGCGCTTCGTATTGTCAAATCTTAACCAAACTTGTTTTAGTACTTGATATAATTAATTTAAAGACAAATACTAATTTTCGTCGTTTTACTCTGAATAGTTTTTAAAATATTTCAAAATATTATTATAGGTTGTATGTAAATTGCCACGCCCCTTTGTTATATTTTCATTTAAATAAGTTCATAATGTTTAGAGGTCCCCAAATTACCCAAATACCAATTTTGGTGAAGATACATTAAGATTTGGAGTTTTGGCCAGCCTTCCCATGCAAGCGGCCCCAGTGTGCGTCGGTAACTGTTCTAAAAGTGTGTGTCCACGCCACCTTTTACCGCCCAGAAATCAATGAAAATGCTTAATGTAATACGGTTTTGGTCGTATAAGACTAAAATTTGGTAATTTGGTCTGTGTGGTTACTGTCAGAAACTTTACGAAAATCAACTTTCACCGAAAATCAAGTAAAAACAACCTAATATTAAAATTTTTCAGTCATGAAATCCAGTTAAAGTTTTTTCACCTAAATTTAAGAATTTATTTAGAACTAAATTGAAGCGTTTTACACACACGTTGCAGTAAATCTTGTTTTAACATTGAAACCAATTGTTTCAAAATTGTGTCAAGATAATTTAAGATTGAAACAATCTTACTTCAGACGTAGTATTAAGATGGTTTGACCTTGTTTTAAAATCAATACAACCTTATTTTAAAATTAAACGACGTCAAAATAAGAACGTGAAAATCTTGAAATTAAGAATTTTAAATATTATTTTGAGGTATTTGAAATCTTAGTTTTAGTACGTTTAAGAACTTTTGTTAAAAATGTTGAGACATAAATTTTTTTACCAGAAACTTAAAAAAACGATCGTTTTAGTGTTTATATTTCAATATATTTTAATACAATTGTTTACAAAAAATTATACATACTACGTATATAAATTGTTAACATTAATAGTAACTTACTCACTACATCTATTTTGGTCGTACATAAATCTTGCCATTATTTACAGGATATAGATTTAATGGATACGTAACGTAAGCTATTATTTCTTTAATCTGTACATTATTACATTTTTTGCCCATTTCATAAGACAGAAAATGTTAACAAAATTTATTCAAAAAAATTTCTGATACGAGAAAATACAGTTTTTTATTTTATAAAAATGAATATAATATAAAAATATTTTATCTTATACAACTTAAATATATTACATTTATTAATACCTTAATAATATTCAGATTTATAAAATGTACCTTTGTATGTAATCTTTTTTCGCCCATTTATCCTTTACTTCATCGAATTCAGAAGCATGATACAATGAGTTTTTCAGGGAAGTAGCTAATGAATCAATTTCAGGTTGACTGACATCTTCTTCGACGGATTGAGAAAGTTCCATGCTTGGATTTGAAGAATTTTCTTTCCTTCTCTTAGTACGCTGGTAAACATATTTTGCAAAAAGTTTTCCTCTTGGATTACGCTTTCCTGTTCGTGACATGAAGTAATACTCGAACGTGTTAATAAATAACATAAGTTTAGAAGTGGTAGAGGCATAAGATTCAATCAACCCGCATAAAAATAATATATAAGTTTTTTTTAATATAATATATTATAATGAAAATAGAATAAGTTTTACAATACCTTTACACTTGTTTCACTTGGAAAAACGTTGCAAATTTAGGAATGGAACTGCTTTGGCATAAAGTTGATGTTATTTCCAAGTAAGCCTTCAACGATGATGTTCATTAAATCATTCGGGTTACCATTAGATAAGACACCATTATTTTTATAGCATTGCAGAAGTGCCTTGCCTTTCGCAGATTCCCTAAGTAAGGAAGTTAAATCCTTGATTAGAGTATTGAAAATATATGATATAAAATATAAATATATAATATTTATATATGTCTATACTTATTTAATATACTTCTGGAAACTTTACGTACTGTCATCAAGATTGATGAGGCGGCTAATGAAAATTACGTGAATCTATTGTGTGACGAGTTTTATATGACACCTAATGACAGTTTGCAAGGCCAAGCGAAGTATTGGAAATAAATACATTGGAAACAAAATTGCGTAGCTTTGTTCTAATTCTTCGGCCAGAGCTTATTAATAATTAATAATCTTTTTAAAAAAAAACTGAAAAATTTACTTGCCTTTTTCAACAAAAAGTTTTTCGAACACTCCGGTGAAGCCGATATCATGCTCTCACAGCTGCCTTGTTTTTGGAGCCAATCATGGACTTTACTTGGCATAGATATGGTTTCATCATCAATTCCAAACTGAAATATTAAGTTTAAATTAAGGTTGGTTAAGGTTTTAATATTATTGTATTTTCAAATTGTTAATGAAACATGCTTACTTCTTCTTTTTTCCACATAAATAATTTTTCTCTAAATTCCATGCGTAACCCGAGTGGTGGAATCGCTTCCTTTCAGTCTTTTTTACGTATAAGCTTGAGGATTCGAAACATAACTTTTGCCTCTGAAATTGCAAAAATGTATACGAACTCAAGTCAGCAAATTAATTGTTACACTTGGAATATAAATCTTACCTTTTAAGTAAGCCAAAACAGCTTCCAGATCAAATTTTTTCAATAGCGTTATTAATTTTTCAGAGTCAGCGCTGTCTGCAACTTCAACTGAAGTTAAGGCTGATTTGTTGCATCCAGAAGCTGTTGTAACAATTATAGCGTTATTGCAGCCAACAGTATTCTGAAACAAATTATTGTCAAAGACAATATCGACTTCTTGGCTTTCTAAATAATAATTTGTTGTTTCATCCATCACTTTAACACAATTTTTAAGCACAATTTTTTACGTAACTAAAAAAACAAACACCCGATGTTTCCTTCTTGACAATTGAAACGAGAGTAATGTAAAGTGTCAAATTTTATACCATTTGGCTCTCGTGCTGACAATTTCAAGAGTTATCAAACTCTCCAAGAACTCCTGGAAATCAACATTCGAAGAGTTATCGGCGAGATACGGCCGTAAACGCTGCGAAAAGTTTGTGAAAATTGGTGTTCCAGATTGCGCCTTGTACGCGCCAGCCGTGGCGGCCACATGTCCGAAATTATATTTAAACATTAATGTCATAAAATTTCTATCTAATTAAGCCCGTTTCATTGATACTAAAAATATATTACTATGTTTTATTATGATATGAACCTGTATCACTCTATAGAAAACACCCTTTAGTATTAAAGAATTAATAACAATTAAAACTGTATAACATAATGTAAAGCACTTCAAAGTTAATCATGAGAATAAAGCAAAAGAATATAAGTTAAGGGAGAGAAGCATAAATATAAATATTAAGTTTTTAAGAAATATTAAGGTATTTCTATTAGTAATATTTTTAATATTTGTTGGTAAAGAATTTCACGATCTGATTGCGCTTACAAAAAACAATCTACCGGAGTTGATGAAATTATATCTGGGAATTAAAATGTTCATGCCTCTGCTAGATCTACAAAAAGATAGTTTTTCGAACAAGTAGCTAGGGCTCTGTGTGATAATTATTCTATGCAGAAACACACAGCTTCTTGCTTCGAGATGATTTAATAGGCTACATAGCTACATGGTCATATTTCCTTAGGCCATAAACGTAGCGAGCAGCATTGCTAAAGGCAACTAAAAGCTTATGCGCCGACCGCGAATCAAGCTTGCAATATACTGCTTCCGAATAAGTAATTAAAGGTAATAAAAGCTGCAATACCAATTTTCGTCTAATTTCTACGTTCACAAAACTTTCAGTTATTCGCATGCCTCGCAGGCCAAAATAAACTTTTTAACACAAGAGTTAATATAACCCTCGCATGACAGAGTTGAATTTATTATATAACCGAGATTAGTTACTTTGCTAATCAATTTTGAGCTTCACGTTATTGAGAAGAATTGGAGGCAAATCTTGAACAAAAAGCATATTTTTCATGATTGTTAAAACATGTGATTTTAAATGGTTTAACATGAGCAGATTATTCTTTGCCCATTCAGCTATCATGTTGAAGTCCTCATTAACTCTGGCACAAAGATCCTCTATCAGACCGATTGGCCTGGACATATACAACTGGAGGTCATCAGCGTAAGCGTGCATTTTAACGTGCTGACACCTGGTGAAGATGTCATTGGAAAACATTGTAAAAAATAACAATGGGCCAAGAACTGAGCCTTGCGGCACTCCGCTACCTATAGTTTTAAGCTCTAAAAAATTTGACCCAGATTTAACCTTTTGTGATTTACCAACCAGATAGTTATTTATTAGACGAACAGCAGCCGCAGAAAAGCTAAAATTTTGCAGACCTTTGGACCCAGATTTAACCTTTTGTGATTTACCAACCAGATAGTTATTTATTAGACGAACAGCAGTCGCAGAAAAGCTAAAATTTTGCAAAAGGTTTCTACATAGAATTGAATAATTGACTGTATTAAAAGCTCTGATATCATCAAGTATTTTGTTGACCATTGCAGTCGAACAGCTGTGACCAAGCCTAAAACCAGACTGGAGATTATACATTAGTAAAGAAGTGCGCACATGATTAGAAATCTGCTCGGCCATGAGCGACTCCCAAACTTTAGACAAACAAGATAGCAGACTTATTGGTCGAAAGTCACATGGTTGGCAAGCGAATAATTTTTTTGCAATGGGAATTATAATTGCTACTTTCTTAATTTCAGGGTAGCATGAAGAAGTGAAGCTATAATTTATTATATGGGTGAGCGGACCAATAACGAAAGGCAACAAAAGTTTAATAAATTTAATTGAAATACCACCCACCCCAGAGGAATTTGATTTGATTTTTTCAGGCAGCGCGCAACATCTAGCTCATTTACTGCATTTAAATAAAATTCATTATAATCATTATTATTATTATTTACAGATACAGTAATGCTACTATCAACAACATTGAGTATGTTTGAGTTATCACATGAGGAATTAGCAACAAAATATTCGTTCATCAGATTTGGGTCAATCCTGCAGTTTTCAGATTGTTTTTAGAATATCAATATGAAAAGTTTTTTCTCAATTTTTGTCCACTTTACAATATCTGAAACCCTTCCTCCCCCTATTGTTACTTATCGTAGTGCATTTCAAAATCCCTCACCACCCCAAATTGGTAACGTAGTTTATAAACGACACTGCACGCGAACGAAAGCAAAAAAGTTAAGTTTGACAGCTTGTATTTTTTAACTAGTACACTTAAAAAGTAAACAAAGAATTAAATTTGTTTGCTAGTAAAGCAGAATTTTAATAATTTAAGCTCGTAAAAGTTCGTAGCTTAGCTTCCATTTGATTTTTTGAATTTCAAACCAAAAACCGTACTCAATACTCCTCTGTGCGTCGTCGTTTTCGTGGATGGAACGCATATAAAAATAAAGGCACCAAGTGAGGATATGAGGCATTTATACTACATCCAGAAAGGTTTCTATATCATAAATGCGATTTAAGTTTATTAAGAAATAATTAAAATACTTTTATAATATCAAGCATGCCCTTTTTTTAGATTTGTGATCACAATCTCGTCGCAAAATATGCAGATGCAAGGTATCCAGGAGCAAATCATAACGCTTTTGTATGGAAAGGAAGTGAGGCAGAAAACTATTTCAGAAATAATTATACTCTAGGGAATACGTGGAGAAATATCTAGGTATACAAAAATATTTACCATAAATATTTGTAGATATAGTAACAAATTTAATTTTCAGGTGATGCTGGCTTACAATGTCTTCCATATTTAATGACACCTTTTCGCAATCCAAGGAACGAAAGCGAAATACTATATAACGAAAGACTTTGTTAGGCTCACAGCACCTCCAAAAATTAAAATGTTTTAATGGTTTTGGCTCAGATTTGAATATTTTCGATTTTAGCAAAAAATTATGAAGATACTTCGAAAATTTTTATTTTCGATTTTTGAAAAATAGTGGGGTGAAGCGTTTCACCAGAATAACTTTCCGTTTTCATGTGTAAAAATCAACATAAATCAATTTAATGGCCTCGGACAGGCTTCTATGTCAGCAAGAAACCAAAATACTTAATAAAATCCATCAAATTCAATACAAAATTCTTTTATTTGTGGCTCAAAATTTAATGAAATATGAGTGTAAAAACGACTGAACATTTATTATTTATCGCTAATATCAAGGTTAGAGTCGCAGTTTCGACAGGTGTAGTAGCCACGGTTGCTCATGTCGACGCAATTGAAGTGATATGGTGATAGTTCCGCTGACATGTTTCCGTGAACTAGTTCCTTTCTTCAAAAGAATCGTTCCATGTCCATTCCGTCTCTGGAACTGTTAAGCACAACCCTAATTTGTTGCAATGAATTGAATTGTTTGAATTCAATTGTTTTGGCATTAATTCCGAACACAAGCAGAAGTCTCGCTCTTGTTCTTCGGAACAGGCTTCCTGATAACGACACTGTTTCTTGGCTTTTTTGCGATGTGCTTCTCTTTTTCCTCTCACCGCTTTTCTTTGCTGCTTCAAGAAGCTACGAACGTTTCTGAGGGGAAGTTAAGATGATTTACTTCATCGCCTTTCTGCCACGATTTGACTTCGGCTTTGCTGCAGCAAATTTGATTGGGTTAATGTCAACCAAAATTGAACGAAGAGAAGATGTGAAAGCAGAGACGGATGAAGAAGCCTGATCTGATAGGCCATATATACTAGCACCTTCTAATATAGACACCTCCTTTTCAAGCCAACGTCCGTATTATAAAGAACGACGAGCATATTTGGCACATCTTCAGCCGTTGGCGGATCTTCGGCCATTAGACTTTCGCCGCAAATGTTTGCCGCAAGAAAGTCGTCATCGCTGAATATGCTCGCGTTCAGAGGATACATAGATGCCAGTGGCTTCGAAACCAGATCTAATATTCCGCTGAGTAACGGCCTGCATCATGGCCTTACCAGCAAAGCCCAGCATTAGGTGTATTTCGAGCACACGGCCAACATGCGATAGACACCATTCCATACACTTCTGCGTGAACGAGCGCTTGAAGCGCCCGAAGACCGCAACATCTAAAGGCTGCGTTTGTCGGCCGCAATGTGGTGGAAGAGTTACAACCTCGATACCGTTGGCTATGCACAAGTTGACAACTTCAATGGATATGTGTGATATGTGGTTGTCCATTATTAGTAGCTAAAGATTGGTCTTGGCGGCAGACGTATGTTTGATGAAACGTTTGATGAAAGGTGGTAATGATCAGTGTCCATCCAGCCTGAAACAATGGCGTAACCGATGGAACCCGGCGGTGCGCTATCAAGGTAAGCACTCTTCATATTCGTGGAAAGAGAAACATCGGCGGAATTGTGTTTCCAGCCGCGCTGACTGTAACTGACATAGCCACATTGGTTCCTCTTTCCGCTGAGCAGAACTGGCTCACAACAGATTCTTGCAAGTTTGAGAAAAATTCATGGACTGCTTTCTTACAAAATCCGTTTGAGGGTGCAGCACTTATTGTCTATGGTTTATGGAGCTTTAGTACCAGTCTAACCAGTATAAACGCGTAGTACCAGTCTTTGGTTGCCATCTTTGGTTCTGCCAAACCAGCAAGAAACTTAAGACCAATCGTAACAGCGAAATAAAAGGCCAAGAAACGAATGTTATTGATGCTTAGGCCATATTTATCTTAGCATATGAAATTATGTAGCGCACCAATTCCTTCTCTTGAATTGTCGTGGCAGTTTAAAAAAAAGCAATAAAAAATTCAAAAAACCCAATAAAAACGCATTAAACACTCACAAAAACACTAATTTTTTTTTAAAGATCAAGGAACCAAGGCATGCGCCTTATACAAACAAGGTTTGGTCTTTGACCTGAAAGGAAAGGGATAGATTTATTTAGAGGAACTGATTGGAACCATATGTGAATTATTGATTAGACGAAACAACCGTGAAAGACAATTTGAATTGCATTTAACCCAGACTAGTGTTATGGCTATGCCACTTGCTATGCTAGTGTTATGCCTTAGTTGTTCCTGTCCTTTAATTCCACATTTTCCACAATTTAGCTGTAGATTTTTAGTTTTCCATAATTCTTAAATGTAGGAAAGAACATAGAAAGTGAAAAGAACCATGCCCGAGCCCGGATTCGAACCAGGGGCCTCTGGGTTGATGGTCTAGCGCACTCTCCACTAGACTACAAAGGCCGACAATATGCATTAAAACTGAGTTTGTGGGGTGAAATGCTTCACTCCACTACGGTCATTTTAAAAACACGACTGACATCACACAACCACTCGATAGATATTTCACAAACACTTCATATTTTGAAAGAACAACACTAAAGCAACACGACTGATATATTTACCTTGAATTTGTGTTGAGTATATGGCATAAAATACGATAAATTCACTCGACACACACACGTCTTAAAAATGTAAATATAATGGGTTATTTTGCACCCATTCCTCGTCAAAGGGTTAAGGTGCTTTTGAAATCAACAATCTCCGATTTTTCGTAGTAGCGTTCGCAGCCTACAAGCTGCTGCCATTTAACCAAATGATAACGGATTTTGGTCATCTAAAGCAGCGGTCGTCAGCGCCTAACTCTTTACACTCTTTCCACTCTTTTACAACAACTTCAAGATTTTCATGATTGTTGTAATTCGCCGAATCGTTCACAGGCGCAGCTGCACCGCTACAATACAGCGCGTGTGTGTTGTTGTTTCTTCTTGTTGTTGTTGGTAAATATAGCGCGTGTTGCTGTTTTTTCGTTGCTGGTTAACTCAGTGCATGCGACCGCGCACAATTATTGCTATTCTGAAGGTTTCTTGTTGGTAATTTTGCGTAGTGTCGCTACAGACATGCGAGTTGTTGCTTTTATGTATTGTTTTTATGTTAATAATTCCTTATCACGGATATAAAATATCCTTATCACGGAGCCAACTATTTCCTGTTTTTGTTGTTTTTTGTTGTTTTTTGTTGTAATCGTTGTTGCACTCTTAAAAAAAAATTTTTGGCGATCCCTGATCTATAGCTTGTTAGAATACACAAACTAACAGCCCTATTCTGGTAGTTAGCTTAACAAGAAATAGTTAAGGAGCTCTTGTTAAGCTGATTGTTATGTTATGTTAATGTTGTTATTCAGCTTTTGATTTTGCAAGCGCTTGAAAAATTTGCTACGGCTACTGAAAGATTTCATTATCAACACTTAAAATAAGTAAAAAATTCTCCCATTTTTCAGTTTAATGTATTAAACTCAATATTATATTATAATTAGTATTTTTTTTTATTGTTTGCACAATTTTCTATCCAAGCACATGCATTTCATTCGTTGTTAAGACTCTTTCTGTTATTAAAAAAATTGTAAGGAAAAGAGCTTTTAAATTTGCAGCAGAATACGAAACCTTAACAAATTGTTAATATTAACTATTTTGTTAATGTGGTGAGCTTAGTTAAGCTGCCAGAATAGGGCTGTAAATGGCACATTTTACAACTTTAATTTTTGTAGAAAATAAAAAAGGCGATATATTCATTTTGTTGGTTAAATGTTCATATTTTGTTGGAATGTATGTTCGTGTGTGTGTTTTGGAATGTTTTTATATTGGTGCTCTTCACAACGCCTCATCCTGTGCCAAAAACCAACACAAATCAGCAATAAAAGCTTGCAAATTTTTATTCTTGCACCGCTCCTCCATTGTTTTTGTCGTTTGATGGAAGCGCTCGCCTTGTTCATCAGACTCGGTTAGAATTTGCGGTTAGATTACATCCATATGATGGTGTAAAAGTGTATTTAGCGATATAACATTGAGTTGGTTAAACGCTCCATTAAATCGGCGACAAGACTTCGATAATTCTGATCGCGGTGCTTCCCCAAGAATACTTTGCTTTAAACAGAATATAAAAAACGGAAGTCAAAGACAGCTGTAGCTTTAAAAAAATTAAATAATTAAAATAGTTTAACAGTTTTATGATTTCTTTGAATGTAGAGCAGTGTTTAACAATTTTGTAAGTATTTGTCTTATTGTTGTTGTTTAATTTAACGTAAAAACTCTAATGTAATTCAGGATTATACTCATTAATAAGATTAAAAATTGTGTTTTGTAAGTTTTATAGTTTTTGCATTTGTTAAATTTAAGACATTTAAGAATTATGGAAAAACTTAAAATCCACAACTAAATTGTAGAAAATGTGGAATTAAAGGACAGGAACAACAAAGGGCTGGAAAAGCTTGCCGAGGTTAAGGCATAACACTAGCCTCGGCTAAAAACAATTTATATTGTCTTTCACGGTTGCTTCGCCTAGTCAATAATTCACATATGGTTCCGATCAATTCCTCTAAAAAATCTATTAATTACCTTTCAGGTCAAAGGGTTACTTCTTTGATCTTTTTTTTTTTTAAAAAAAAAAAAGTTGTACCCAGAAGATGTTGACAAAAAATCACCGCAATGTCGGTACGAAAAAATGAATTTAAATTGTTTTAATTGCATTTAAACTTTGATCAAAAAGACCACTGTTACAATCAAAAGTGCATTTTGTTTTCAAATCATCACAACCTAAGCATATGTATGTAAAAATGAGAAAAAGGAATTCGGAATACCTGAATTCCTACTTCTTAACTTAAAAATGTTTTAAAAAAAATTGTGATGGAATTGAGAGGTGGGAAAAGTCGCGATATAATCACAAGATGTTCTTCTAGGAATTTCTAAGAATTTAGACTGAAATAATTTAGCGGTCACACCGTGATATTTAGTTGGTGTATTCCATCAACTTGCTTTTCAACAGCATCTACAAGCTTATTAAACTGTTGCTTTTGGAGCTCAACTTGCTGCCTAAAGAAATTAGATGCACTTTATTGCTGTGCTTCCTTTTCCTTATACGCAATCTTACTTTGGATCTACGGTGTGACATCAACTGACTCTTGTGGGCCGGGTGGCGAATTAATGGCACCTTCTAATGGTTATTCAGGCGAAAGTTGTTTGTTTTTTGGATGGCTCTGAAGAGCTCATTCCAAAGCATACGCCTGTTGGCACAGCAGCTCCTTTAAAATTTTGTAGCCTGTCAACCAAGGGCGTACAGAGGCCATTTTGATTGGGGGGAGGGTATCAATGTATTTCGGCCGACTGGATGCCCTTAAGTCCCGACTTTTTTAAAATACCATATAATTGAATTATATAAAGTTTCTCATCCGTTCGAATCATTTTTCGAATCCAAAAAGGTGGCAACGACTTCTCAGCTTTTACAACAGGTAACTGATAATACTTGAAACTATTAGATTACGTATAATCACCCAACTAAACCTCTTAATTGTTTTTGGCGCCATTTTCAAAATAAAAATTGAAAAATTTAACCTATTTTTTACATTTCTAACGCTCTAAAAATTCGAGTTTTAGGTTTTAATAGATTAGAATAGAATTTTGTTTTAAAAATTCATAGTTTATATTGTTAAAAAATAAACAAGACTTTAAATTTCTTGCACATTTTTTCGTTTAATTGATTAAATTATTTAAAAAAATAGTGTTTTAAACAAAAAATACAAACTTAAATTTAAAGTATAACATTTAAATATTAATTCTTTTTTTTAAGGTAGGCCATTGCTGCGCAATATTATCTAAGTTAATGAGATCAACTTGATGAAAGGCCTTGATGAAAGTATTAATAAGTCATTATGACTTGAGTCACTTTGCGTGGTTCTTAAATAATTTTTAACTAATTTTAATTTGCTAAACGGTGTCTCATTTCCTGAAACAGTAAAAGGCACTGTGTACAGCAAAAGCGGCATTTTGTTAACTGCAGAAAGAGATTTTTTATTGCATTCTGAAACATTAGCTGTACCCGATAGAGTTTCTACGCCTTCGCATAGATAATAGAATACTTCAAATTCCGCTTTCAGTTGAAGTGAATCCAACAAACAATTTTTTGGTAACAATTTTATTTATTCTACAATTCGCTTTTGGGTCAAGTTAGTAGAAGATAGAATTGGATTAAAGAGTTCATACATAGGCTTTATTGTTTCTAAGCAACTGCTTAATTTATCTCGCATCAGTGAGGCTATCTTATCCAATACAAGTTTAAATTCTCTTCTATAAAACAGTTCATCGAAAAAAAGCTGCGTTGGCATTGTTATCATGTAAACGTTTCAGCGCAAGACGACGTCGATGGCGAATTAAGAATTCCTTTTCAGCATCAACATTAAAAGATTTTAACAATGCAACAGCACTACTTATTAGGCTATCTGTACCTTCAGAGTCCGAATTTATTTTTTCTATTGATTTAAGGGTACAAGAAATAAATTGCATAGCATCTAAAATATTCAGTTCAACGGCTTCAAGAGATTCAGTCAGGAGTTTAAAATTTCAAGGGTGTTTTTTTTTAGAGTGATATAACTTTAAGTTTGCATCACTGTTTTATTTGACCACCCATTTAACAGTTTATAGTTTTTTTTTGTTTAATTTGCTTTGACATTTTATTATGGATCAACTTACATCAGAGCAACGCGTGCAAATTGTGTAAATTTTTAATCAAAATAATGGTTCTGTTCGTCAAACTTATCGTGCATTCGTCCATTTTATGGCGTTCATAATCGTCCTTCAGAGCTGCTAATTCGAAGAACAATAGATCGTTTTCGGACCACATTTACTGTTACTGATAATGTGCATCCCGTGAGACGCCGAACAGTGCGCATTGAAGAATCTGTAGCCGCTATACAGGAAAGCATTGGAGATGATCCTAATCAATCGTCGCCGTTTTCAGCAACTGGGGTTGTGTATTTCCACTTTATGGAAGATTTTACGAAAAGATCTTGGCTTAAAACCTTTCAAGATTCAACTTGTGCAGAAATTAAAGCCAAACGACCATCGTATGCGCCGCCAATTCAGCGAATGGGCTGAAGCACAAATTGATATTGATTTTGAATTTCCATGGAAAATTTTATTTTCCGATGAAGCCCATTTTTGGTTGAATGGGAAATTAAATAAACAGAATTGTCGTATTTGAAGTGAAGAGAATCCACAAGCTTTTATTGGAACACCATTACATCCACAGAAAATTATTGTTTGGTGCTCTGGGCTGGCGGAGTCATTGGCCCATATGTCTTCAAAAACGATGATGGTCAGAATATTACTGTCAATGGTGAACGGTATAGGAACATGATTCGAAGTTTTTTCGTACCTCAATTAGCTGGCATTAATCTTGCTGATATGTAGTTCTAACAGGGCGGTGCCACATGTCACACAGCGGGCGCTACAATTGATTTACTCAAGGAAACTTTTGACGAAAAAATAATTTCACGAAATTGCCCAATTAATTGGCCCCCAAGATCGTGTGATTTAACCCCATTGGATTATTTTCTTTGGGGTAATGTAAAATCACTTGTCTACGTTGATAAACCACAAACAATTGAACACCTGGAAATCAACATTCTAAGAGTTATCGGCGAGATACGGTCGTAAATGCTGCGAAAAGTTTGTGAAAATTGGTGTTCCAAATTGCGCCTTGTACGCGCCAGCATATAACATGACCGAAGTTATATTTAATCGTTAATGTCATAAAATTTTGTATCGAATACAGTCCGTTTTATAGATATTAAAAATATATTACTATGTTTTATTATGATATGAACTTGTATCAATCTATAAAAAACACCCTTTACTTGCACATTTTTCATAAAAACAAGACTTATAATAAAGTCCACAGAAATGAGTTGGTTTGATAGCGAATACGCAGCATTTCAAGTCCACTTGTCAAATTTTTCAGAGCTTTGGGAAATTTCGTTTAGAACATCAACAATGACAGAAAGCAATGCTTATAATAAATTAATTTTGAATGCAGATTTAAAACTGGTGTTCTTTTTGCCATCATCTCGAGTTTAAAAGTTTGAACGGACCTTTTTTTCAATACTCTGACTAAATCTTTTAAATGCATTATATATTTATTTATTTTAATTGTATTCAAATTAAAATGTTTAGTCTATGAAATTACAGATTTTACATCAGAGTTCTTGAGCTAAGAAAATTTCTTTAAATATGTTGGCCGATTTCAATCATCATTAAATGTATTATTACAAATGTTGGGTATTTTTGAATAAATATTTCAATCTCAAAAAGTTCTACAAAAATGTATTAATTAGGTTTTAAAAAAGGGAATATATGTGGCGATTGAGTAAGCCTTTGCTCGTTTGGGCTTGTTTTATTCCACTTATTTTTTAAACTTTTTGACAAGGTATTTGTATCAGGGACTGTTATCATTGAGCTATATCCAAAATTTAAGCATTAATCATTATATTATGATTTTCAAGTTTTTGCTCAGATATAAAAATAGTAATCTGATTTTATCTTTTTAATCTTCAATAAAAATCATTAATATTTTTTTTGGTCAAACAAAAATATCATTATCGGTTTTTATTTTTAGTCAAGGAAACAGTTGCATAATTGGACTAAAAATGGTCCATTTTTCCATTTGGTCCGCTGCTCTCTTTTACATTACTATCCATTACTATTTCCGTACTTTTTTAACAGAATTTATACTATTTTTCTGAACTTGTTCTCATTGGCGTCGGAAGCGGGGGTGAAAGGGGGGCAGTCGCCCCCCACTTTTTTAGCTAGATAAACAATTTAAAAGGAAAACTTCAAAAGTTATTCAAAATATCAGTTTTTTTTACAACGATAATATTTTTGTATTATATATTTTCCTCTTCTTACTCTCTTCTTCATAAGCATGCTTGCGGATAACCATTTTCTTTCTCTGTGTTTGCAAAAAGATAGAACAAAATGTAGAGTTTCTACTGCAAACCCACCACTTCAGTTTAAAAGCACCCTTAAGTATGTAGCTTAATGCTTGTTAATTTTGCAACTCTGGTAAGAAAAAATTTGACATGTTCTTAGGGGCTTTCCATATTGGACGACATGTTGTACGATAAGTTAGATGGAAAACTTATGGGACTATTTGATTGAGCGTTCGAACGATCCAACTTGTAAAGCAACATCATAAATTGCAAGCTCTCAAGCAGAACACATCCGGCTAATAGCTAAGCAACGTTTAGATGCCCTAACGATTGAGCAGTAATTTTACATAATTGTACAATATTGTACAATCGGCAGAAAAAAACCAAAAATTTCGACTATCGTTTTAGCTTACGCATGGTACTACATGTTGTACAATCTGCCATGTTGGTCCAATGTTTTGGACCATGCGAAAGCCCCTACTGTGAATTAGCTGATGAAAATCCACATCAACGCTTTAAAGAAACATCAAATCCGGTTCCTTCAGTACAGTTGCCATAATATGATCGGCTACGAAAAGATTATTTCGAAATTTTACATCTTCCCTCAAATGAGATAACGGCTAGATTCGATCAAACAGGTTGATATTTTACTTCTTTTTTATTTTTGCAAGTTTACACCAGCTTCACTCAACCGACTCACTTTGATTTAACATTCGGTGAGTCGGTTGAGTGAAGCTAGTGTAAACTGGCACATTGTTAATCTTATTGTATATTTAAACAGATCTTGACACTCTGGAATCGTTGGAAAATTTTGTAGTCGAAGCCTTCAACGGAAAAGTGCCTTCTGAATAAAATCTAAAAACAAAACTAGATCTTTATGCAGATGACTTTTTTGCAGATGAAATTGCTGAAGCAATTGCCTGGCCAAACACCTTGAAATTGTAGTGGCATTGTATCCCAATTTGCGAAAAATTTGGATACTGTAAAAAAACTATTAAATGAAGTTGAAAAACTTATTGCTTTGCTTTTGACTGTGCCTGCATCAGCAGCTTTATCTGAGCGTTCTTTTAGTGCACTAAGACGACTTAAAACGTATCTTCGAGCAACTATGACACAGAAACGACTCACTCATGCGGCACTTATACACATTCACAAAGATAAAACCGAAGAATTGAATTCGATGGAGGTGGTGAAAGAGTTTGTTTCTCGCAAGGACAGAAAGTAACATTTTGGAATAATTTAAATTGATATAACTTTTGGTACCTTATTGCATTTAAACCATGTAAAGATATACCTAGTCTTGCTTTATAAAAGCAACCATTATTTCTTATATTTTCATATTACCATATGAAAGATCCTTTAAAGAATGATCTCTAATATTAAAATTGGAAGAACTTTTAAAAATAATGAAATTTTAATATTTTTTATATATTTTTATATTTTTTTTATTTTAAACTAAAATAAAAAATTTGTTTATTCACATTCATGTTTCTTTGAAGAAATTTTGGTGAACTTTTTTTTGCACCACCATTTGTACTGCCCCCCCATTTGTACTTCCCCCCCAGATGAAATTAGCTTCCGACGCGCTTGCTTGTTCTGCATTTTGTCACAAAAGAACACTGGATTCGTTTACAACAATTCAACGCTGATACGACTTAAAATGAGTTGGCCGACTGAAGTTTGTTTAAGGTACGACTGAAAGTGAATTGGCCGACTGAAGATAGTTTTGGGTATGAATTAAAATGAAATAGCCGACTAAAGTTCGTTTTTGTTATGAAAATGGCAATAAAAGGTACGACTGGCTTCATAAATATTGTTTATAAAAATCAATATTTTAAATTATTTTAGTAAAAAATAACAATAAGGCCGACTCTAAAAAAGTATGGAGGGTAGTCTACCTCCCTTACCCTCTTCTAGTTACGCCCCTGCCGTCAACTGTCTGCTCAATATCATTAAGAACACTTGCTGTAAATGGTATTCCACCCGTTTCAATCAGGTTTCCCCTGTTTGCCTGCAATTTCTTCTTTGTCTGACCTCTTGAGTCCGTCCAAACCTAAAATTAAAGTAGTAAAGTTAATACTGAAATATATTGTTATTTTATTCACAGTTAACATACCTTTCTCCACTCTACCGTTTACCGTACAGGTGGTCCAATTCAGGTGGTTCAGTTTGGCTGCAATGGAGTCCCAAGCGCTTTCAATTTTTGCTCTGTTTCCGCAAAACACCGGCGTACCACTTGCTACCTCCGGTACCTTCTCAATTTCTTTAAGCAACATTTCGAACTGTTGGTTCGTTGTTGCTTTCTTTTGTCTATATTTTAAAAATGTATTTAAACATTTAAGAATATGTTAATGAAAAAAGTTATTACCCTTTTAATGCCAACTTATCCATTCTAACGGCAGCTCAGAAACAGGTGATGGAATTGAGAGTTTATGTGAACGAAATTCTAGGGTTGCGTTTTACAAACTACAAAATTTGTACTGTTTTCACTACGTTATTGCGTTACTCAGTGCTTAATATCACGGCGTGAAGCGTTGCGTTGTATAAATTCCGAATTTCTACAACGCAGGGTGAAGTGGTGTGTAGGGATTTATCAAATGATGCCATAAGTCAAAACTAGCCAGTGTGTAAATATATTTTCTCGTCTTTATAGGGTAAATACGCTATCACAAATTCGGATTGATTTCTAGATCAAAAACAGATGCGTAAAATTTTCAAGAAATCTATTGTTAAACACAAATTTTAAATTGCCTATAAAAAATGTTTGCGCCTAACTTTGCAAACTCCTGCTTGTTTGTGCTCCTATGGTGTAGTACTTTTACCCCGAATAAGTGGTATATAGTCTTTTTATAAGCTTTTATTTAACTTGCTTCGTTCGTATGTATGTATGTATGTATTTATGTATGTATGTCCTCAAAACTTGCAACCCATTTTTCTACAACTTTTTGGTATCCGATTAAGCTGCAATTTAGCATACATATGTAAGTCCGGCGACAATGCAATGATAAAACTTTTTGCCACACCCCCTTTTACCGCCCACAAATCAATAAAAATGCTATATTTCTAAAACTACTGGGCCGATTCAGCTGATATTTTGGCAATAAATTTTCTTCGAGTAGAGGATAATAAGGAACATTTTTGCCACTCCCCCTTTTACCGCCCACAAAATCCATAAAAATGCTATAGTTATATCTCTAAAACTACAGGGTCAGCTAAAATTTTGGCAGTAAATTTCCTTCGAGTAGACTCTACTCAGTAGAGGATAATTAAAGAAAATTGTTTGCCACTCTCCTTTTACCGCCCACAAATACATAAAAATGCTCTATCTCTAAAACTACAGGGCTGATTCAGCTGAAATTTAAACAGTAAAGTTTCATCAAAAAAAGCATGAGGTTTATGAAAACATTTGGCCACTCCCCATTTTACCGTACGATGGTTGAACCATAGGATGGTTCAGAAAAAAATGGTGCCACACCCCCTTTTACCGCCCAAAATTAAATAAAATTTGTAGTGTACTTACACAGTCACTATTACCGTACCAAACGATACAAAAACAGTGCAACATTAAATTAAAATCCAACAACATTTTTGATGCAACTTAGAACCCAAAATTATGACGGGCACTAAGAATCAAAAATGTCTTAACAAATGTCATTCACACTTCTAAAGTGCTGAATTGTTTTCATCCCCTCTTGCTGCTTGTATCGTTTGGATACTTAATTCTCTGCTCAAGCACAACAACAACAACGCTGTTGTTAGTGCAATGCAATTACAATATGAGCAGTGCACTGGAGTAAATACAGCGAATATATTATGTTACTCCAATGCAACTGACCTGCCGAATTTTCAAGGCTATCAACGCCAACATTGTTGTTGTTGGCTATTGGAATGTGGCTGGGAACCGATCGACTAACGGGATCGATTGGTAACCCATCGTGAAAATAAGGGCGGAGTCTAAAATACTGGCATGAATAACTTTAAGAAAAATACTGTTTTTTTTCTAGAAGAGAAGAACCAAATATAGCAGAATTTAATTTAAAGTCTAAGACAAGAGAAGTCTTTCAATTTTACTTTTCAAATGAATTTCCCTTGAAGTGCCGGCAAGGCCCAAAATATACTAAAGCTCACGAGCTATATACGTAACTCCGTGGCGCGTCCCCAAAATATAAAGTATCACAACTCAGATATATACCAACACATGGCGATCCTGCCGCTTCCCTGGACCTTCAATAACTAGGACGATTTTTCTGAATACTAAGCAATCAATACATTTTCTTTTCATGAGCGATGAACGAGGAATTTCATAAAAAATTCGATGATTTACTAAAAAAATACAACAGTTTCAAACAGAAGTCAAAAACTCAGAAACAGCGGCAACTTTGCCAAACACAGACGAGGCTCCATTATATATTCCGACACCCATACTTGGACCAAAGAAGCTCACAATAGAAGAATATAAGCAACGTCAACAATCAAAACAGCAACAACCAAAACCTAAACCCCAACAGGGAAAAAGGGAACACACTAGAAAGGGCAGGTACGTCCGCCAGAAAGCAGAGCTCCACGAACTATACAGATTAATAGCAATCGTGAAAGGACAACAAAAAAGGGACATTGCTATCAAAATAAAAGATCTGAAATACAAAATCAAAAACAAAATTATTAACAGCTTTGATAACACTTGCAGTAATCCTAATTTTATTTTACATCGGTTACAAATTAAATAACTACTGCAAACAATATGTTCTAAAACACACTAACCGTTTGCAAAATCCAGTTTAGTTCAATCAATCGCTTACGTATGCCACACTTCATACTCCATGAGAACTCTACTTAAAATATATTGTATAAACAATTGAAACAAATAAGAGCAAATATAAAAAAGTCCATTAACAGGGGCTACACTTCACAAACTGTTAAACTCAAATCATCACAAATAAACACATACATAAAAAATTTCAACGCTCATTTGAACGCAATACCACAAAATCTTGACACAGCTCGTTTAGCTGAACAATTTTATCTACTACATAAAGAAACAATTTCTCTATTGAGTTCAATGTCTATTAATAAAGAAACTCCACCACAAACTGCAGCAACCATGACGAATACTGCAACTTTCAATTTAGAAACTATTCTAAAAATTGTTCCTACCTTTTCAGGTAACTCTAAGGAATTAGACAGTTATCTAAAAATAGTAGAATTACTATATAACTCTTTTAACACTGCAGACAAAGCTAAGCTTATTGACTTAATCATTAGCGTAAAATTAGATACAAAAGTACGCACAACTATAGCAAACACGAGTAACGTAACAACACTAGATCAATTCAAGAATGTTTTGAAATCATCATACAAATCTACATTGACCACATCCCAAATCCACACAAAATTGTCAACTTTGACACAAAAAAACAACAAAATCACCCAGTACAAAGACAAATTGATATCTGTCATATCAGAATTAAACAACATACAAATTTCAGAACTAACAGGTGATGCAACGCAACAATCCGTAATCATCAAGATGAATGAAACTTCTGCTTTAAACATATTTAAAAATGGTTTAAATGATGACCTAAAGAACACAATATTTGCTGCCCAACCAAAGTCATTAACAGATGCAACAAACCTAGCACTCGAGCTAGAAAATAATAACAAAACAAACAACCAATTATTGTATTTCCAGAATAATAACTACAGCAATCAACGCAACAACACTCAAAACAAAAACACAAGATACAACTACAACGGATATCAAAATAACAACAATAATTCAAGAAACCAAGGTCAAAGAAACAACAGTTTCAATAGAAATCAAATTTTAAACAACAACTATAGAAGAAACAGTAATGCATACAGATATGCACAAAATAATAATAACACATATAGAAACTCACGAAATAATAACAATAATAATGCACATAGATATGCACAGAATAATAACAATGCGAATGCACACCGTAATTCAAATATGAATAGAAGACAGAATTACAACAACACAAACCAGCGTGATAACAGAAGAATGTTCGCTTTTGAAGCTAAAAATCAGGGAAACGACGAGCGCTCGGATGTCGAGGAAGATCATCCGGGACAGCAAAATTAAGGATATATAACCTATCGGATATCAAAACAAACTATATCATAGCAAAATGTTATAACTCCAAAAAACCACTTACTTTTCTTATCGACACAGGAGCAGATATATCTATCTGCAAATTAAACAACATTGAAGCAGAGTTGAAGATGGACACTAGATGCAAACCCACGGGAATAACAAATGAACAAATAACCACTCTAGGCAAAATCACTTTAACATTAGATTTTCAACATAAAACACTTTTGCACAATTTCCACGCAGTTGAAGACAATTTTTCGATACAAACCGATGGAATATTAGGCAGAGATTTTTTATCTAAAAGCGTATGCAAAATTGACTACGAGACACAAACATTGACGATAGCAATAGAAGACATAGACATCGTGACACCGTTACACTTTAATAAACACGTGTATGACACAATACGTATACCACCAAGAACAGAAATGATACATCCCATTTCATTAAATTTAAAAGAGGATAGTGTAATTCTTAACGATGAAATACAACCCGGTGTATTTTTAGCGAACACAATAATACCAGCGACCGGTAAATGTCACGTAAAACTTTTGAACACAACAAACGCCGAAGTTAAAATAACCAAATTAACACCAAAAACAGAACCACTTTTTAACTACATTCAATTCAATCATACTAACACATTTAACAAAACACGCTTCAAAAAACTAGCCCAAGAACTACAGGTAGACACTAATCACCCTTTAACAGACATTTTTAGGGATTTCCAACACATTTTCCATCTAGAAGACGAAAAACTAACAATAAACAACTTTTATACACAGACATTAACTACAAATGACACAACACCTACCTACATAAAAAATTACAGACTACCTCACGCCCATAATGAAGAAATCCAGAAGCAAGTACAAGAATTACTAAAAAATGACATCATTGAAAACTCAATAAGCCCTTACAATGCACCGCTATTGCTAGTACCTAAAAAGTCAGAAGATGACACAAAAATGGCGACTAATGGTAGATTTCAGAAGATTAAACGACAAATTAATTAACGACAAATTCCCACTAACAAGAATAGAAGACGTTTTAGACAAACTTGGTCGAGCAAAATACTTCTCCACACTCGACATGACAAGCAGTTTTCACCAAATACCTTTAGATAAAAAGTCTAGACCACTAACAGCTTTCTCCACAAATGATGGACACTATCAATTCAAACGACTACCTTTCGGATTGAAAATATCCTCTAATAGTTTTCAACGCATGCTCACGCTTGCATTAACTGGTTTAAGCTCAGAAGCATTTCTTTATGTCGATGACATAATAGTTTTTGGTTGTAGTCTACAACACCACAACAACAATCTAATTAAAGTTTTTGAACGACTATCTAAATACAATTTAAAATTGAATGCAGCAAAATGCAAATTCTTGAGACCAGAAGTAGTTTACCTTGGACACTTAATTGCACAACATGGAATCAAGACTGACCCATCAAAACATGACACAATAAAATATTATCCGACTCCGACAAATGCGGACGAAGTACGACGTTTTGTAGCTTTTTGCAATTATTACAGACGATTCATCAAAGATTTTGCTAGTATCGCGCAATGCCTAAACAACCTATTAAAGAAATCACAAGCATTTAAATGGACGGAACAATGCCAACAAGCTTTTGACACACTAAAACAAAAATTAATTGAACCTCCAGTGTTACAATATCCGGATTTTTCAAAATCTTTTATTGTAACAACTGACGCCTCAAACTTTGCTTTAGGTGCTATCTTATCACAAGGAGAAATAGGTAACGACCTTCCTATTTCGTTTGCGAGTGAAACACTTCAAAAACACGATTTGAACAAACCCGTGATAGATAAGGAATTATTAGCTATTCATTGGGGCATAAATTTCTTCAAGCCATACTTATATGGTAGAAAGTTCATTGTGGTTACAGACCACAGACCATTAGTGTCACTATTCAGCCATAAAAACCCATCATCAAAAATGACAAGGATAAGATCTTTCGGACTATGATTTCGAAATAATATTCAAAAAAGGAAAAGTTAATACTAACGCTGATGCTCTATCGCGTATAAAAATAGATTCAGCAACATTAAAAAAAATGATTCCCTCAAAAGAAGATAAAAAAAATAAAGAAAGCATTGATTTTAACAAGGGGTATGAAAATGAAAGAAAATGATAAAATTAAACAAAATGAAGAAAATGAAGCGAATATAATTATAAAAGAGAGATGCATGATTTCAGAAGAGCCTGATCAACTTTTCACATGGGAATGCACATCGAAATCTGACGTCAAGAACATAAAACGCTTAAAATTTTAAATAAAAAAAAATAATTTGAAGAAAAATATAATTGTCGACAATAAAGATGATCTCGTACTAGTGCGATGTGGTGATAATCCAACGAATCTAGATTCGACATTGGAGAAACTATCATCTGAAATGTATAAAGAAAATATAAAAGAACTAGCGCTAGAGGCAAAAGATGCCATTTTTGAAATAATCGATATACAAACATTTAAGAAAAAATTCAATAAGCTGCAGCATAAAAGAGAGAATAAATATAAAAAATCACTTAAAATACTAATATACGAGACCCCACGAAACATAAAAAACAAAACAATGCAAAAAGAATTAATAAAAGAATTCCTCAATTCACCCCAGGGAGGACACTTAGGAATCAAAAAAACAATACTTAAGTTAAAACAACGTTACTCATGGAAAAACATGAGACAAATGATTAAACAACATGTAAACACATGTGAAAAATGCGCACGAAATAAACAGGTTCGGCACACAAAAGAAAAGATGAAAATAACGGACACTCCAACCACAAGTTTCGAAACAGTGGAAATCAACACTGTCGGTCCACTTAAGATTTCAAACGGATACCGCTACTTGCTGACAATGCAATGTCAACTAACAAAATTCGTTATTGCTCATCCTATAGAAACCAAGGATGCAAAAACAATTGCACAAACTTTGGTAGAATAACTTATACTTAAATTCGGTTTATTTAAGTATCTAAAATCAGATCGCGGAACAGAATTCAGAAATGAACTTCTTAAAAACATATGTGAGTTACTGAAGGTTAAGCAAATTTTTTCGACCCCCTATCATCATGAGACATTGGGTTCATTAGAGAAAAACCATAGAACACTTAATGAATATTTGCTATCATTTGCAGACGACTTTGAATGGGACAAATGGATTCCATATTATACGTTTGCATATAATTCAAGTCCACATGTCGTCACAGAATATACACCTTTCGAATTAATTTTCGGAAAACTACCTTCCCTACCAAGCGATTTGATTGAAAAAACAACAACACGGTATAATTTAGAAGATTATTCAAACGAACTAAAAATAAGACTAAAAACCGCATTAAGCAAAGCTACAGATATGATAAACATTGCAAAGAATAAAAGAAAAACACAGTATGATAAAAATGTAAACATTTCAAATTTTAAAGTAGGAGATCAAGTTTTTGTAAAACTAGAACAAAGAAAAAAATCACAAAGTCCATACAAAGGACCATTTGTAATTAAAGAGATAAATGGAGTCAATTCCATAATAGAAATAAATAACAAACTAAAAATGTATCACAACAACATGTTGAAAAAATTCAACAATTAGACGAAATTTGTACTATTAAAGTAAATACATTTCTTTCCAACAACAAATAATATAAATAAGCCATTATCAATTAATAATCAATTATTAGATGTAATATAGAAACACTTATATTTTTGAACTTAAATATTTAAATTTTACGTTATATATATATTTTTCTTTTACCACTAATATTATCCGAGAATTGTTCCATAAAATACATACGAATATATAAATATATATATAATATAAATATAAATATAAATATATATGAATTACTACCATACATATTAAGATTATTCTTAGTTACTACAAAAATTAACCTTAAAACAAATGAATGAAAGAATGTATGAATCCGTATACTTATAAGATAAAATAACTGCATATTAAAGTTCAACTAAAATATTTTGTAATATTATACAAATTAAACTACTTTAATACATACTAGCCAGAACTCCCCTTTATCTTAAACATTTAACTTCAAAAGTGAAATTTTCGCTTGAGGATTGGGGTGTAGTGTACTTACACAGTCACTATTACCGTACCAAACGATACAAAAACAGTGCAACATTAAATTAAAATCCAACAACATTTTTGATGCAACTTAAAACCCAAAATTATGACGGGCACTAAGAATCAAAAATGTCGTAACAAATGTCATTCACACTTCTAAAGTGCTGAATTGTTTTCATCCCCTCTTGCTGCTTGTATCGTTTGGATACTTAATTCTCTGCTCAAGCACAACAACAACAACGCTGTTGTTAGTGCAATGCAATTACAATATGAGCAGTGCACTGGAGTAAATACAGCGAATATATTATGTTACTCCAATGCAACTGACCTGCCGAATTTTCAAGGCTATCAACGCCAACATTGTTGTTGTTGGCTATTGGAATGTGGCTGGGAACCGATCGACTAACGGGATCGATTGGTAACCCATCGTGAAAATAAGGGCGGAGTCTAAAATACTGGCATGAATAACTTTAAGAAAAATACTGTTTTTTTTTAGTATTCTATATAAGAAAAAAAGAAGAACCAAATAAAGCAGAATTTAATTTAAAGTCTAAGACAAGAGAAGTCTTTCAATTTTACTTTTCAAATGAATTTCCCTTATATACCAAATATACTAAAGCTGACGAGCTATATACGTAACTTCGTGGCGCGTCCCCAACATATAAAGTATCACAACTCAGATATATACTAACACAAATTCCTATATCTTCAAAAGTACTGATTATTGAAAAGACTGATTATAAGCTGATTATAACTTGATTCGTTCGTATATATGTATGTTTGTAAGTATGCATGTATGTCCGTCAAAATTTGCAAACCATTTTTCGCAATTTTGCAAACTTGTTGGTATCCGATTAAGCTGAAATTTAGCATGCATATGTAAGTCCGGTGACTATGCAATATTATAATAAAATTTTATATCACACCCCCTTTTACCGCTCACAAATCAATAAAAATGCTATATCTCCATAAGTTTTGAAAATAAAATATGGTAATAATAAACCTTTAAGACTAAAAAGTAAAAAATAAATAAAAAGTAAAAAATTCATTTTAAAATAACCATTTATTTAAAAAAGGCGTGAACTAAAAAAAAAAAATAAATTTAAGTAACATTTGTTATATATGTATATAGTAGGTATATTTTCTCTTGGTTACTCATCATCATAATATAAGCGTACGTAAATTGGAAAGTTCTAAAGACTTACATAAATTTAGAATTTTACATATACATTTATATTTAAAAGCTTAAGGCACTGATATTGGGTAGTAAACCTGTATAATGGATCGCAGTTTATATACGGGTAAGCTTACTAAAAGATTTAATGCCACTGCTAATGTGTAGTAAACCTGTATAACGGATCGCGGACATCGGTGCCTAAATGTATTTGTGCCTAAATATAAATGTATTTGAAAAATTCTAAATTTATGTAAGTCCTTAGAACTTACCAATTTACGTACGCTTATACTATGATGACGAGTAACAAATAGAGGGATTAAATATACCTACTATATACATATATGACAAATGTCACTTAAATTTATTTTTTCTTTTTAGTTCACGTCTTTTTTAAATAAAAGGTTATTTAAAAAAAAAATTTTTACTTTTTATTTTTTATTGTTTCATTGCGTAACCATACAGTTATTTCTAAGCATTAACACAATACGTGCTTTTAACTCTATTCAGTCGAGAGGCTCATAAGCTAAATTAGTTCTAAAAATTTTCAACCAAATGAGGGTTAAAAATCTGCATGGAAGAACATCTTAGAGACTATTACGATAAGATTTGTGTAAGCAATTTTGTAGCGCATTTACGTTGCCAATAAGCCAATAACCAGGCATGGTAGTTCAATTGAAATAAAACCTCCTCACAAATGGAATCTGTTAACGTTTATGTGGAGTTATTCGATTTGCTTCACTTCAGAATCGCTTCCTTTTCAGCCCAAAAGCTTCTGCTCTTTTTAAGCGCATTCAGATTAAGTGTAAACATTTACGCATTAAGCTGAATTCAGAACTCATACAGATGGCAAACATTTTTCGGTCCATTAACAATTTTTAACAACAAATTAACTTGAGCTCAATGTTTTTGCAGCAACTGTCACACGAAATCAGGGTCACTTGGTGCCTGAGCAAATACGTTTTAACTATACGTTATGTAATGTTGCCTCCGCTAGTGTGAAAGCACATCTTCTGCTTCAAAAATGAATATAAAATTGGTTGCAAAAGGCAACAAACGGAGCAAAATGCTTTGCTTACCACAACTGATGTCTCACGTATTTCTTAATGTACTTTTTTGAGTGCATGGCTTTAACGTTGCTTTAAGAGATTTATGAAATTTATCCGAATTCAACATGAAGCTTGCTTGCCAAGTTAGAAAACTTTAAGCCACATTCATAATATTTATGTATTTACTAAAGTCAGGCAAATTTATTCCATATATGTATGTTATTTCTTGTTGCTTTTACGATTTATGTTTTATTTGGTTTGCTTGTAATCTAACATACAAGCATACAGGCGCGGCAGTTTGCGTTCACTCCGTGTGGGTAGTTCGTCTACCCAAAAATGAAGCCTTCAGACCGTGCGACTAATAAAACATTTTTTATTCTATATACATATTTGTTTTATTGTGTAGTTATTTGTTTAAGGTGACATTTCACGTTTAAAAAAAATGGACTCGATTACAAATATTAATTGTGAAACGACTTTTATACATAGAAACTTAAAATCCTTTTTACGTTAATAATACAAAAAAAAGTATTCAAAAAGTTTTTGTTTCTGATTTTTATGTAGTATATTCTTTTCGCTAGGTGGCGCACAGTGGGGATGGCTTCATACATTTCTGGGAAAAAATTATAAGGAGTGCTTGTAGAGTGATAAAACTTGGCACCTAGCACTTAATTAACGTTATTAAGAAAAATATAAATTTTCATAAAAATCTGCCACGCCCATCATATACCGCCCATGTAACTCAAAATGAATTTTTCATACAAAATTTTTCTTTTGCTCCGAACATGTTGAAATTTAGCACAGACATTACAATTAACAAAATAAAAAAGTTGTGAAAGTTTCAATAAAATCGGCCACGCCCATCATATACCGCCCATATAACTCAAAATTAATAATTCATACAACATTTTTTCTTTTGCTCCGAACATGTTGAAATTTAGCACAGACATTACAATTAACAAAATAAAAAATTTGTGAAAGTTTCATTAAAATCGGCCACGCCCATCATATACCGCCCATATAAAAACAAACGAATTTTTCATATAAATTTTATTATTATTATGTATTATTATTCTAACATGGACATGGGGCATAAAAAATTAGCGCAATCACGAACAGTCGCAAAACTCTTTTAATAACACAACTTCTTTTAACACGTTCTCTTTGAATTAAAAAAAAAATAACATAAATATAAAAAAAAGATATAAAAATATAATATAAAATATAAACCAGTAAGGAAGCTATAGTCGGTCGAGCCCGACTATGAAATACCCTACACTTAGTGTGTTTATATAAAATTTGAGTGTTGTGGGTGGTATGGAAGGTGGGCGTATTTGTAGGCGTATCACGCCCATTTTTGGTACTCAACTAAGAATTGATAAAACATATACACATACAAAATTTTGTCTTTCTAGCTCAATTATTAGCCCATTTTTTGTGTTTTCTCAATAGTTGGTGGTATGGGAGGTGGGCGTAATTGTGGGCGTATCCAAAAAAAAAAATCATTGGGCTCATCCCCGGGTCCATATCAATATGTGTGCCAAATTTCATTCAAATATCTTACCTGGTTCTCTTTATTCTTTGCAAGATATAATCACACAGACGGACGGACGGACGGACGGACATGGCTGAATCAACTCAGGAGCTGACGCTGATCAAGAATATATATACTTTTCCATACCGGCCACGCCTCCTTCTATGCGTTAAAAACGTTTGCACAAAGTTAATATACCCTGACTTTGTCAAGTGTAGGGTATAAAAATATAAGTTTTATTGAAAGGCGCACCTGGCCGCAGTTGAAATTGATTAAAAATGTAAGAACAGATATGAGGCAATGTATTAGTAGTGATTTCCAAACATAGGCAAGTACAGCTAAAATTTCAGATTCAAATGTTTGGAAAAAACGGGATTTTAGTTATAAGTTCATAAAAAAAAAAAAAAAAAAAAAAATTAAGTCTCTGCAGAGTTTATTTTTTAAATTTTAGTATATTGACATATCCTACTTTAAATAAAAAATAAAAAAAAACACGTTAGCTCACATAGTAAAATAATATTCGTCTTGAAATTCTTAGGTTTATATTAAGTTAGTTCGGTAAAACATACAAGTTCGGAGTTTGAAACGGCATAAAAATAAAACTACCAGTCAGATTGAAGTAATTGTTTTTGATTTGACTGTACCATTTAGTCTTTAATATCAAAATACCACTGCATGTTGCATGAAGACTATGTTGACAATTTGACTTTTTTCCGCGAAATCCCCAGTGTGTGGCGCCGAAAAATTTAGTACTTTTTAGCCGGGCTCAAGATATTTTGGTCTCACTATATAGGAAATGCAAAAATTAAAGTGCATATTAGTAACGGTACTTGTCGATACAACCTATACTAGAAATTTTAAGCTTGAACCAATTGTAAAAATTTAGCACGTCTTTTCAACAAAAAAAAACTTTAATATCCAATCCTTTGGATCGCCTTAGCAGAGTCAAATTGTAACCAAACTTAATAATTTTAGTATAAGTTGTAGCTATTAGTACCTTTATTATTATTTGCTTTGATATTTTTGTTTCCGATAAATTGGGACCAAAATATCTTGACCCCGGCAGAAAACGACCACTTTTTTATGCCACTTAGCGAGAAAAACAAAATTTTTTTTGGAACATTTGGTCCTATTCTGACAGATCTGTTATTCTGTTGTGAATTTTCTGTAATGAATCATAAAAGATACCGACCATAAAATTGGCCCTATTCTGCCAAATCTGTTATTCTGTTATGAATCATAAAAGATGCCGACCATAAAAGATCTATTAAAATTGGTATTCTGCCTTTCGATCTTTTATGGTACCCTGTTATCAATCTTCGTAAACAAAAATCTATTACAATCCTGTTAACTTCTGTTATGAAATAGCTGATTGCTGTCAATAAATTAAAAAAACCACCGCAAGTTGAAGTTGTCGCTTTTAAAGTGTGAATTGCAAAATTAGCATTAAAGAAGTGTCGTGCATTAGCATTACAAACTACCATGTCCGTTTTGATTAAATTGCTTGTTTTAAAACAATGTCGGACTAAAAGGACGACCCAGAGCCCGTTTACAATGATAGCAGAAGCTCAAGTTTAAAGTAAAAGTCGTGGCGGACGGAGTTATGGTGAAGGTGGTAGCGAAAGGGACATAGGTGCCCGTGCAAGTTTTAAACGTAAGGAACAACGGGGAGACGAGCATGATGATCGCGATCGCCGTGGTCAAAGAAATGGTGGTGGTGGACGCAATTATGACTACCGAACAAGTAGATGTGCGTTCTGATTGTGTATGTATAATTATTGGATGAGCAGGATCTAATATTCAGACAATACAATCTGATTATAATGTAAGCGTTGATTTAGATAAGGGTACAAAGGTGGTAACCATATCTGGAAATTCCAAAGGAAACATCAAATATGCTGCACGGTGGCTATAAAAGTAGCTCATCCAACCAAACGACTTCTACAATAGTGCAGTAGAATAAATCCAAAGGGACTTTTTGTAGTGGGGGCGGTGGACGCCGAGATCGTTATTTAAAACCAAAGCTGCAGCAAAATCTAGAATTCCAGAAAGTAGAATAAATTCCTTTCTAGATATAAGTCAGCTTGACATTTATATAATTTTTTATGCTGCATTTTTTACACATACATATATTAGTAATTTTTTATTTAGAAAGACCTATTATAAAAATTATAAATGATTGTACAAAAATATAAAATATATTTTATATGGAATTTAAAAAAAAACTACACGGATTAAATTATTTTTTTTAGTCTTCCAAGTCTTTGTTTCATAAATTAAACATAACGAAACACAAAAAAATCTGATTTAGCTTGACCTATTAAATTTATTGAAATTCGTTATGATAAAAGGCAGAAAAATTTATCTGTTATTCTGTTGTGTTTCAGAACAGATTTCATAGCAGATTTTGTCATGCAGAATACCAAATAAAAGATTTTGTAAAAGATTTGTTGACAGTTCGAAAAATCTGCTATGATTTATAACAGATTTCATAAAAGATTGTCGTGCAGAATACCAATTCTGGTCTTGTAACAGATTTTTTGACAGCTCAAAAATTTGTATGGGAAATCATAACAGAATAACAGATTTTTTTCATAAAAGATTCCGCAGAATAGGCCCAAATATCTGTTAAAATTGGTATTCTGCCTTTCGAACTTTTATGGTACCCTTCGAAAACAAAAATCTATTACAATTCCGCTAACTTCTGTTATGAATCAGCTGATTGCTGTCAATAAATACAACAAGAAAGTGACGAAAGTTGCAGAAGTTATCGCTTGTAACGTGTAAATTGCAATTTTTTTACAAAATTAGCACTAAAGAGGTGCCGTGCATTACCAGTAAAAACTAGCATTGCTTGTTTATTAAATTGCTTGTTTTAAAACAATGTTGGACTGGGAGGACGACATAGAGCAGAAGCTCAAGTTTCGAAAAAAGTCGTCACTATGAACTAAAAGATAACGACTTCTACAATAGTACAGCAGAGTAATTTCAACGGCACCTTTCGTAGCAGAGACGGTGGACGTAGTGGTGTTTTTTATATTATTTTGACAAATTTTAAATATATGTTGAAATTTTTAGATCAAAGCTTAGTTTTAGTGGCATTTAAAGAGGTTTCACCGATTTTATAGAAACTTTGCATAGGAGGTGGGCGTGGTTTTCATTGACAAAACTCAATCATATGGAAAATTTTTGCGACAAAAGATTATGCATAGTCAAACAGATGACGTACTCTTCCTTGAACACACAGAATAAGATTTAAATTGTGATAAAAGACAATCTTCTGCAAATTGTACTCAATTTTTGGCCTGAAGCATGAGGTGTAGATCATGCGAAGATCAGCTAGAGTGAAATATTTTTGCACCGTTTTAAAAAACCTAGGCACTTGGCCGGTTCTTTCGACACATCGAAGATATGATCGATCTTGGTTTTGCTCCAAAGTTTTCAGCCCCATATAAGTTATATGAAAGGGTGTTTCGTCTTTCTGTCATAACTTTGACTAAGGTTTTGCTAGAAGATTTTGTGCATTTAAAGTGCTATTTGTGTGGAACACAGCTACATCGATAACTCAGTTCTGTCGTAATCTCGTGTTCATTTAGAAAACAAAACATGCTTTTTCAAGAAACGAGCATATATTGTTCAGATATGTGAATACTACATATTAATATAAATACTATCGAAAACTATCGATAGTTTGTCGGTGGTAAGTAAAAAACTATCGCACGCTATCGATGGTCGCGACTATCGTACTCTAGTCGCAATCTCCCATTGCGAATCGCTCTAATTAAAAAAAAGCGCCGAGACGTTTTCAAAGCGACTTTTAAGCGATACTTTTAACTGGTCAATTAAATGAAGATCAAAAAATCGCTGAGTTGAACTGAAGTAATTTATGGTTGGTAAAAGTGATCCTTAAAAAATGTTGCATCAAGTATGATAAATTTAAATTTTATTGAAAGCATTTGCTGTGTGGGCTATTACTAATGTGACCAACTACTTTTGGTGAAATTTTGGAATGGATTGCGGAATCTGGTTCGAAATTTCGGAATGGTATGAAATACGTCAATTTGACAACTTTTGTGTTTTTAACATAGCTTAAGAGATACATATATCGATAGATAAAATACAGTTTAAAAAAAAGTGCGAGTACATAACTATCAAACATTAAAATCCACAATTTCCTACGTTCGAAAAATCCACATTTAAAGAAAAAGTACCAGCACTAGGATTGGCATCGGTTTATTTTTTTTTTTGAGAGTGTATTTTTCTTTGTTATTTCTTCAAGTAATTTGGGGTTTGATTTCAACAATTCAAAGAAAATTATTTATATTGTGGAATTTAATTATACTTACTTTTGTGATACATGGAAAACAAATCAGCTCACAATATATTTTTACGTCTTTTTTTACATATATAATTACGTCTTACAGCGCGGTTTGTATGGGGTCATTTCACAAATTTTTCAAGCACATTTAAGGATTTTAGTTGACACTTTGGGTATACCTACAGCCTTTAATATTCATCTTACAAAGAAAAAATATATGCCAAAATATCAGCTAAATAAAACTTATAAAACGAATATTTAATATTAGATTTTATCAATTGTTTAATAAAGTCACAACACAGCAATATCTAAGAAGAAAAAATGCATATATTCGTATGAGAAATACACAAGCTGCTTGTGCTGTTGTTAACCCACCGTCAAACACATATTCTGAAACCTTCGAAAAAACACATATGCCTGGCCAGACCCCTATACGTTTTTATGCATTTGTATGGCAAAAAGGCTACCGTAACTTTGAATTTCTAAGTATGCTCGTTTATTATTTTTGTCTGTAGACTTTTTTTTTAACTTGTTGATATATGTAGCTAACTAAATGTAAAATTTTTTTTATTAATTTTGTGGAATGCATGAAAAACAAGTATAATCAACTTTATAATGTTGTTGGCACACAGGATTAGTGCATTTGGTGCAGTAAAAACGTGTCTTCCTACGCAGCTTTTCGTCTTGCGTGGCACAAATTCTGCAATCTTTTCTGGAATTCAGTGTACTAGGGCCGCTTTGTTGGTTAGGCAGCATGTTGCTGGGAATATTCAACGGCCTTCCAAAGAAAAATTCAATGGCCAAACGGGTTGAATGTTGTCCCAAAATATGGTTGTTGTTCATGCGATTTTCAGTATTAGCAAGTACCAATTGTTTACTCAGCGTGTTCAAGAACATTCGTCGCTTCTCTTTTTTGGTTCCTTCTGTATTTTCATTGCATATGATATGAGCGGCTAATCCCATGACGTCTATCTGGTTGACCGTTTTGTGGAGTAATGCGCTACCATTTGGTCCATTGTATCAACGCCAGCCTTTGTTGAATTGTAAAATAATATAGCTTCCGGTTTTTTTGCTACGCCTTCAACTTTCTCGGTGTAGTGCACAGTGGATAGTAGATTTACTGCTTTGTTCTTCTTTGGAACGTAGCTGCACAGCGATACAAGGTTATCATAGAAACCGAACACAGATGACAGCACTTGTCGTTTGCTGTCTTTTTTCACTTCTTTGGGAAGACAAGTTTTGTTGGATCTAATGGTGCCAACGTATGCTAGTCCAATCGACGAAAGACATTTAGCTGCGTTTAATGTTGTAAAGAAGTTATCAGCAATAATAGTTCTGCCGCTGTTGGCGTATCGATTAGCCAAACTCATGAGCACATTTTCGCCTTGGTTTGTCTCTCGTTGTTCTCCCTCTTTACCAGTGTACAGTTTTCCTTGTAACGGATATTTGGTTTTCACATCGCATGCCCACCATACTTTTATGCCATACTTTGCGGGCTTTGATGGGATGTATTGCGTGAACTTTGTGCGCCCACGGTATGGAAATAGCTGCTCATTGATGGTTATACTTTTGTATGGTTCAAAATTACTGGCAAGATTGTTATTCAAGAAGTTCCATATGTCGCGAATGGGAGCAGCTTTGTCGGTTTGTTGACGAAATGCGTGCGTACGACTAGTGTGTGCAGTTTGCATGCTCTGCGTTCCATTTGCGTGTAACTTTTTCTCCATATAGACTTGTTTGTGTTAGGATGATGAACGTAATATTCGGTGAAAAAAAAGCTTGAACACCTCAAGCGGAGTGGTCAGGTTTGTTTTTGGTCCACCTCTGAAATGCATGATGTTGTGCTGGCGGAATCTCACTGAAGCGAGTTCAGCTGTACTCCACTTGGTATCATCTTTTCCAAGCAAAAAACCGTCTGCAGCTTGAGTTGGTGCATTCTCACTTTCTTCTTTGGATTCTTCATCGCTGTCGAATATTTCATTTGCTTCAATTACCAATTCATATTCAATGTCCGAGGCGTCATCTTCGGGCGCAAAATCTGTGTTTTCACCGCTTTGGTCTTCAAATAAATCTAGTTCTTCGTCTGCTTCTGTGTGAAGTGCGAAATCACGCTGTAACGCTGATGATAGTTGTTGTTGGAAACTATCAGTAAGGCTGCCTGTACGCAAGCGCGTATTGTACACAAATTCTAAATCCTCTGCCATAACAATAGTAATAATTTCACTTTAGCTTCCGCACAAAAAATTTATATTTCGGACTGTCGATGTTGCATGTTCAGCATTCAACAATAAACTAACTGAACTCAAAACCAAAATCACAAACTACCTGGAAGCAAACATCTGCATTGAATTCATATAAAAACAACCCAAAATATAAAAAATAACTGGAGACAACAATCTGCATTGTATTTGCAGAAAAATAACCCAAAATGTGTATAACAATAATTTATTTCATACAAATTGTATAGGGGTCTGGCCCGGCATATGTGTTTGTTCGAGGGGGACTTTTTTGCAATTTTCTTCGTGTTGAAACGATATTTTAGAATTTTTTTTTAATAGAAAGTCAACAATATTTTAGGCGGCTACCGGGAAAAAGAGGTATCTAGCTAAACTAGAAGTATGTTTAATTAACGCTCCAAAATGAAATATGCCTGGCCAGTACCATGTGCTTGTCCAAGGGTTAATGTTGTTGTTTTGGTTTTTGTTGTTGTTCGTTTGGTTCGCAATAGTGTCGTTTCTTGTATTTGTTGTTTTTGTTGTTATCAATATATATATTAAATGTATATGGGTTAATTTAAAAAAATATGGATATGCTAGATAAATTTCAATTTTTTCAACTTTAATATCGTTCAACTTTAAACAGGGACACTGTTATGAAAACTAATGTAGAATCCAAATTCACGCTCCTTACACGCTCCTTTAAAAATTCTGTTAAATTACATTTTTTCCAAGTTTTTGCAGAAATGCAAATAATTTTTGTCTTGAGTGTTGTACCCTGAAAATGTACTAAAAATATGTTTAAATTTAAATAAATTAAAGAACTAAATTTTTTCTTAAATTCTTAGTATATCGTTGAGCTGTTTGATTTATGTTTTGGTTAAATATTTTATTATTTGTTTAAAAATGACACAATATTCTCTCAAAAATGACAACTTTCTCAAGTAAGGGTTACTATGTTTCATAATTTAAGTATTATGAAATTATATAATTTTACTAGAAGTAGAATTAAAATAAAGCTCATTTGTGAGGCAACCTTCTTCTTGAATAAATTTTCAAAATGAGTTCATTAAGCAAGAAATTTCATAAGAAGTTCAACACAACACTCATGACAGTATTAGCAACACTCTAGACACAATGAAACCAAAATTAATAACATAACAAAAATAAACATTTATCCTAAATTAGTTTTTAATGTTTTTTGTTTCTTTGTCTATAAAAAACGAAAAAAAACTCTATTCCGAATCTGTGTGAACTTCTTTGTAAACAGGGGGTCAATTCCCGTTTTGCGTTAAAGTGAAGTGAAAAAAGCTTTTCACAATAGTTTTTATTTAAAGATTTCACTTTTTCACTTCACTGCGCACGAAAACGCGATTCTTGTTCGCCTAATGGAAAGTAGTTGCTGAATAGCAATTGAGAGTTGCTGAATGTGTATTAAACAAAGCTTTTATGAAAAATAAATGTAAACAACGTATTAGATGGTAGAACAAATTTACAAAAATGACTATTGAACATGATGATGACTTTATTATGACTTCATCATTCTTTTTATTGATTTATGTAGAGAAAACCCAAGGGTTTTTAGGAGGAGACTTCGCGATGAAGAAAACTCATTCACCAGAATTGCGGAGGAACACTTCGACTTATATCGCTTTCTCAAAGCTATTAACTTGATTGAGAAAGTAAAACTATTGGGGGTTGGAATTAGTTTTAAAGGTTTTCTAAGAGATGGCGTAACTATTAATAGATCGCATCGGGCACACCTGTGACTATATTCATTTCAAAGCACATTGTCTAAGCTTAATTTTTCAGTATGTGTCATTCCACTGAAGTGTAAACAACATATATTTTTTTCTCTGTGAACATGTCGACTTTCGTTCCAACAAAACGCAATTTGCGGGAAGGTTTACTTTTGTGCTTCCATTTGAAGAAAAAAGCGGTTGAAGCACAACGCACGCTTACTGAGGCTTACGGGGACTATGCTCCATCGATTTCTACTTGTGAGTACTGGTTCCGTCGGTTTAAAAGTGGTGATTTCGATACGGAAGACAAAGAGCGTCCGGGCCAGCCGAAAAAGTTTGAAGATGAGGAATTGGAGGCTTTGCTCGATGAAGACCCGTGTCACACCCTTCAAGAATTGTCAGAATCATTGGGAGTCGACTTATCAATGGTCGGCAAACGCTTGAAGGCCATGGGAATGATTCAAAAGCAAGGAAATTGGGTGCCGTACCAGTTGAAGCCGAGAGACGTTGAACGGCGATTTTGCATGTGCGAACAACTGCTTCAACGGCATAAAAGGAAGAGTTTTTTGCATCGTATTGTCACTGGCGATGAAAAGTGGATCCATTACGATAATCCTAAGCGAAAAAAATCGTGGGGACCACCCGGCCATGCATCAACATCGAGGGCCAAGCCGAATATTCATGTCGCCAAGCTTATGCTGTGTATTTGGTGGGATCAGAAGGGTGTCGTGTACTATGAGCTGCTAAAACCTAACGAAACCATCACTGGGGAACGCTACCAACAACAATTGATGCAATTGAGCCGAGCATTAAAGGTTAAACGGCCGGAATATGCCAGAAGACACGACAAAGTGGTTTTTCAACATGACAACGCACGGCCACATGTTGCAAGAACCGTCAAGGAAACGTTGGAGGCGCTGAATTGGGATGTGCTACCCCACCCGCCTTATAGCCCAGACATAGCCCCTTCCGACTACCACCTATTCAGATCGATGACGCATGGCTTGGCTGAGCAGCGCTTCACTTCTTACGAGGATACCAAAAAATGGGTCGATTCGTGGATTGCCTCAAAAGACGAATCGTTCTTCCGGCGCGGAATCCATATGCTGCCAGAAAGATGGGAAAAGGTTGTAGCTAACGATGGACAATACTTTGAATAATATACATTGTACCGTTGTTTCTAAATAAATGCTCAAAAACCGAAAGAAAACCTTTAAAATTAATTCCAACCCCCAATATATAGTAAAAATAAACTATAAAAAACAAAAATATAATGAATTTTGCATAAACAAATATAACCAAGATAAGTTTTTCGGTAGCATAAAATAGCCAAAACTGATATAGCAAGTTGATAACGCGCTTTTGCAACCGGCGTTAACTTTGTTTTCATTTCAGCAAAAATAAACAGCTGTTGCCCTTTTAACACACAACGGGAATCGCGTTTTTCGTGTAAAGCTGAAAACTTTTTTCATAGGACGATAACGCAAAACGGCAATTGACCCCCAGGTCTTATCTATTTTGACGGGTTTCGTTTTGCGTTTTCTTTAATTTTTACAGTTTTCGCCTTTAACCCATGGCAATTGCATAACCTTCCTTTTAGCCAATTATTATTTGCGCAGTAACAAGAGGGATTTCTATGTATTATTGTTCCTTTCGAGCATGACACTATTTGCTGAATATCTCTTGTTCCTTGTATTGTTTTAAAATTTTTAGGCAATAGTTTATTAATGCAGGAAATTTGTTGTGCATTTACGTAAAACAATTCCACATTAACTTTACCTTTAAGCGCATCGTAACATTGCTGAGCATCCATAATATCCATTCCATGGGCAACAAGACTATCTGCCGTTCGCTTCAGAACAGCACCCACACCATCTGCTGCGCCTTTCCCGTGGGATGTTTCAAAAAAGGACCAAGTTGCGCACTTAAATTTTTTGTCAAAAAAATCTATTGCATAGTAAAAAAAAATTGATTTTTTGCCGAAACTGTGATGATGGGCTGTCTGAAAAGAAAGAAAAAATGAATTGTCTTTACATTTGTAGCTTTTTGTTTCAAAAAATCGAAAATTGGATCTAAATGTGTCCTAATTGCACTAGGACCGTGGTGCAGGCTCTCTGAAATTGTACAAAAGTTGATTGGCTTTTCGAGGCTTTTCAGATATATTAAACTTGTGTTCAGTGTTGCACCATTGATGCGCGATGCACCAAAATGAAGCATTTGAACTTCTTCGGATAGCTTACAGGAGTAATTCTCTGAAAAATCTATATGCATAATAGCTTCAGTTTCGCGTAAGTTTTGTTTGCAAAAGTGGGACACATTATACTGATTTTTAACATTAAACACATGTTTTTAAAATTTTTGCATTTCAACTTGATATTTATCTGTTAGACTTGCTAATGTTGTAATTTCTCTACTTTCTTTATAATTTTTACACGATAAGTTTCATGGAAGTCTTTGTTTTTGTTGTGTCTTCCTTCGTTAACAATTTCCCATTGGAACCACTTGCAAGTTTTTTTTCAAGATTAGCATTATAAAGTAAAATGTTTTTAGATTTGCAAACTTTACAAAATTCGAAGCACAATGGGCAGAATCATAACTACTCATAATGTCTTTTAATAGTGTCTCATGTGTGGTGTTGGAAGTTGGATGTAGAATGTTGTTGTAAAAAAATTGTAGAGTACGAGTGTATTATAGGCGCACACGCCTTTTTATTCAGCCGCAAGGCTTTTTGGGCATACAAGCCACAAAGGCTATTTTCATTAAGCCGCAAAGGCTAATTGCAATTAAGCCACAAAGGCTATGTTAAAAATTTTTAAGCCTCAAAGGCTAGTTTTTATCCAAGCCACAAAGGGTAAGTTTTTGAACAAAAATAACTTTAATTGAAGTTCTGCGCTTCTTGCTTCCAAAATCTCTGTCTCTTTATTTTTAAATATTTTAATTTATATACAATTTTTACCAGTATTATTCTTAAACTAATTTTACTACTATTTCCAAGACTCCTCCTTTAATTCCAATGTTTTTTTAAGAATTACTTTTAAAAAATCTATAATTGACCAATCACTTTTAGTTTATTAACCTTTCCAAATTTTTCCCACTAATTAATAGGGGTATGCACGGGTTGTTGCGAATTGCAAGAGTGTGAAAATGCAAGATAATTTGCGCACTAACGCGTGAACATCAATATCGCAACTTAATTATGCAATAAAATTAAATGTCAAATGAACAGTAAATGTATTGTCACTTTATTTCAAAATCATAAAAAGTTATTGCAATCTACGTACAAACTAAACCTTTTTGAAAGTTTTACCCTGGTTGCAACTATGTTCAAAAACAACCAAAACATGAATCATCTGCTTAGCATCACTGCTTTTGCGTTCTCGCAATTGGTTTGAGCAGTGCGTAATTCAAGAAGAGTTGCAAAATTGCTTCTAATGTGTTTGTTGTTGGAATGATGCGAAAGTTCGCAATCATGCATTTTCGCATCGTCGCAACTGCGATTCGCATCAACCCGTGAATACCCCTAATATTTTAAACATAATTTATTGGTTCGCTCGAATTCTTGGCCTTGACTTTACAGGGTCATCGGCACTTATTCAACTTATCGCTTGTTGTTGTTACTTTGTGTTTTTCTGTGCAATGCACTTATAACACGAGACCCGCTGTCGCTGTCGCATTTCAGCTTGTGCAGTATCTAGCGGCACAAGCATAAAGGGGTGCTTAATGCACTTCATGAGAATTCGAGATGCAATTAGTTGTGTTTACTTTGAGGTTTTTTTATTCGGTTAAATTTGGAAATTTTGCCAACATTATGTTGATATGTTTATTGTTGTCATATGTTAGACAGTTAAAGTGAAGATCTTTTTGGTGGTTGTTTGTCTTGAATGTGTGTACGTATGCAAGTACACAACACCCTCACCCTTAAGCGAAAATTTACTTGAAAGATAAATTTTTAAGAAGTTTAAGTTTTATAAAAGAATATGTTTATGTGTAATATTTTAATATGAAATAATTTTAAGTATATAATAGATTTAAAAGATATTTCTGTGACTCTTTTACTTTTATAAGTTTTGTAATTATACTAATGTTTTTATAATACAACATAATTTAATGTTATAATTGTTATGCTTAACTTATTTGCGAATTCTTAAATTTAGTCTTAATATTTAGAAGCTATTTTTATAATCAGAATTAATTTAAGGTTTTTATTAAATGAATAAAATTCTATACTTGTGTATTATTCTTTAATTATGTTTTATAATTTCTTTAAGATATTATTGTGAAATTTTTTATGCTTATTATCTATTTCTATAATAGAATTTACACCTTCTCTATGTATTATTTTATATGGTCCGTGGCATGGACTTTGACATTTTTTCTTAGTTTCTAATTTAACAAATACGTCATCTCCTTGAAAATCTGATATATTTACATTTTTGTCATAAGCAATTTTTCGTTTATGTTTTACGGTTTTTAATATTTCTCTTGCTTTATTAATGGAATTTCTAAGCCTTATTTTTAATTCGTTTGCATAGTTTTCTAAATTGTAAATTGGTTCGTTTTCTTTTGTTAAGTCATTTGAAATGTTTGGTAATTTACAAAAATGAGTTCGTATGGTGAGTACGATGTATCAACATGTGGTGTTGTATTATATGCGAATGTGTAATATGGAACCCATTTATCCCATCCATAATCATTAGCAAAAGATAGAAGATACTCGTTAAGTACTCTGTGGTTTCTTTCAAGTGCTCCTATATTTTCGTGATGATAGGGTGCTGAGAAAATTCGTTCTATTTTTATAAGTTGCAAATGTTTTTTAACAGTTCATTCGTAAATTCAGTTCCTCCGTCAGATTTAAAATTTTTGAAAAATCCGTACTTTAAGATTAATTGTTCTACAAGTGTTTGGGCTATTGTTTTTGCGTCTTTTATCTCAATTGGATGTACAATAACAAATTTTGTTAGTTCACATTGCATGGTTAATATGTACCTAAATCCATTTGATATTTTAATGGTCCGACAGTTTCGATTGATATTGTTTCAAAACTTGGTTTGGAGTTATTGTTATTTTTTCTTTTATGTGTCTAGTCTGTTTATTACGAGTGCAATATATACATTTGTTTATGTAGTTTTTCACCATTTGGCGCATATGTTTCCACACATAGCGTTGTTTTAGTTTAAGGATAGTCTTTTTAATGCCTAAATGTCCTCCTTGTGGTGTGTCATGGTATTCTTGAATTATTTTGTGTTGCATGGATTTGTTTGTAATTCTTTTAGGGGGTTGAAATATCATAATTTTTAGCGATTATTTATTATTTTTATTAATCTTCTGCTGCAGCATATTATATATTTTCTTAAATTCGTCTTTATGCATAATTTCAAATATAATATCGTTTTCATCTAACGCTAGTTCTTTAATATTTAATTTGTTCATTTTAGATACTAATTTCTTCAGAATCGACTCTAGAGTCGCTGAATTATCATTAAATCTTGCATGCATATTCTTATTATCTTTATTTATTCCTAATAATAGCTTCATCGATGTCGAATCTGGATTCGTCGATTTATCACTACATCGCACGTGCACAATATTATTTAATATATTGAAACTAGTATCATTTTTATTCATATTTTTATCGCTTACTTCAAATTTTAACTTACGTACGTTTTTTATATCGCTAATTGATGTGCAATCCCATATGAAGAGTTGATCAGACTCCACCTTATATGCATTTTCATCATTTGCAAATTTTTCTTGCTTCTTTTTATTTCCCCTTGTTATTACCATGGCTTTTTTTAGACTGATTGTTTCTTCAGTGGGTATAATTTTTTTTTTAATATTTCGGAATCTATTTTTACTCGCGATAGCGCAACTGCATTTGTATTTATTTTACCTTGCTTAAATACTATTGTAAAATCATAATCAGATATATGTAGTCTGATTCTGGTCATTTTAGATGACGTATTATTGCGACTCAATAATGAAACTAAAGGTCTGTGATTTGTAACAACTATAAATTTCTGTCCGTATAAATATGGTTTGAAAAAGTTTATCCCCTTTAAAGGCTTGAAATTGAAAAGGAGTAATCCCATCTACTGGGGTGCAATCCACTGAGGTATTATAATGCGTAATGAGCTACACTAAATTAAATTGAAGTTGCAAAATTAAATAGAAATAATCATTTATAAATAGGTCTCTTAAAACTTTAATTTAATCCTTATTTGTATTTCCTTACTTCTCGGCGTTAAATTTTATATTTTTCAATTACATTTCATTAGTTACTAATTAACATCTTTATATTCTTGTTGTTGTTTTCATTGAACTAACTTCTATTTATTAATATTTGTAAAAAAAACTTTTCCTTTTTGGTGTTGTAGTTGATGTATTCGCTCAACTATAAGAAAAAAAAGCATTTTTTGAAGTGAAAACTTCTTAAGGCGCGTTGAACGATTTTGGTAGAGGGTAAATCTTTGGTTTTCGTCATCGTATTTTTCCGAGGAACTTTGTCATCAATACAGACATCAAAAATGTTTGCATGTATTTGTGCAAAAAAATATCAACAATTATCGTCTCTTGTTCTTAATCGGCCGCAAGCTCAGAAAGAAATCACTTGGCAACTCCTGAAATTAATGCATATAATCTGTTTGTTAGTATATAAATACTTAAGTTAGGTTGCAATAAGATGTTTGCAACCAAAACTTATTATTAATTCGCTTTATATTGGTCTATATATGCTTTTAAAGTTTGGCAATTTCTTCAGTTGTTGTATTTGTCAACATTTTTGAAAAATTTGCTTTTACTTAAACAGCTGCTATGCATGGTGAGATTTAAAAATGGAGCAATCTTCTTTTTCTGCTGGAACTTCGTTTGCAAACAAGAAAAAATAATGTATGGATTGAGTGTTTTAGCATTTTAATCTTTAAGTTGTGATAAAGGAATATGTTGAACATTCAAATAATTACATGCATGCTCTTATTTTATTATATATCATCAAACAAAGTTTGACAATTTTCACACTTGTTGTATTTGTAAGTGGCTTTTTATTTTCACCACTGCGGCATTTTATTTTTGAGAGTTGCTAACTATCATTGGCCGCATTCTAGCCGAAAAAGTGCTCAAGTAGCGAAGTAGCATAAAATATTTTCGCTATATAAATTGTGACATCTCAAGGAACATGTTCTGTGAGAGCATACCATTCAGCCCGAAAGTTGTGGAACAGTTCTTTCCGCTGAATGCAGGCATTGTTTTGTTAATAAATTTTTTCATAACACGGGGGTTACACGAGACAGTACTGTTAAGACAGTGAAATATACGTTTTAATTGTCAAACTTTGTGTCTGTGAAAAAGAGTACAGACAGTTGGTAAGACAGTTGGCAAGACAGTAGACAAAATAGTAAAAAATTTCTATTTTTGGAAGAAAATTTTTGTTAAAACTACGAGTACGCCAAAGTATTGCAAATTTTCCTTTAATTCAATTAAATTTTCGCGTATTTTTTCACTTAATATGCTAAATATCATTCTACTTTCCTAGCTACTGTCCCGCCAACTGTCTACAAAAAACTTAAGACAGTAGAGCAGACAGTAGCAAAAGTTAGCGTGTGTGGGTAAAAATTTGTGAATGGGTTGTGACTGTCTTAACAGTACTGTCTCGTGTAACCTCCGTGTAAAGGGTAAGTGTCAAAAGGAAACTTTTCAGTCGTGGTAGGATAGAAAATATCAGGTTGAATAAAATTTGTGTGTGTTGAAATAAATTTGTCTTTTTTGCTGTGTCAAATGGACGATGAAATTTTGACAATTGTAAATTTTGACGTTACACATTTCGATCGTGTCTTAGCGCAAATATTTTATTTAATTTGCATTTTATTCACTTTGCGACATATTTCATTCGAGTGCTTGTACTTGCAACTTATTTCGTAAACTTGTAATATTGTAAATTTGAAAAACTTAAAAAATAACAAAATAATAAAAAAATAACGAAAGTGCTTGAGTTTGTGTGTGCGTGTGTGTGGGCCAACGATCTCCCGGTGCATCAGCAAGTGCAGCAAAGTTAAATTGGCTTTCTGTGCTGGCGAACGTCCTCCAAGTGCCACCACCACCAAGTGCAGTGCAAAATTTGTTGCTAGCTAACATCCTCCAAGTGCCATCACAAGCAGCACCAGCAAGTGCAGCACAATTCAATTGACTGGTCAACCCTCCAATATTTCTGAAGCACCATTTCAGCATGTCTTAAGCGCAGAGGCAAATTTCTGCCATTACACTCCGGCATGCATTGAATAAATTGAAAGCGGAGAATTTGCGCTTCATTTGCTTGTGCTGTTGCTGGTGGCACTTGTTGGCACATGTTGGCTAGCAAGAAATTTGCGCTGCACTTGCTTGTGCTGTTGCTCGTGGCACTTGGAGGATATTAGCTAGCTACAAATTTTGCACTGCACGTGCTTATGCTGCTGGTGGTTGTACTAGAAGGACGTTCACCAGCAAAGAAAGCCAATTTAACTTTGCTGCACTTGGTGATGCACCGGGATACGTTGGCCCACGCACACACAAACTCAAGCACTTTTGTTATTTTTTTGAAGTGAAAACTTCTTTAGGCGCGTTGAACGATTTTGGTAGAGGGTAAATCTTTGGTTTGCGTTATCGTCATCATCATTTTGCGAGTAACTCTCTTCATCAATACAGACAGCGAGTAGTTTTTTAAATGACGCTCTTGGATCTTGACTACAAGGCGCTCAGCAAATGTAGCAAGCAACCATCAATAAGTTCCTCTGCTGACGCATCATTTTTTCCCCTCCCTTTGCTCCGCTGCGAAACTTTGAATGATACTGTTTTTCAATGTATATGTAGAGATGCTTTAGGTTAAAATAAAATTAATTTAAAATTTTTGATATTTGGTTTTTGTTTGACTGGCCGTGAAGTCTTTTTTGATGCCACCACTCATAGTACAACTAGATAAGGTAGTGTTAGGGCTGAATGTGTTCGCTTTCTTAGTGACCATAACTGTCAAACTCAGCAATTTTGGTATTTTGGCCAATTTTTGCTTTCATATTGCATTCTCATTGGCTGCAGATTTTGTGTGAAATGTCAACTTCGTTTTGACAGTTTCGGTCACCGGCTCTCCGTCCTAATACTACCTTGTCTATTTTTGCCATTCCGTCACTTGAGATTTTGCTACCAGGCAAACAAAAAACATAGTACATAGAAAGTAAAATGCGGTTTATTTTCTGACACCGATTCGTTCATCTCCTCTAACGTTGCGCAACCGCTGTGAACCTTTCCATTCTCACTGCGTTGTTGATGTGGATTGGAAATGTAATTGTTGTTGTACAGTTAGCTGGACTTTTTTTTAGACTTTTTTTGTAGCTGCAGTCGGCATATGACAACTGATTTATTTTAGATAAGAGCAGGCAAACAGAAAATATAGCAGGCAAAGTGCTGTATATTTTCCGCCGCCAATTTGGTTCATCCCCTCTAACGCTGCGCAACGCTGCGTTCTTGTTGTACAGTAAGCTTTAATTTTTTGTAGATGTTTATTTGTAGCTACAGTCAGCATATAACATCTAACTATTTTAGAAAACAGTTTATACATATGATTTAAAAAGTATATATAATATTGGTAAAACTATTTGTTTGTAGTAAAAGTGTTACCGCATTGGAAATATATATTCAATATATATGAACAGTTTAGCTCATTGAGGAAATTTAAAGAGTATTTATTTATATATATTTAAATAATAACAATTACGTAATAAACCTGCAAAATAATTAATATTTTCAGTAGTAATTGGATAACTAAAGTCTGGATAACTATAACTATATATAACTATATTTCTTAATTTTAGAATATTCTATTTTTAATATTCAATATAGATATGGTGAACATGTATATTGTGTTAGTGTTATGATATAAATAGATATAAATAAGCTTTAATTTTTTATATTAATTCAATAATGAAATAATTTAAATAAATTACTTTAATTATATGTATTTTTGATATGGTAACACTTTTGCTTAAAAGAAATAGTTTCAGTAATATATAAAAAATTTAATTAATTGCTATAAGCTCTTAACAAGATAATTCTAATTTCATATGCCGACTGTAGCTACTCAATTAGAATTCACAACGTCTACAAAAAAATTCCAGCTAACTGCGCCAACATCAATTAACAAGGAAATCTACAAACAAGGACGCACAGAGAAGAAAAAGATCATAGCGGAACTTTTAGAACTTTTTGATTTTCATCCTACATGTAGGACGGGCTGTAGTATGAGCTTTCGCACATCCTACATGTCCGTCCGACGTGTCAAATCCATCCTACATGTAGGATAGTCCGAAATCCATTAGCATGAAAATTCTTATATAGCAGTAAGGCGGTCCGTGGCAGGACAACGTCTTCTAGGGAATACTAATATTTATATATAGGTTTTCGCTTCGGTCGGCAGTCCTCTCACTGCTATAATTTTTTTTTAGCTTAACTTTGTAAAATTTAATTAATTTTTCAGATTGAAAATAGTTGAAAAATTTATTGATACGTTAAACAAATTCTTTAACTATAAAGAAATTAAGTTAGTTTTAGATATTTTATTGATTTGCACATTTTATAGATTTTCTTTGTTATTAAGTTAATTACTTTTAATTTTTCATTAATTGATTAAAAGATTTCTTAATAGTATTGTATTACAAAATTATGATGTTTACTATAATTTTTGATTTTTGGCCAAATGACTTCGTATAGATGTATAAAATTTTAAAATTTTTCAAAGCTTTACAAAGTAATAAATAATGAAATAAAATAGTTTCAAAGCATGAATTTATTTAACTACGAACATTTTGTAATTTTGTGATTCTGCTCATGTTGAAATGCTCAAATTTTAAACGAATTCGTTTCGCATTTGTGTGCCTTGCCAATGCTTGTGGCTCTCGTTGCATCCTCAGCACGTCTGTAGTAGTTAATAATATGTATGTACGCACCCATGTTGCATTTAAAATCGACTTGCCTGGTATTCTGTGTTCTACTTCTTTGAACATTCGTCAAAATTGATTGTTGATGTGGTGATTTTTATGTTGATTTGTTGTCTTCTCTGCGAATTTTTCTCATTCGTTTTTCCATTTCTTTGAAAATCTGTTTGTGTGTCTTTAGGTGTTTGACCATTTGATTTTCATTTATTTTCTCTTGACAAACAAAGCAGTTCATTATTCAGATTTATTGTGAATTTTGTATTCTGTGTTTTGAACCCTTCAGTTGTTGAATGAAGTTGTATTTTTCCTTTCCTTGGGTAATATTTATTAGACGGTAGAGTTCGTTGAGTTGTTTTCGTTGCCTTACTTGTCTGCCGGCTCTAGTTCTTTGCTTTTTCTCTGGATGCTTATGTTTCAGCTGGCGTTGTTTATATTCTTCAATAGTTATTTTTTGGGACCCGGTATTGGAGTTGCCTTGTATTCTTGTGGCTCCTTTGTTTTTTCGATGTCCGCAATCTCGGTTTTTTGTTGCTCTATCAATCTCAGCAGTTCGTTGTATTTTTCATTAAACTCTTCTATTGTGTTGATTTCTTCCATGTGTTTGTTGTCTCGTGTACTTACTGTTGTTAACCAAGGATCGGAAAAATTTTATATTGTTGATGCCGGATCGGAAAATTCTATATTGTTGATGCAGGATATGAAGATTCTAAGGTCGTTGAGGCAGGATCGGAAAATTCTATATTGTTGATGCAGGATATGAAGATTCTAAGGTCGTTGAGGCAGGATCGTCATGTGGTGTTGGAAGTTGGATGTAGGATGTTGTTGAAAAATAATTGTAGAGTACGAGTGTATTATAGGTGCACACGCCTTTTTATTCAACCGCAAGGCTTTTTGGGCATACAAGCCACAAAGGCTATTTTCATTAAGCCGCAAAGGCTAATTGCAATTAAGCCACAAAGGCTATGTTAAAAATTTTTAAGCCTCAAAGGCTAATTTTTATCCAAGCAAAGGGTAAGTTTTTGAACAAAAATCAATTTAATTGAAGTTCTGCGCTTCTTGCTTCCAAAATATCTGTCCCTTTATTTTTAAATATCCAGTATTACCAGTATTTTACCAGTATTATTCTTAAACTAATTTTACTACTATTTACTACTATTTAATTCCAATGTTTTTTTAGATTTACTTTGAAAAATCCATAATTGACCAATCACTTTTAGTTTATTAACCTTTCCAAATTTTCCCCACTAATTAATATTTTAAACATCATTTATTGGTTCGATCGAATTCTTGGCCTTGATTTCAAAGTGTCATCGGCACTTATTCAACTTATCGCTTGTTGTTGTTGCTTTGTGTTTTTCTGTGCAATGCACTTGTAACACGAGTCCCGCTGTCGCTGTCGCATTTCAGCAGAGAGAATACATAAAGGAGCGATTACTTCGAGACATTAACAGAACGTTAACAGAAATCCAACGATCCGAATATTAATACGGTTCGAACAATTTGTTGCCAGCGTCAGAGAGAATATATAAAGGAGAGCAGGCATCGAAACATTAACAGAAAGTTAACATAAATCCAACGATCCGAATATTAACACGGTTCGAACAATTGGTTGCAAACGTGTGCTGCCAGCAACACAGACTCTGCCAGCAGATCTGCCAGCAGAGAAAAAACCACCACCAAATGCGAGACAAGCAACAACGAAAAAACACTATTTGTACTGCTACTTATTGGTATGTTTGTGTGTTTATGCAGAATTTGTTTTGTTCTTTGCTTGGCGTTGTTGTTATGCTTTATTTTATGCTTTTGATCGTGTTTCAGATATTTTTCTTGTTTGTCTGAGCTGAAATCAAAGAAATTGGCCAATTTGTTCTGTTTCTTAACTTAGCCAAATATGAAACAAGTGAATGTCGTTATGGCTCAACAAATTATTTCAATGAGCGAAATAGCGAATATTTATTTTATTTATCTATACTTATGTTATATATTTTATCTCTCTATGTACATACATATATAATTTAATATTTTACCTTTATACATTTTATCCATGTTTTGTAAAATTCTAATTTATCCATGCATTTGTATGAAAAATTAAAATTTTTCAAAATAAAAATTATGACTTTTTAAAAACGTGACGTTTGCAATAAAAACCAGCATGTATTCATATGAGTTCGATAGGAGTGCGCTATATTACCGCGAGTTGATCTTTTTGTTGTAAATTGAAAAACATATAAAAATTTTTGGACTTTTTATATATTTCTCTATTTTTTGCACATAAAGCCTTATTTTGTGCATAAAACTGGTATGCATTTCGTTTGGATTTGAATTGTCCCTAAAGATGAGCTACAGTGCCGTGCAACTAATTAACAACGACGTAACTTTCCATACGATCTTCTTGTAACATAAAATTTATAGGTTGGATGGTGTAAACGTCATTGTTTTTTCTATATGGCAACTCTGTTGTCGATAAACTTTTGAAAGTTGTTAAACTGAACCGTAAATAAATCCGTTATGAGCTTTTTCCTCAGTAAAGTGAAAAAACGACCGTGCACATAATTAGCAACGTTTAATTATTTTGGTGTTGAATATATTTTTTGGATAATCAAAGGTAAAATTTTAGTTAATTTATTAAAATATAGATTGTGTTTGAAATATTACGTGGTTTTTTAGCATTCTTTTTAATGGGTAGAAACAAATCTTGCGACGAAAGCACACGGGCCATAATTGTCCAGAAGCACAAGGACGGGCAATCTTATGGCCAAATTGCAAAATCTCTAAATGTCTCTAAAAGGATGATTTTTAATGCTGTGCAATATTTCAAAAAGAATGAAACGGTAAAAAAGGTATCCCGAAAACGAAGGGCTCGTAAAACTACTGCCAGAGAAGACGGACTGATAGTGCGTGAAGCTAAGAAGTTCCCTCAGAAGTCAGCAAATGAAATTCGTGTATCGGTTTTTGGTGAAAATGATAGCTCACCTTCTGTAGATACCATCAAAAGAAGATTGAGAGAATATGGGCTATTTGGAAGAATTTCCCGGAAGAAGCCGTTACTGTCTGAGCGCAACCGCAAAAAGCGGTTGGAGTTCGCCAAAAAATATCGCTACTGGACAGTGAATGATTGGAAAAAAATCTTGTTTTCTGATGAAACTAAGATAAACAGAGTCTCCTCAGATGGAAAAACTTATGTTCGTCGTCCACGGTCCAAGGAATTTGACCCCAAGTATACCCGTCCCACATTAAAACATGGTGGTGGAAGCATTATGTTATGGGGTGCAATGTCGTGGCGTGGTGTGGGCCCAATTCACAAAATTGAAGGTCGTATGGACCAATTCCAATACATTTCAATCCTTAACGACGTAATGTTGCCATTTTCTGAAGATCATATGCCCGTAACATGGATCTTTCAACAGGATAACGATCCAAAGCACACGGCACGTAATACAACAAAGTGGTTTGCAGACAAATTGGTGACTCTATTGGATTAGCCTTCATGTAGCCCTGACCTAAATCCAATAGAGAACTTATGGCAACAGTTAAAAAGGAAAGTTGGCTTGTATAAAGTGGGAAATTTCGGCGAACTTTACGAAAAAGCTAAGGAAGAGTGGGAAGCGCTGCCTGTAGAGGTTTGTCAAAAATTAGTTGAGTCAATACCACGCAGATGCCTTGCAGTTATTGAAAATAATGGTTTTGCAACCAAATATTAACTTTTCTGAATAAATTTAAAATATAATTCATATTAAACAAAAGCGTTGTTAATTATATGCACGACCTTTTTCAACTTGTTTTTAGTTTATTCAAAGAAAATTGGCAATCCTTTTATTCATCGAAATAATAAAGGTTCCAATTAAGCGACAACCTTAAACGGACAAACTCTTCATAAAAAAGTTCAAAGGTTTTGGCGGAAAAAAAATTTTAAAGCTTATTTTGCAATTGCGGTTTCTGCGTTGCTAATTAGTTGCACGGCACTGTATATAGCATAAAAATCGGATAAAAATTAACAGAGTTTTGATATTTTAATTTTTGAAATAATTTAATTTTTTTCTTATTTAGTGAAAAAAATCTTAAAAATTCAAATTTGAAAAATTGCAATAAATTGCTATTGAAATGTTTTCTGAAACATCATTTAATAAAAATACAAACAAATTATGTGATTACGTTCAATAACTTGGTCGTTATTAAATTTTTTACTTGAAGTGTAACATTTTGTAAATTTTGAGTTGGAGTACTTTTACAAAACATTTCAAAAATTTAAAAATGCAAAATTTAAAAAATTCACGCTTGACTAAAGCATAGTCTTATGCTATTTCAGGCCAAAAATTACAAAAATGAAAATTCAAATAAAAAAGTTATAGCTGTTGAAACTCGCTGTTTTTTTCAAAAATGCTCAAAGCTTTTGGCATTTAGAACACAAAAAAATTCATAAAAAATTGATATTAATATGTTTCTTAGTGAAAATGGCTTCAAAAATATAAAAATAAATTTTCTGATTTTAGTTAGAAGAAATTTTGGAGTTCCAATGCTACTAACATATCAGACCCTGGTTTTAAGGTAAAAAATATTAGAACTACCCCAAAAACCTACCAATTTTATTTTATGTTTGTGTGTCTATGCAGAATTTGTTTTGTTTTTTACTTGACGTCGTTGTTATGCTCTATTGTATGCTTTTGATCGTGTTTCAAATTCTTCTTATTTGGATACGCAGAGCTGAAATGAAATAAATTTGCGATTTGTGCTGTTTCTTTACTTTCTCAAATATGAAATAAGTGAGTGTCGTTTTGGCTAAACAAATTAATTCAATATGAAAAATATTTTATTTTATAGGTATATAAATTCTATATACTCTATATTTACTTCTATATTGTATTTATATATTTGTAAATTAAAATAATGTAAAATCAAAGAATAGATCATACTTAATTACAAAAATTAACTATAATTAATATAGTAGGTATATTACCTACTATATATTTATGTTTTTCTAATTCAATTTTCAATTTTAAGCAAAAAAGGCAAAAAACCCACCACATATTTGTTATTTTATATTTAATATATTTATATTATATTTATCTATTTACCCATTAAAATTATCTTAAAAAATATTAATATGCATTTTGTTTTCAATAAACAATTTCATTTCTTTGGTTTATTTTTTATTACACACATTTTATAAATTTCATTAGGAACATTAATACATATATGTGGATTTCATATTATGTCATAAATGTTCACAAATGAATATATAAAAAATTAATTCAAATGCCAAAATTTATATATGCATAAACAAAAAAAAAAACTAAAAACGATTGTAAAATGTAAAATTTATAAGGTTGATTAAATTAAAGTTTTCTAAAAAAAAAATTACTGTTGAAGATGTTATCAATCTTAATATACGTAATTATGCAATACATATTTCAATTAAAAATGTTAATTTAAAAAAACAACAAAATAAAATGGAAGAAATGAAAAGTTGGATGTCAGAAAATTCAACATTTTTCAATATGTATATTATATATACATATATTGGGTGTCCCAACAAGAACGCAATTTTTAAATTTGGCGCCATTCGAAGTGTCATTGTTTGACATTTGAACAATTTTTATTGTTTGCTAGTAGAAGGTACGAGGTTAGTAAAAATGGAGCGCTGTAAAGAGATTAATGGATAAATTTGCCGAAACTGGGTCTGTTAGTGAAGTAAAGACAACAAGGCGCCGTCGACCAGGTCGATCGACCGAAAATGTCACAGCTGTACGTGATGATGTCGCTCAAACTCCATCCACCTCAATTCGACACCGAGCTCAGCAAATTGGTGTCTCCAAATCCACTATGCAGCGAATTTTGACGAAAGATTTGCATCTACATGCATACAAAGTTCAATTGACGCAGGAACTGAAGCCAGCTGACCATGGACAGCGAAGGGAGTTCGTTAATTGGGTATTGGAGAGACAACATGAAAATGCTGATTTTGCCGCTAAAATCATCTTCAGTGACGAGGCCCATTTCCATCTTGATGGCTTCGTCAATAAGCAGAATTGTCGCAATTGGGGTGAAGAAAATACTCGAGTGATTCACGAGAAGCAAATGCATCCTCAACGTGTCACTGTGTGGTGTAGTTTTTCTGCTGGAGGAATCATTGGACCTTTTTTTATGAAAATGAGGCAGGTCAAGCGCAAACAGTCAATGGTGTTCGGCATCGTGAAATGATAACCAGTTTTTTCTTGCCTAGAATTGAAGAAATGAATGTGGAGGGCATGTGGTTCCAACAAGACGGCGCCACATGTCATACAGCCAGAGAAACAATTCAATTGCTGCATCAGTCATTTCCCGGTCGTGTTATTTCGCGTTTTGGAGATCAGAATTGGCCGCCTAGATCGTGCGATTTAACACCATTACATTTTTTTCTTTGGGGTTTTTTGAAGTCGATCGTTTACGCGAATTAGCCGACGAAGACTCAAGCCTTAAAAGAGGAAATTGGACGCTGCATTAATAAAATACCGCAGCATTTATGCAAAACGGTCATTGAAAACTTCATTAAAAGATCGCGTGTATGCCAGCAAAGCCGCGGCGGCCATCTGCACGATATATTTATTGTTCCATACATAGCCTCATTCTGTCTACTTTACGATATAATAAAGTTTCACGATTTTTCTTTTTAAATATCTGTGTTTTATTTAAAATTTAAAAATTTTGCTCTTGTAGGGACACCCTTTCTGTGGACATCATATTACAAACTACAAACAAATTAATAAAAAACAATTAAAATTCCCAAATATAAATAAAATTAAGCACAAAACTACCAAAATAAAATATTTCATTTATAAGATTAATTAAATTAAATTTTTCTAAAAATATTTCCCGTTTAAGATGTTATCAATTTAATATATACAAACTATTATGTACACTCAGAAAAAACACCTTTCTTTTTGTGATAAAAAATTTCTCTATTTTCGATAGTAGAAATTTTCTTTGTTTCAAATAAAATTTACTTCAATTATAATAAACTAGCTGAACCCGGTGTGCTTCGCTACCCCCTCGTACCAGGATTGCATTTCAAAATTGTGGCAATACCAAAATCACTTTTCACGCCATTGAATTTTCGAAATAAGTCCACCCCAGCGCCACCTACCGTGTCCATTAATACACAAATTATTTTCTTATGATTAAACAAACATACATTCTGAATTTCAGTTAAATTGGTCCATAAATTCAAATTTTCGATATAAGTCCACCCCAGCGCCACCTATCGGGTCCATTTATACACAAATTATTTTCTTATGATTAAACAAACATACATTCTGAATTTCAGTTAAATTGGTCCATAAATTCAAATTTTCGATATAAGTCCACCCCAACGCCACCTATCGGACTTTCCCGGAGGGTTTTTCCAAAATTTTCCTTCGTAAAAACCTTCTCCTGGCAATTATAAACAACTGAAAAAAAATTTTAGACAAATCGGCCCAGCCATTCTCAATTGATGTTTTACTATACATTTTTTACACCACTTTTATATATATAGATATTCACATATTCGAAGAAATATTTCCTTCCTTGTGGGAAATGAAAATATTTCATGTCTCTAATAATGATAAGTATTTTTCTCTCGCTGAAAAAATCTCATTTATTAAGAAAAATTTATAGAAAATGAAAAATGTTCTCTATTGTTGATAAATAATTCACTATGCGAAATGTTTTCTTCAATAACAACAAATCCTTTCTCAAAAACTAAAAAGGCTTCTTCTCAAAAATCGATATATTTTTCTTATATTGAATGAGGTACGAAAAAAATAGAAAGCGTGAGAGCAATTGATTAATGTTGTGAAAAGCAAGTGTTGCATATTCTGCAAATTATGACGATTGTTCCTTCGAAAGGTTTTTTTTACTTAACATAGCTACACAAAGTGATGTTTTTTATTACTACTGTTTCTTTGGATGCATTTACAAAATCGTGTTTCAGAATAAACTTCTAGAATATTTGTAAAGAGTCCCGAAAAACAATGCCACAACAATAATTTTACCTCTTAACTCATTTTTAACTAATATTTTTAAAACCGAATCACAATTTGATATTAATACTTCTAGTAGAGTAGAGGGGGGTAATGTCGTGCACTCAACTTTAAAGTGCTCGTAAAGCCGTACATGACAAGCGAATACAACGAGTAAGCATCCGATCGAAGGATAAATTGGTTGGTAACATTTATGTGTAACAATATTCGTGTACCATGAAATCGTGTTAGTAGAAGTTAAAAAAAAATGTGCACGACATTACCCCCCTCAAAATTTGTGGGGGGTAATACACAATAAAGAAAACGGTTGAACGTATTATAAAGAAATATTTTTCTTTTAGGGAATTTTTGGGATCACATTTAGAGAAGAGCATTCTCTGGAGAAAAGTCAATACCATTTTTCACTTTATATGATGCCTTTTTTCTCATATTCCGATAAATTTTTTTCTGAGTGAAGTATTTATAAAAAGTATGTAATTAAAAAATAAACCAAAGAAATGAAATTGTTTATTGAAAACAAAATGCATATAAAAATTTGTTAAGATAATTTTAATAGGTAAATAGATAAATATAAAATAAATATATTTAATATAAAACAACAAATATGCGGTTTTTTGCCTTTTTTGCTTAAAATTGAAAATTGAATTAGAAAAACATAAATAAATAGGTAATATACCTTCTATATTAATTAAAGTTAATGTTTGTAATAAAGTATGATCTATTATTTGATTTTACATTATTTTAATTTACAGATATATAAATAGAATATAGAAGTAAATATAGAGTATATAGAATCTATGTACCTATTAGATGAAATATTTTTATTACTGAATTAATTTGTTTAGCTAAAACGACACTCACTTATATCATATTTGGGAAAGTAAAGAAACAGCACAAATCGCAAATTTATTGCATTTCAGCTCTGCGTATCCGAACAAGAAGAATTTCAAACACGATCAAAAGCATAAAATAGACCATAACAACGACGTCAAGCAAAGAACAAAACAAACTCTGCATAGACACACAAACATAAAATAAAATTGGTTGGTTTTTGAGGTATTGTTAATATTTTTTACCCTTGAACCAGGGTCTGATATGTTGGCAGCCTTGGAACTCCAAAATTTCTTCTAAGCAAAATCAGAGAATTTATTTTTATATTGTTGAAGCCATTTTATATAAGAAACATATTTTTATCAATTTTTTATGAATTTTTTTTGTGTTCGAAATGCCAAAAAATGGCACTTCGAGCATTTTTGAAAAAAATACAGTTTCAACAGCTATAACTTTTTTATTTGAATTTTTGTTTTTGTAATTTTTTGCCTGAGGTAGCATAAGACTATGTTTTAGCCAACCGTGAATTTTTTAAATTTTGCATTTTTAAATTTTTGAAATTTTTTTGGTTTCCACCTCAAAATTTACAAAATGTTACACTTCTAGTAAAAAATTTAATAACGACCAAGTTATTGAACGTAATCACATAATTTATTTGTGTTTTTATTAAATTCTGTTTCAAAAAACATTTCAATAGCAGTTTATTGCAATTTTTTCAAATTTGAATTTTTTAGATATATTTTGACTAAATAAGAAAAAAATTAAATTATTTCAAAAATTAAAATATCAAGACTCTGATAATTTTTATCCGATTTTTATGTCATATAGCTCATCTTTAGAGACAATTCAAAAACAAACTAAGTGCATACCAATTTTATGCACAAAATAAGGCTTTATGTGCAAAAAATAAAGAAATGTGTAAAAAGTCCAAAAATGTTCATGTTTTTCAATTTACAACAAAAAGATTAACTCGCGGTAATTTAGCGCACTCCTATCGAACTCATATGAATAAATGCTGGTTTTTATTGCAAACGTCACGTTTTTAAAAAGTCATAATTTTAATTTTCGAAAAAATTTAATTTTTCATACAAATGCATGGCCAGAAGATTGTAGATAAATTAGAGTTTTACAAAACATGGATAAAATATACATATATAGATAAAATATTAAAATATATACATTGAAAGATAAAATATATAACATAAATATAGATAAATAAAATATATATTCGCTATTTCGCGCATTGAAATAATTTTTTAAGCCGTAAAGACATTCACTTGTTTCATATTTGGCTTAGTTAAGAAACAGCACAAATTGGCCAATTTCTTTTATTTTAGCTCAGCCAAACAAGAAAAATATCGGAAACACGATCAAAAGCATAAAATAGAGCATAACAACAACGTCAAGCAAAGAACAAAACAAATTCTGCATAAACACACAAACATACCAATAAGTAGCAGTACAAATAGTGTTTATTAATTTGTTTTCAATTCATTCATAAAATTCAATTGTAGTATTTGTTTTATTTTTCGTTGTTGCTTGTCTCGCATTTGTTGGTAGTTTTTTTCTTTTGCTGGCAGAGTCTGTGTTGCTGGCAGCGCACGTTGGCAACCAATTGATCGAACCGTATTAATATTCGGATCGTTGGATTTATGTTAACTTTCTGTTAATGTTTCGATGCCTGCTCTCCTTTATATATTCTCTCTGCCAGCGTGAGCTGCCAAAAACACAGACTCTGCCAGAAGAGGCAGACGAAAAGAAAAAAACCACCACCAAATGCGAGACAAGCAACAACGAAAAACAAAAAAAATACTCCAATTGAATTTTATGAATGAATTGGAAAAAAATTAATAAACTATTTTTACTGCTACTTATTGGTATGTTTGTGTGTTTATGCCGAATTTGTTTTGTTCTTTGCTTGACGTCGTTGTTATGCTCTATTTTATGCTTTTGATCGTGTTTCAAATTCTTCTTGTTTGGATACGCAGAGCTGAAATGAAATAAATTTGCGATTTGTGCTGTTTCTTTACTTTCCCAAATATGAAATAAGTGAGTGTCGTTTTGGCTTAACAAATTAATTCAATATGAACTATTCGTAATGGTCTACCTTCTTATTTATCAAAGTGTCCGTTTGGACAATATGAGAAACTATAGCAGGAAAATTTGAGAAATCTACTCTGCAAATAAATTCCTTAAGTCTATTAGAAACTACAGTGAGTCAGTTTATCATTATGTATGGACTAAGGTCGAAGTTTGTTTATAAAACATAATGCATCAAAAACTATATTGTCTGTCGGCTCCCATTCAGAAGCTCGTAAGATGAATTTTTAACCTTTGTGCACTTTTACAATTTTCAATATACAAACACTGTTTCGAAAAGTTGTGAGAAACCAAACTTAAGGCTAGCAATACATGACCATTAGGATATTAGGGAATGTTTTTTTATAAATACCAAAACTTGATAATTTTGCAAAATTTCACTTTTTGCATAGCGGCTAGATTCTTCAAAGTAATCGCTCCATTTTTTTCTGTGTATTTTTGTTTTACTTTTAGGATAAATATACACTACATATAATTGCAACACTTTCATATTTGGATTTTTGCGATTTTTTATTTATTTAAAGAATAAATTAAAAAATCAAATAAAGCTCAACTAGGCACAAAAAAGTTTATTTCGATCGCTCTGAAATTTTAACCTGTTTTGTTTGGGATACAAACGTATACTTAAAGATAAGAGCACATAGAATTTCTGCATTTACATTTTCTCCAGTACATTTGGCGGCCATTCTAGTGTGCAACTTGCAAATTCTTATATTTTATACCTATTTAATACCTACTCTAAATTTAGTGTGAAGTTTTCGGACATTATTTATATAGAACTGTTTTGGCAAAAAGCTTACATTAAATTTTGAGTCGACCTTAAAATGACTTTGTAAGGCCGTTACACCTTTTTGAGTCATAAATTCTTTTTTTTTTTTGTGTTCTTAAAAATGCTCTTGTTTATTGTAAAATGTTTAATTAATAAGATTGATTAAATTAAAGTTTTCTAAAAAAGATTTACTATTGCAGATGTTATCAATCTTAATATACATAATTAGGCAATACAAATTTCAATTATAAATGTTATTTTTAAAAAAACAACAAAATAAAATGGAAGAAATGAAAAGTTGGATGTCAGAAAATTCAATATTTTTCAATATGTATATTATATAAACATATATGTGGATATCATATTGTAAAATGCTACAAAAAAATTAATAAAAAACAATTAAAACTCCCAAATATATATAAACATAAGCACAAAACTACCAATAAAATATATTTAATTTATAAGATTAATTAAATTAAATTTTTCTAAAAATATTTCCCGTTTGAGATGTTATCATTTTAATATATATATACTATTATGTAGTATTTATGAAATGTATGTAATAAAAAATAAACCAAAGAAATTAAATTTTTTATTGAAAAAAATGCATATAAAAAATTGTTAAGATAATTTTAATAGGTAAATAGATAAATATAATATAAATTATTTAATATATAACAACAAATATGTGGTGGGTTTCTTGCCTTTTTTGCTTAAAATTGAAAATTGAATTAGAAAAATATAAATATATAGTAGGTAATATACCTACTATATTAATTGTAGTAAATTTTTTTAATTAAGTATGATTTATTTTTTGATTTTACATTATTTTAATTTACAGATATATAAATAGAATATAGAAGTAAATATAGAGTATATAGAATCTATGTACCTATTAGATAAAATATTTTTCATATTGAACTAATTTGTTTAGCCAAAACGACACTCATTTATTTCATATTTGGGAAAGTACAGAAAAATCACTAATCGCAAATTTATTTCATTTCAGCTCTGCGTTTCCAAACAAGAAGAATTTGAAACACGATCAAAATCATAAAATAGAGCATAACAACAACGTCAAGAAAAAAACAAAACAAATTCTGCATAGACACACAAACATGCCAATAAGTAGCAGTATTTGTTCTAATTGTTTATTAATTTTTTTGCAATTAATTCATAAAATTCAATTGGAGTACTTTTTTTTGTTTTTCGTTGTTGCTTGTCTCGCATTTGGTGGTGGTTTTTTTTTTCTTTTCGTCTGCCTCTGCTGGCAGAGTCTGTATTGCTGGCAGCACACGCTGGCAACCAATTGTTCGAACCGTATTAATAATCGGATCGTTGGATTTATGTTAACGTTCTGTTAATGTTTCGATGCCATCTCTCATTTGTATATTCTCTCTGTGAGAGATTTCTTCGAGACATTAACAGAACGTTAACATAAATCCAACGATCCGAATATTAATACGGTTCGAACAATTGGTTGCCAGCGTGTGCTGCAGCAACACAGACTCAGCCAGCAGAGACGAAAAGAAAAAAACTTATGCTTTTGATCGTGTTTCCGATATTTTTCTTGTTTGGCTGAGCTGAAATAAAACAATTGGCCAGTTTGTGCTGTTTCTTAACTTAGCCAAATATGAAGCAAGTGAATGTCGTTATGGCTTAACAAATTATTTCAATGCGCGAAATAGCGAATATATATATTTCATTTATCTATACTTATGTTATATATTTTATCTTTCAATGTATATATATTAATATTTTATCTATACATATTTTATCCATGTTAAGTAAAATTATAATTTATCTACAATCTTCAGGCCATGCATTTGTATGAAAAATTAAAATTTTTCGAAAATTAAAATTATGACTTTTTAAAAACGTGACGTTTACAATAAAAACCAGCATATATTCATATGAGTTCGATAGGAGTGCGCTAAATTACCGCGAGTTGATCTTTTTGTTGTAAATTGAAAAACATTTAAAAATTTTTGGACTTTTTACACATTTCTCTACTTTTTGCACATAACGCCTTATTTTGTGCATAACATTGGTATGCACTTCGTTTGTTATCGAATTGTCCCTAAAGATGAGCTATAAAACATAAAAATAGAATAAAAAATACCAGAGTCGTGATATTTTAATTTTTGAAATAATTTAATTTTTTTCTTAGTAAAAATAAATCTAAAAAATTCAATTTTGAAAAAATTGCAATAAACTGCTATTGAAATGTTTTCTGAAACAGCATTTAATAAAAAAACAAACAAATTATGTGATTACGTTGAATTACTTGGTCGTTATTAAATTTTTTACTAGAAGTGTAACATTTTGTAAATTTCGATTTGGAGTATTTCCAAAAAAATTTCAAAAATGCAAAATTTAAAAATTCACGGTTGGCTAAAGCATAGTCTTAGCTTTTTCAAGCAAAAAATTACAAAAACCAAAATTCGAATAAAAAAGTTATAGCTGTTGAAACTTGCTGTTTTTTTCAAAAATGCTCAAAGTTTTTGGCATTTCGAACACAAAAATATTCTTAAAAAATTGATATAAATATGTTTCTTTTTTAAAATGGCTTCAACAATATAAAAATAAATTCTCTGATTTTAGTTAGAAGAAATTTTGGAGTTCCAGGGCTACCAACATATCAGACCCTGGTTTTAAGGTAAAAAATATTAGAACTACCCCAAAATCCTACCAAATTTACTTTATGTTTGTGTGTCTATGCAGAATTTGTTTTGTTTTTTGCTTGACGTTTCATGTTTCACGATCGTGTTTCAAATTTTTCTTGTTTGGTTACGCAGAGCTGAAATGAAAAAAATTTGCGATTTGTGCTGTTTCTTTACTTCCCAAATATGAAATAAGTGAGTGTCGTTTTGGCTAAACATATTAATTCAAATAATAGAAATATTTTATCTTATAGGTATATAGATTCTATATACCCTATATTTACTTCTATATTCTATTTTTTATTTTTTTTTTTTTAGACTGAACCAACGCTCAGGGGATGTCCCCTATAAATGCGTAAGCATTGTGTTGATTCGGAAGATGGGTGATAGTTAGTTGGAGGGTGGATAAATTTATATATATGTAAATTAAAATAATGTTAAATCAAAGAAAAGATCATTTTTAATTACAAAAATTAACTACAATTAATATAGTAAGTATATTACCTACTTTATATTTATATATTTCTAATTCAATTTTAAATTTTAAGCAAAAATGCAAGAAATCCACCACATATTTGTTTTTATATATTTAATATATTTATATTATATTTATTTATTTACCTATTAAAATTATCTTAAAAATTTTTGTATGCATTTTGTTTCCAATAAACAATTTCATTTCTTTGGTTTATTTTTTTATTACATACATTTTATAAAAAATACATAATAGTATATATTAAATTGATAGCATCTTTAACTGGAAATATTTTTAGTAAAATTTAATTTTATTTATCTTATAAATTAAATATTTTATAATAATAGTTTTGTGCTTATGTATATATATATTTGGGCATTTTAATTGTTTTTTATTAATTTTTTTTGTATCATTTTACAATATGATATCCACGTATATGTATATATAATATACATATTGAAAAATATTGAATTATCTGACATCCAACTTTTCATTTCTTCCATTTTACTTTGTTGTTTTTTTAAAAATAACATTTATAATTGAAATATGTATTGCATAATTATGTATATTAAGATTGATAATATCTTTAACAGTAAATCTTTTTTAGAAAACTTTAATTTAATCAATCTTATTAATTAAACATTTAACAATCGTTTTTTTTGTTTATGCATTTATAAATTTTCGCATTTGAATTAATTTTTTATAATTCATTTGTGGACATTTATGACATAATATGATATCCACATATATGTTTTAATGTTCCTAATGAAAAATATCGCATTTTAATCAAAATACCCCTGGTTTTTTTATTATTATTGTTATTTTGAGTAAAAGCTTGGGGAATTCATTGCTTCAGCATCATCGGGACAATGCGATGGAAAGTTTTACAGTTCTGAATGGTCGACTAATTGCTTATATTATTCTGATAGGAAAAATTTATGTGATAAAAATTTAATCAGGCTGTAGCTAGTTTAATCCTGTAGCTAGAGATTGCAATAAAATCAAAAACGTAAAGAACATATTACATATTTAGAGATTATTAAGCTTTAAATTATTATAGTTTACAGTTTAATTATGGTTTATTTTTTAACACTGCTCTCAATGTTATCCTTTGTTAATGATATCTTCCAGGAGCTTCAGATAAATTTTGCTTTGCTTAGAAGATTGAACTAAAGAGATTGCAACTCTGTAACAACACCGATCCAAGAGAGAAATTAGTTATGTAACTATCCACAATAGTTATATATAGATACACAGTAGATATACAATAGATATATATAATAAATTATATATTTTCGTCATTTATATATATAAAGAAATTAAATAAATTAACTTTTTATAAAAAATTTAAGTAAACTGTTTTTTTTAATTCCTTTGGACAATTTTTTATTAAAAAATATCCTTACTTTCATACCTTGCACACGATTTCTTTTTTGTTAAATAAATTACTTTTGATCTGTTTTTCGAATCCCGATACTAATCACGATATCCCCGGATTCTTAATTAGTAACTCCGAAATTGCTTTTGAGTACCGAAATTGGAGGCGCGCCGACGTTAGGTACCGTGCGAGTTTATTTAATTTTTTTTGCAATAGTAATTATTTCTGCAATAGTAAAAATTCTCCATCGATAAAAAATCATTTTCTATATAAAATTTGACATAGAATACGATGGTTATGTTTAAGACACGCTAAGTGGTGGGTAAGATTGGTTAACATTTATTTAAAAATTTAAATAGCGTATAAAAATATGAAATTTTTCATAAAATTTTTTGAAACTATTTTTCTTTAAGCTCTCTTTTTTATCTTCAAAATGAAACAAAAAAGTTGTCTCTAGCTTAAACAGAACCGAAGTTATGAATTTTTGAAAATTAGTCTTCAAGGCAAAAATCACGAAAATCTCAAACTTTTAACGACCTCTATTAAAAAAAAAATCCTCGAACACGTGTCTTTTTTTTTTGATATAGAAAAAAGTTCATAAAAGCCCGTATAAAAAAGTTCATGCAAATCAAAAATGTGGCGGTCAGAATGGTGTTCGGTTTGTTAAAGAATGACCCAAAAGAATGATGAATAAGTACAGAACAACCAATATAAAATATTTAATTTATAAGATTAACTGAATTGAGTTTTACTAAAAAACATTTTCAGTTTAAGATATTATCAATTTGAATATATACGTACAATTATGTAGTACTTATTAAATGTATGTAATAAAAAAATTACCCAAAGAAATAAAATTTTTTATTGAAAACAAAATGCATATAAAAATTTTTTAAGACAATTTTTATAGGTAAATAAATAAATATAATATAAATTTATTTAATATTTAACAACAAATATGCAGTGGGTTTTTTTATGTAGTGGACTTTTTTGCTTAAAATTGAACGTTGAATTAGAAAAATATAGATATAAAGTATGTATGTATTAGGGAAGTCGATTCCAGGATTCCGGACGGTTTAAGCCTCTTTAAATCCCGGGATTGTCTTTCCGGGATCCCGGACGATTTAAGCCTCTTTAAATCCTGGGACTGTCTTTCCGGGATCCCTGGATTTTTGAATAAAAAATTTCTATTACAAATATTCATGCAAATGCAAACTTTTCATTTTAAGTTGATATGAATACCTATAGAATTAGAAAAACCTTTTATTGAGGCTGAAAAAGATTGTTAGAACGATGAGTGTGAATCACTGGTGCAAAGACTTTGCAAAGTTTTATAAGAATTGCAACATCGGGAAGTAAGGTAAGTATTTCAAAATGGTCAGATATTCTGACTTGGGAAATAATTTTTTTTTGTGGTGAAGGCAATCGTGATCGAAACTAACAAATTGCTTACGATTATCGTACAACTATTTCTACATCTAGCATAGAATCAGAACGGTGCTTTTCATAAGCGGGTTATATTTGTAATAATATCTGAACAAAACTCTCCAATAAAAAATAAAACACGTGGATCAGCTTAATGATTACTTTAAAAAAAATTAAAACAATAAATTTTATTTTGAAAAGTCTTTTCCAAAATTAATATGTCTTAAACACAAAAAATCATGTCAAAAAAAATATTACACATAGTGATACCTTAAACTGTTCTGTATTTGATTTTTTATATTTTTTGTTCTTTAACTATTTCAATGGCTAAGCTAAACTAAGACCTAAATAATTTTCAAGAAACAGCACAAATCGCAAATTTTTTCATTTCAGCTCTGCGTAACCAAACAAGAAAAATTTGAAACATGATCAAAAGCATAAAATAGAGCTTAACAACAACGTCAAGAAAAAAACAAAACAAATTCTGCATAGACACAGAAACATAAAAAAAAATTGGTAGGTTTTTGGGGTAGTTCTAATATTTTTTACCTTAAAACCAGAGTCTGATATGTTGGTAGCCCTTTAACTCCAAAATTTCTTCTCACTAAAATCAGAGAATTTATTTTTATATTGTTGAAGAAATTCTAAATAAGAAACATAATTATATCAATTTTTTATGCATTTTTTTGTGTTCGAAATGCCAAAAAAAGGCACTTCAAGCATTTTTGAAAAAAAATCAAGTTTCAACAGCTATAACTTTTTTATTTGAATTTTGGTTTTTATAATTTTTTGCCTAAAATAGCATAAGACTATGTTTTAGCCAACCGTGAATTTTTTATATTTTACATTTTTAAATTTTTGATTTTTTTTTTAAACTGCTGGAGCTCAAAATTTACAAAATGTTACACTTCTAGTAAAAAATTTAATTACGACCAAGTTATTCAACGTAATCACATCATTTGTTAGTTTTTTTATGAAATGCTGTTTCAGAAAACATTTTAATAGCAGTTTATTGCAATTTTTTCAAATTTGAATTTCTTAGATTTATTTTTAAGAAACAAGAAAAAAATTAAATTATTTCAAAAATTAAAATATCAAAACTGTGATAATTTTTATCCAATTTTTATTTTATATAGTTCATCTTTAGGGACAATTCGATAACAAACGAAGTGCATACCAATGCATCAGCTTCAGCCAAAGCGTCCACTATGAACGCGGCCTTAACTTCGGCAAGCATTTCCAGCCCTCAGTTGTTTCTGTCCTTTAATTCCACATTTTCTACAATTTAGTTGTGGATTTTTTGTTTCACAAATTTTTAAGTGTAGTAAAAAACAAAGAAAGCGAAAAGAACCATGCCCGAACTCGGATTCTAACCGGGGACCTCTTAGTTGATAGTCCAGCGCACTCTTCACTAGACTGCAAAGGCCAAGGTCATTCCTCATAAGGTCATTCTCATAGTGTATTAACATTTCGGAATATCTTAAAATTTTGATTAATAAGGCACTTTCTACATTATGAGAATCTGAGACATATTTTTTAAAAATGACAGTTCATAGCATAAACCGAAAATGATATACAAAAATAGTTCTATACATACTTAAACAATGGAACCCAGATTGTAGTCAAATGGGTTATTAAAACAGATTATCATAAAATTATACAGGGTCCGCCATTTAACGTTTTTTTTTCAACTAGTGCTTATTTCGTGAATGGTAACACTTAGCTCATGTCTGATTTGACAGATAATTAGTTTTATCTTTCCGCTGAACGAATGTGGTTGCGTATACGCTTGAACAACGTTGGGAAATATTGCCGCATTACTTTGAAAATCATGGTAATGTTGCAGAATGTGTGCGAAAATTGCGTACGGATTTTGGAAGAAGAGAAGCACCGTCAGCTCCGTATGTTCGTTATCTTGTGAAAAAAGTGAAAGAAACTGGCATCCTCATCGATAAACCAAATCGTGAAAAGCCAAAAGCAGTGCGTACACCCGAGAATATTGCTGCTGTGGCAAAAAGTGTGCGTGAAGCGCCATCAACATCAATTCACCGTCGTTCTCAACAATTGAACATTTCGGAGACATTATTGAGACGAATTTTGCATAAAGACCTTGGTATAACGCCATACAAAGTTCAATTGGTTCAGGAGTTGAAGCCAACTGACCATCCAATGCGTTTTCGCTTCGCTAAGTGGGCCTGCGATCGACTCACAGAAGATGTCAATTTTGCCAAAAAAATCAGCTTTTCAGATGAAGCTCATTTTGATCTTGGCGGGTATGTAAACAAGCAAAATTGTCGCATTTGGGGCACAGAAAACCCGCACGCATACATTGAAAAGCCGCTGCTCCCAAAACGAGTCACTGCTTGGTGCGGATTTTGGTCCAGAGGCATAATTGGGCCATTTTTCTTTGAAAATGAGCAAGGAGTGGCCGTTACAGTCAAGGGCGATCGTTATCGGGCCATGTTGAACGAATTTTTGTTCACAAAAATTGAAGAGGATATTGGCAACATTTGGTTTCAACAGGACGGCGCTACGTGCCACACAGCCGAAGCTACACTCGATGTTTTGCGCCCTATTTTTGAAGATCGCATTATCAGCCGCAGAGCTGATGTCGTTTGGCCACCTCGGAGCTGCGATTTGACACCGTTGGACTATTATTTGTGGGGTGCCCTCAAAGATAAGTGTTACGCCGACAAGCCAGAGACAAATAACGCTTTAAAGGACAATATTCGTGAAGCCATTGGTGAAATACAGCTGCACACAATCAATAATGTGCTTAAAAATTGGACCGATCGTGTAGGCTCCTGCATGGCCAGCCGAGGCAGCCATTTGAATGAAATTATTTTCCATTATTAACCGGAAGGATTGTACTTTCAAATAAAAAAAAAATTTGAGAAAATATCCAGTATTTTTTTTTATAGTATTTTCAAAAAAAAAAAAGTTATGTGGCGGACCCTTTATATAACATAAATATAGATAAATAATATAAATATTCGCTATTTCGCTCATTGAAATAATTTGTTGAGCCATAACGACATTCACTTGTTTCATATTTGGCTAAGTTAAGAAACAGAACAAATTGGCCAATTTCTTTTATTTCAGCTCAGCCAAACAAGAAAAATATTTGAAACACGATCAAAAGCATAAAATAAAGCATAACAACAACGCCAAGCAAAGAATAAAACAAATTCTGCATAAACACACAAACATACCAATAAGTAGCAGCACAAATTGTTTATTCATAAAATTCAATTGGAGTATTTGTTTTGTTTTTCGTTGTTGCTTGTCTCGCATTTGGTGGTGATTTTTTTTCTTCTGCCGGCAGAGTCTGTGTTGCTGGCAGCGCACGCTGGCAACCAATTGTTCGAACCGTATTAATAATCGGATCGTTGGATTTATGTTAACGTTCTGTTAATGTTTCGATGTCTGCTCTCCTTTATATATTCTCTCTGTATTCGGATCGTTGGATTTATGTTAACGTTCTGTTAATGTCTCGAAGTAAAATCTCAGTTATATATTCTCTCTGATTAAACGACAAGAACCGAGCACTGCAGAGCACTCGTCGGCTTCAAAGCAGAACTTGTTCGCAGCTTGCTTTACCAGAACACGATGTTATTCGTTCTATAAAAAAAAAATGAATTGATAACAGCGAGAAAAGCATCGATCACACCTAACGCAGCAGAACATTGGCAAAGTGATTTTGCAATTCCATTGGGCTAGGAATTTCATGCAAATGCAAGTTTTTACTGGGCATCTTAAAGCGCAAATAGTTAAGTTATCTTTGCGAATCATGAAAATTCCTTCTAAATGACATTCAATAGTTAGTGCATATTTTTAAATATTTTGCAATAAATGCATGGTTTTGCATATTTTACAAAAAATGCTTATTTTTGCATATTAATTGCGTATATTTTTTAAACAATAAATTCATGTGGTTTTTGCATATTTTGCTTTTTTTGATTTGCAACCATTAAAATTTAATACGACATATTTTGGAAAAAGATAACTTAGAATTATAAGGTACTTTTAAATGCACTTTATTTTTATTTATTTTTTTATAAATTAATTTTATATGTATTTAAAAATGAATTGGTTTTTTTTTGTTAATTAAATGCACAATTTGTTTTTAACCGATAATAATATATAAGAAAAATATTATTTATTGCATAGTTTACCTTTTTTTATCGCATATTTTAGAGTTTTGAGTGCATATTATAAGCGCATATTTTCGATTTTTATGTTCAAATCGTGATATTTTGCAAATTTAAGTATTATGTTATGTGATTTCGGAGGGTATTTTTTCAATCATGTTAACTCGAATTTTTGAGAAATATTTAAGATACTTAAAAAATAACGCCAGTATTTTATGCCAGAGCCGTAGTCAGGATGTACCAATGGGAGAGGTTCTTGATGAAATTTTTTTTAAAAATTAAAATATACAGTGTTGCGCAAAAGAATAGCAACAAAATCGGTACGCTACTACGAAATCGTATATCTTTTTAAATATTAGGGACACACAAAAATGATTATAGGAACCAAAGCATATATTCATACATCATATTAAAAACAAATCATATTGCGATTTGGTTTTGTTTTCTTTATTAAATTTAAAATTAATATGACTGCATTCAGATTGTCTGAAAGCAAAACAAAATCAACATAATTAATATTTGGTGTCAGATCCATTATTCTTGATAACCGCTGCACATCTGAGCGGCATCGACTCTATTAAAGTAGATATGTTAGTATTAGTATATGTTCCCAATTAAGTCTCAGCGCTTCATACAGTGCAGTCTTATTGGAAAACCTTTGACCAAAAGCTTTTACCTTCAAAATAACAAATAGATTTTCAATGGGATTCAAGTCATTGTGACTGTGCCGGCTAATCAAGGACTTGAATCCCATTGCCTCTTGTGTAATCTTTGATGAGCTTTGAAATGAGCTTCGGGTCGTGATCGGGCTGAAACGTTCACTGAAGCGACATATTCCACTGAATGTGGTCGCATCTTGCTTTCTAAAATGTCATTATATACAAATCGATCCATAATTCCATCGATTTTTGAAATGGTTCAACTTCATTATAGGAAAAACAAGTCCAGACCATAATGCCATCGCCTCCGTGTTTAAAATTTATTTTGCAGTTTCGTTCTTCAAGTCGTGTACCTGGGTGGCGCCGTACCGCTCACATCCCATCTGAATTAATCAAGTTGAACTTTGATTCATCGCTAAAAAAACGGTTTTCGATTTTGTAACGGTCCAATTTAGGTGCTCTTTTTGAAGACTGAGTCTAAAAAACAATAAATTGCAACTAATTGTCACAATTTCAGACAGAATTGCTTAAATTGTAACACCTCGCCTTGTTTTTTATGCTTAGCTGTAAGCAAAGGTTTCTTTGCCGGTCTATAAATTTTTTAATAGTTCTCAACGGCTCGTCTTCAAACAGTGCTGTGGTGGATATCTAAATCAAGTGTCCAAACAACCTCTTTGGATGTGGCAAATTCATTTCGTTTGAATACACCACAAATGTTCCTGGTATATTTCTTTATTAATCTGCAAACTATTGACCGATTAATATCAAACTGTTTCACATTAGATATTTGCGAATTTTAGTTTTTATATTCGGAAATAATTTTTAATTTAAGAGCTTCACAGTATTTAAAACGTGCCATTATAAATGGAACAGTCAATGTCACAACTAGCACAAAAAAAACTAAACTTAAATGTTTATGACTTACAAACAACACGTGCTTTACAATAACGGAACTTTTACTAATAATTTTTCGAACTTTTGTTCTCTTTTTACATTTTTCAAGTTTTGTTGCTTTTGTTTTGCTCACAGACAAATTGAATGTAGTCACATTAATTTTAAATTTAATAAAAAAAAACAAAACCAAATTTGAATTTGATTTGTTTTATATATGATGTATGAATATATGCTCTGATTCCTATAATCATTTTTGTGTGTCCCCAATATTAAAAAACATACACGATTTTGTTGCAGCGCACTTATTTTGTTGCTATTGTTTTGCGCAACACTGTAGGTACAATTATTTGTTTCATTTAATTTTTACTTTAAGTTTGCAAAAACTATTACACCAGCCAATATATTTACGAAAAACATGAATTTTGGAGGTTTTTGCAAAATGGCTTAGCTCAGTGGCGATTATCGTAACACCTAAAATATTTTGGGAATTGTTATAAAATAGACTAAGATTCATTTTTAGAGGGGTAAAAACATAACTTTTTTTCCCATACAAGTCGAGGCACCTTTATATACATACAGCTGCGAGCGAAATAATAGCAGTCTACTTATATTCAAATATGTTTGGATAAATAATACTAGTTTAAAAATTTCGTATCCGGCAAAGCCATTATCATTCTATATGTACTTTCAACGCTGGTTTCAAATATGTACTTAGTTTCCTCTTATGTTGTAAAAGTTTCAATACACATAGTGTTTTACGTTTATGGCACGTGTTAAGATTTATTGATCTATAATCTTAACTACTCACCATAAAATAAAAAATATTATTTTGTATTTTAAAAAAAATATCAGCTTTTAATTTTTCTAGTAGATCATTCAGTTTTACTAAGATCCACCACAAAATAATAACAATGAAAAACATAAACATCATCGCAATAGACCAGCAATAACACTAATACTACCATAAACAACAACGCCAGCAAGAAACGTAATCACATTATTACTAGTAATCATATTTACAAATAAATCATCATTATATTCATCAACAGAAAAAACAACAATAACAACAATCCAAAATCATAAGAGTGCAAGAAACAATAATCAACAAAACCACCACCAATAGTAAAAGTAAGAACAACAAGAAAATTTGCTCATAAACAACCCAATAAAATTTAATTAATTTTTTTGTTGATACCTAAAAAATATATTAATTTTTTATTATTTAATAACTTTTATTGACTTAAATATTTTCAAAAATGAAAAAAAATAAATTAATTTTCATAGTGAATAAAAAAGTCGTATTATAATTTCCATAATTTCGTTCTGCTGCGCTTTTCTCTGCCGACTCAAGCATAAAATTGCTTCGGATTTCGTTTGTTTTTGTTCTGCTCACGCGACGAGGGCTCTTTGTAGTGGTACGTTTGTTTTAATTAATGAAAGCAGAACATAACCAACGCTTGCTCCACAAATCAGTGTTCTGAAATGCATTTCAAGCGCACTCGTGTAGAGGTTTAGTACGCACGACCAGATAAATCTGAGGCGAATATGTTTTACCCAATAAAATTAAAATAAAGTCATAAATTAATTGTAACTAACAGCTTTATTTTGTATAACGAAAATGCACACCAACGACAGGCAAGACACGAGAAGCAATACTTTTTTCTATGCAAAATTCTATTGCTTCTCGTGTCTTGCTTGTCGTTGGTGTTCATTTTCGTTATACAAAATAAAGCAGTAAAATTAGAATACAAATATTTGATTAAATAAAGATTGTTCATCTAATTCACATAAAGGCGTTAATATTTGTAGCCAAGGACAAGGTGATTGATTAAATAAAAATTTTTCATTTAATTAAAATAAATTCATAAATTAGTTGTAACAAAAAGTAGAGAACAAATAATTGATTAAACAAAGATTGTTCGTCTAATTATATTAAAGATACAAAATTTTTGCAATCGAATAAATAATTGATTAAAGATTGTTTGTCTAATTAAGTTAAAGACATAAAATATTTTCAATCGAACAAATAATTGATTAAAGATTGTGCGCTTCATTAAAATAAATTTATAATTTTTTACAACAAACTAGAGAACAAGTGATCGATTAAATAGGGATTGTTCGATTAATTAAAGTAAAAGCATCAATATTTATAACCAAATTAAAGAATAAATGGTTCACTAAATGAAAAATTGTTTAATCTAAATAAAAGTTCAACTTTTATAACAACCAATATGAAATGAAATCTATTTTTTTAAATTAAAATAAAATAAGCCATGCATAATAGGCATTGTTTAATGAAGAGTAGAAATATCAGTTCTTTTGAGGCTAACCGATAGATGTTTGAAGTTTTCACAGGTAATTACTCGCGCCTTTAGCGAACTATAATTAGGTTAAGTGAAATATTGTAATTAGATTTAAGTGTATTCTTCTTTTGTGAATAAAGAATCATTACGTTCAGAAACCGTGTTGAATTTGATTTGGAGTCCATTTATAAGAATCGTATAAATGCTTGTGACGAACCTTGGAGTCCGGCGAGCGCATCCTAGGCCGGAGATTTAGGTCGTTGCAAGCTAAACCTCTCGGCTATGCTAAAAACGTTTACTCTGAGCACGTCCTTAAATCGCTTCTGGTTTGATCTCTCAAGGTCATCACAATTTTTTTCAACTTATTTTTAAAGTTGAACTGCTCTAGTTTTGTTGTGCCGACATTAATTGTTATTTTACAGCCTTATTGAAAATTGAAAATATAATCTACCTTTTTTCATTAGAATTTGACGTAGAATAAGGCTATGTAAAAAGTAATCCGAGAAAATACAAAATTAAGCGCTTAGCGAAGCAAAGTATATTCCTTTTTTTTACTTAATTGTGTTTCTATAAATTTTAATATAATAATATTCCATTAATGAAATTTCCGTTTTAACAAAAATTATTTGGTCGTAATATTTCCTTTCCATTCAACTCAAAAACATCAAAATTGGTTAAGAATTTGCTAAATGGCGGCAATTTTTACGTTCGTCAAATCTTTTTGCATAGCCTTATTTTATGCAAAATTGTACTGAAAAGAAAATTTTATTTTTCATTTCCTAAAAGGCAAATTGGCTGTAGGAATGCAGTTAATGTCGGCACAACAAAATTCGAACACTTCAACTTTAAAAATAAATTGAAAAAAATGTGATGACCTTGAGACGTCTTTAGTGTTAAGAGTAACAACATATTCAGAGAAAAACATCGCTCACTAAGGTATCGCTACCACAACACCTCACAACAGTTGGCTCCGCTGAATGCGGCCAATTTTTGCTTTCTCATGGCTTGCATGAGCTGTCAACTTTGTTTTGTCACAGAGAGTATGTACCAGAGAGTATGTATACAGATAGAGGTCTCAAAACTCTCAGACACATTTTGGAACTTAAATTACAGTTCCCGTGTGTCCGGTGGAACTTTTGGAAATGAAATCTTCCTCTGCCGGCGTTGCTGCCGTGGCAGTACTGACATTTAGCCATAGGAGCGTATGAAAGAGGAATACGCAACAGTAAGCGTGTGATGAAGGGAGGTAGAAATAGGTTAGATCTTTTCTTGGTTAGATCTTCTCTTGTTGTCTTGTAGTGAAGGAGAATGAAAAGAAAATTGCATGTGACAAAGTGAGCTAGGAATAGCTTTATTTTGTTTGAGTTATGTTTTTTTTTCCTATGAGAAAAACCTTTAAAGGGATCTCAATGTTTACATTTTGTTCTGCTAGATTTTGCCGCTCGAAAGAAATATGAATGAAATGAAGCAAAACAAAGCAAAATCTTTCAATGCATCAAGGTCAATATTTCACATTGGCAAAATGTTTAACTTGCAGATAGTTTTCTGATTTGTATTTTTATTTGTTAAGGGCTTATTGTTTAGGATAAATTTAACTGCATTTATTTAGGTATTTATGAAATTTTGAACTGGAAGGGTAATATTTAATTTGTAGAGTTTGGGTATTTTTACGAAAAAATTTTTGAAAAAAAAATCCATTTATTGTTTAGGATAAATTTAATTCCATTTATTTAGGAGTTATGACATTGTTTACTAGAAGGGTAATATTTTGTATATGTAGAGTTTGGGACTTTTTAAGAAAAAAATTCCTAAAAATTCAAAAAATGCTATATTTAAAAAAATAAAATCACAGGTGGCTAAAGCACAGTCTTAAGCTATTTTGGACAAAAAATTACAAAAACCAAAATTTTTATAAAAAAGTTATACATGTTTAAAGTTGACTTTATTTTAACTTGTCTTTATTAAAAAAATTAAAAACAAATTTTTAGGTTTTCTGAATTTAATTTTTTAATTCTGCATGCATTCATTGGTGATTGCATTTGATAAAATTTTTTATTTACCACGCGTCGAAATATATTAAGGTAGAATTATTTATTATATATTAACAAATAATAAACAAATTGTTTGTTTGTTGACACCAAGTAGTTTGTCTTATCTGCATTCACTACCAGACCCATTCGACTTGACTCTCTTTCTAATCTGGAAAATGCTGCACTGACTTCGCGCATACTATGGCCAATGATATCAATGCTATCAGCATACGCAAGCAGCATAACACTCTTGTAGAATATTGTGCCACTACGTCTCAGATTAGCAGTAGGGCATAACGCTCTCGAACTTTTTGTGTCGGATCTAAGATGGTTAGCAAAAAAAACTTGCGAATAGATGAAAAAACAGTTTTGGACAACTTTTTTTTTTTTAACCCATACCGACCCACCCCCGTGACCTTTTGTAAACGTAAAAAATGGAGTTTTTTGCTATTTTTTACCATAGCTGCCAAAATATTGATTTAGCGTGATTACATTGCACTAAGCATTAAGAGATATTCCAAATACAAACATTTTGCCATATCATTCAGTTATCTGGGACATCCCGTTACCGAGATATATATTTTTTAAGAAAAAATCGAAAAAGTTAAAAGTTCAATTTTTTTTTAGTTTTTAATTTTTAATAAAAAAACTATACGAGATACGTTATAGTATGTTTCACGATATTTTTCAGCAATATATGACGCGTATTTTATAATCATTTTTTAGTTCTTCGGTTTTATTTTAGCCCATACCGTCCCACCACCGTGACCTTTTGTAAACGTAAAAAATTGATTTTTGTTGCTATTTTTCACCATAGCTGCCAAAATATTGAATAAGCGTAATAACATTGCACTAAGAATTAGAAGATATTCCAAATACAAACATTTTGCCATATTACTCAGTTACCTGGGGCATCCCATTACCGAGATATATATTTTTTAAGAAAAAATCGAAAAAGTTAAAAAATTCAATTTTTTTTTACTTTTTAATAAAAAAACTATTCGAGAAACTAAATTAAATGTTTTAATCTCTTTGGCTTTTTTTAATCCATTCCGGCCCAGGTAAGAAACTATATATGAAGAAAACTTATTTATTTTTGCACTACCTTTCTTCGTAATAGTGAAACTAAAACAACGACGTCATTTCATCTCAAGCAAGACAAAATATACATACTTTTTTTCAATGAAATTAATACTGTTATATACTTTGTTGTCTATTTTTTCAAGATAAACTATAAAAAACTTTTTAATACTTACCTTTTAATTTAAAATAGCCGAACTATAAATAAAAAAATATAAAATATGCTATTTATGGTTTCATTAATTTATTTAATGATTATATTTTAAAGTTTTGGTTGACAAGCAGTGTCGTTTTTGTCGGTTGCAAACTGTTTCTTGGTGGTAAAAGAGGGCATCATGCTTCGATGCCGCAGCTTAGCGATGATATAGCCCTCGCGTTGTGATTCACCAGAGACGTGTTTCGAGGCTTCTGTCACTACTTTGACGCACCTCTCCACTGCCTGTGAATGGCATGGTATGCTTTGAACATCTATATCAAACTTCATGTTCGCTCCTGCAGCATTTTTTATGTTGCCTTCGTACCCAGAATCTGTAATTCTGTGCTGCGCCAGTTGCCTAATGTTGTCTTCTGTAATGAGAAGATCTCGCAAAATTGGTGGTGTTTGTTGTTGGGGTGACACTTTTTGCCAGCGGATCATATCTACATAGTCCGTGCATGTAAAATTTAGCATTGGCACCTTGAACTCACGTACGGCCGGATCTTGAGCTGCGGAAAGTGCATTTCGTGCATTTAAAATTCGACGATATGCTAACAAACGAATTGGCTCTCGATCGTCGTTGCACATCGCCAGAAGAATACTTTCTGGATGCGCAAAAAAGCCATTGCGATGAATGCATTTTTCGTATTCCAGCACTGTTTTCAATGGCAAAAGGGGCACAATAAGCCGCGACAACTTGATAAGCCTGTAGAAATGTCGTGCACCACTTACGCAACCTGGCTGCCGCTTGATTCCTATGCTCATTGGCGCGTAGACTTTTAAAATGTAGGTAACCAAAATTTTTAATGCAGCTGAAGGTATCGCGGTTGCGATATACACTCGGCAAATGCAGTTTGCTGTCGTGGTCCAGCGTGAGTGAGACATCTTTCCTATAATAATGATAAAAAATAGATTTTAAACTCCGAAACGACGTATTATTTAGTGCAATGTTATACCTGGTTCACGATGCTCAAAGTTTTCTGGTACCACGCTTGATGAAATGATTTGACAAATTTCGATTAAATATTTGTTGTCTGTATTTAGTAAAGACGTGTTGAACTCCTTCAAATCCTCGTCGAAAGAAATTTTTGCAAAGTCTGCAATTGGCAACGTTGCACAAATCTTAAGCTTTCCACCAATTGGTCCGGAGAAATTGTTTGGGTCTTTCGTTTCCCCTATGTATTTGCGCATCAGCACCCTCAACGGCAATTCGTTCATGTGCAATAAGCACACAAGCCATTGCACAGAGAATCCCATTGCCTGTTCAAATAAGCGTACTACACCATGTTCTCTGCCAACATTTACATTTGTGCCATCGCAGCCAATTGCTTTGATTGTTGACAAATCAACATTTTTGTCAACCAATCGATCCTTTATCGTGTTTAGGATAGTGGCTGATGTGCCTTCATCAACTGTGACATGTGATAAGAAAAGCCAACCGGGCTCCTGTAGGATGGAAATATGTTCTTCTTTAACTTTCTTTAGGCAGCCGTTCTCGTATTTTAATGAAAGGTCTTTCCTTCCATCGAAAAAAAAAGCATGGACGGTTGCTGCTTGACTGATGCATTCCACAGTCGTCGTGCGAAGTGATCGCCGAGCCCGATAAACTTTCATTCGATCAACGACGTATTGTTTATCTTGGGACGTGATCAAGCCGGCATCTAAGTAAGCTGCGGATACAATTGCTGCTGTTGCTGTGTTGGACACATCATATCTGTCAGCTGCTTTTGCAACATTTGGGATAGACAACCAATTGATCTGGTCATCTCTATCCAATTCAGTTCCTAGTTCCGATACTTCAGAAGAAGATGATGATGACTCATGTGTCGATAAAATATTGAAGACGTCTGGACGCGCACGCTTAGATGGAATATATCCGGATTCTACAGGCTGGCTCGTGGATCCAGTTGCTTCAGTTGTATCTCTGTTTTGGCGAACCAGCCTTTTTTCCAAAATCTCTGAAGTACGTACGTCAACAGAACCAATCACCATTTTTCTCTTGGTACGCTGGTCGATGAGGAAGGCATGTTCTATGGAATTTACCTTGCTACTTCGCTTGCACATGCACTTTTCCAAGTCTTTACACTTGCAACAACAAATGTCAAATAGTTTGCATGCATCTGACTGAAAAATAATTAACAATTGTTGAATATATTTTCGATAGAAAAAGGTCCACAAAGTTAAAACAACTCACGCGAAATACTATAATTTTTTGTAAAAACTTCTCACTGTTTTTTCTAATTGTATCCGTATGTAATAGTTTAAGGAATGCTTTATTTAAAGCTTGCAGTTTTGCATGTACCCTCCGAGGAGTAGTTGTAGGAATTGTTGCTTTATTCCATATTTCAATAACTTTTGATGCAACACTTTTTTCAGCTTCTTTCCAATTTAAGTTTTCTATATGCTTCGCATATTGAAGTGCTAGAAGCACGTCTTCACCTGTCGGCAAAGTACATATTGGCAATTCGCGAGGATCACTGTTCAATATTTGTATCTTTCGACGGATCATTTTAGTTGTTTTGAATTCACTTCAATTTACCTTTAAAATTTGCACAAATTAAAACCTTTGACTTGCCGCAACACAGCATAGAAAACGAATGAAAAACGTTCAACCCAACTTGTACAAAACTAAAACCTCCAATGAAACGCCAACAACTTAACGCAGCAACCCGGAATTTTAAAAAAATTCGAAAGTAGTTAACCACTTCTACCTACGCAGGCTATGCAAAAGTTCAAATTCAAATTCAAATATGGCAAAATGTTTGTATTTGGAATATCTTCTAATTCTTAGTGCAATGTTATTACGCTTATTCAATATTTTGGCAGCTATGGTGAAAAATAGCAACAAAAATCCATTTTTTACGTTTACAAAAGGTCACGGTGGTGGGTCGGTATGGGCTAAAATAAAACCGAAGAACTAAAAAATGATTATAAAATACGCGTCATATATTGCTGAAAAATATCGTGAAACATACTATAACGTATCTCGTATAGTTTTTTTATTAAAAATTAAAAACTAAAAAAATTGAACTTTTTAACTTTTTCGATTTTTTCTTAAAAAATATATATCTCGGTAACGGGATGTCCCAGATAACTGAGTGATATGGCAAAATGTTTGTATTTGGAATATCTCTTAATGCTTAGTGCAATGTAATCACGCTAAATCAATATTTTGGCAGCTATGGTGAAAAATAGCAAAAAAATCCATTTTTTACGTTTACAAAAGGTCACGGGGGTGGGTCGGTATGGGTTAAAAAAAAAAAAAAGTTGTCAAAAATTGTTTTTTCATCTATTCGCAAGTTTTTTTTGCTAACCAAATTGAATCGGTTTCCATCGTTACGGCCTATTAGCAGCTCGGATGATCTTTTCCATCATTAGGTTGAAAAAGTCGCACGATAAGGAATCATCTTGTCTGAAACCTCATTTGGTAACAAATGGTGGGAGAGGTCCTTCCCGATTTTAACTGCTCTGCTGGTGTTGCTCAGTGTCATCCTGCAAAGTTGTATTAGTTTTACAGGAATTCCAAATGCAGACATGGTGGAGTACAGGTGCTTCCTTATTGGGTTGTCGAAGGCGGCTTTGTGGTCGACAAAAAGATGGTGAGTGTCGACTTGTTTTTCTTGAGCCTTCTCCAAGATTTGTCGTAGCGTGAAAATCTGGTCAATGGTGGACTTTCCAGGTCTGAAGCCACACTGATAAGGTCCGATCAGTTCGTTTACAATGGGCTTCAATCTTTCACATAAAACGCTCGACAGGACCTTATATGCGATATTAAAAGGCTTATCCCACGGTAATTGGCACAGATAATGGGATCGCCTTTCTTGTGATTTGGGCAGAGCACACTGAGATTCCAATCATTCGGAATGCATTTTTCCGACCATATTCTGCAAAGAAGCTCGTGAATGCATTTAAAAAGAACTTCGCCTCCGTTCAGCCTCCGCTTCAGCAGGTAAGCCATCAGTTCCCGCGGCTTTGTTATTTTTAAGCCGAGCTATAGCTGTCAGAACTTAATCATAGCCGGGCAGCGGAACCTCGACGCTGTCAGCCGTAATTGGGGTTTCCGGAATATCGTCTCATGGCATAAAATATATCGGCGATGGCGACTCAAAAACATTCAAAGCTATTATAGACGACGATCCGTACGGTGGCGACCCAATCGTCAAAAAAAAAAATGTATATCGCACTTGCAAAAAAGAATGGGCACCAGACTCCGCAAGGCCAAAAAAGAGAACAGAGGCATTGGCGGCAAGGGTGCAGGCAAACTCACAGATAAAGTCATCTCTGAACTAACAACACATTATGGCCTCGCTATTCGTCGTCATTCAGAGTCGGTTGATGACATGAAGAATGCTGTTTGGGTAACGTCGACTTGTTTTTGCACAAAATCTCGACTGATGAAGCTTCACAGCACCAAAACTGTCCGACCGGTGCGTCGAGCTTTTGCGCCTGGTAAAAAGCGGTAGCAGAAGGGACAATCGACAGCTTCAAGCATACGTATGCACCACTAAATCAAAGCTTCCAGGAAGCAATCAAACCTATTTACGAAGCACTGTCAACTAATGATTTATTGAGCAGATGCCTTAGCTCCGAAACTCAAAACAGTAACGAATCTTTCAACGCAGTGCTGTGGTCATTCGTACCGAAGCATATGCACACCGGCACCGCACTATTAAGATTGCCAATTATATTGCAACTGTCATATTTAACGAAGGTTTTTGCCAATAATTCAAATATTGAACCTAATGGGCATCCCAATTGGCAACGTCACACATAATTTCGCCATGTCTCGGAACGAAGAACGTTTGAAAAGATCCGAAGCCAGAGCTCTGGCCGCATCAAAAGAAGGTAGAACCGCTTGAAGAGCACAAAGAGCCACTGAGTCCTCATTTTTTGAAGAAGAGGAAGGAGTTCTTTATGGGGCTGGCATTGCAGATTGATATATGTAAGTATTTCACAAAAAAAAAAATGTTTTATTGCCTAAAATTTTCTTTGAGTTTTTTCAAAATCACGTTTTTGAACTTCGAAGTTACTTTTCTCTGGTTTTACTGAACCAACTTTGATGAAACTAAGTGCAATCTACGCAGAATTGTCGAATTCTTAAATCTGCATGCTCAAATTTTTGATTTCAGTTTTTTTTTTTTATGCAAAAAAATTGCTTCAAACTTAAACACGTTTATCTCGAAATCACTTTTTCGAGCTTGCGGCCCAGATTGCGCCAGTAGTTCTCAACAGATTTTGATGAAACGAAGTGCAATCAAATCAAAATTGTTAGCATTCTGGTCTTTACTTTAATCACAATTTTAAACAATTTTTTACTACTTTTTTTCAATAAACTAAAAAAGTCTCAAAATAGGTTTTTCAGTTTTTAATGACAGCCATTTTGTAGAAACTAATCTCAAAATTATTATTGAGGTAGGAACTAATATTATATCTGTACTAAATCTAACGCTGTTTACTTTTTCCATTTCAAATGATCCGAAGTCGAGTTATCCGGGCAGCAAGCAGCATTCTTTTTTCAAAAGTATTAAGAGAAGTTTTTCAAAAAGGGTCCAAAAACAGCCTTCCAACCAGGAATACTCCCTTAATCTTAATTTTTAAATAAAAACAGAAAGTTCATAGCAAGTAGATTTTTTGCTCTTGAAGCAAAATCTAGCACTTATTTTGTTTGATTTTCTTACAGGATATTTGCTGACCATGACTATTGAATGCTTTACATTTATTTGATTACTGAGAAATACACTTGAGTTAATTTCGATTTAAGCAAAATAATCACTCATGAGGAAACGAAGTAATAACTTATATTTTTTGTGGACTAATGTAATGTACTGGGATTTATTCTCCCATTAGCTGCATTTAATTGCAAATTGATTCTAAAAGAAAACTGTTTACTACACGGATTGGTTTTGAAAACTGCAATTTCCACCCCATCAAGCATTTATAGGTAATACAATCCAGAAATAATATTCAGAGTGAATCAATCAATAGCAAGCAAGAGATTTGTTACTGCTTTTGTTTTATTTTTGCAATTGTTTCAGTTTTGAATCTGTTATTGACCATTCAAAATTGTTGGTAAATATTACGAAGTATAGTCGTAATGATTACTAAATCATATTCTGAGCAAGCTTATGATATAATTGGAGTTTGAAACCTGCTTGATTTTTTTTTAATGTATACGTACTTGCTTAGCTACGACAAGAAAGTTGTAAAAATGGAAATGAAAAAGGAAATGTTAGAAAGAAAAAAGGATTACTGTCGTTTGCTTCAGCGCTATCGTTTGCTTCATTGCTGTCGTTTGCTTCAGTGCTGCCTGTTTAGCTATTTTGTGGCTAGATTTAGTTTATTTTTTTCTCACTTAGCTCCGAAAATTTTGTTTTAGCTCGTAGCTACTTTCCGAGCTTAGGTATTTATAGCTACTACCTTCTTTTGTTGATAAAGGACAATAATGAACTATATATAAAAATTAGAAAAAAATTAGAAAAAATTTCTTTATTTATATTAAAATACACACAGCACATAATTCTGTTTTGCTTTAACAGAAGTTGTTTGTATAAGCTTATCAAAGTGGATGATACTGCAGAAACTACAGAAGAATACTGAAGAGTTGATGTAGCTATCAACGAAACAGTCTGTCTAGTCTGCTTGGTGGTTTGTACTGCAAAGAACTTGATGTTGTTGCAACCTGTTGCTTCATGAACTTATTTGGCATTAAATTCAAATACAATTCTAAAAAAATAATATTTTTTTAGAATTATTAAAACCAATAATGAATAGAGATAGTTTTTGATAATTTTTTTATGTAGCAAAATATACCATTTACAAACCAATCAATTATTATTGGAGTTATTAGTGGAATTATTTACCTATTTGTGGGCTTATGACAAAAAAATGTCAGAAGTTTAATCCAAATATTGAAAATTTACGAAAGGTTTAAAAATAAAAAGCAAATAAAATTTTTAGTCCTCTAAAATATGTGTGATTTGCTTTCGATAAAAACTTTCTTTTAAAACCAAAATAATTTTTTTGATTCAACCTATTATACACAAATTTATTTATGTTTATTTATATTTATTTATATTTATTTATATTTATTTATATTTATTTATATTTATTTATATTTATTTATATTTATTTATATTTATTTATATTTATTTATATTTATTTATATTTATTTATATTTATTTATATTTATTTATATTTATTTATATTTATTTATATTTATTTATATTTATTTATATTTATTTATATTTATTTATATTTATTTATATTTATTTATATTTATTTATATTTATTTATATTTATTTATATTTATTTATATTTATTTATATTTATTTATATTTATTTATATTTATTTATATTTATTTATATTTATTTATATTTATTTATATTTATTTATATTTATTTATATTTATTTATACTTATTTATATTTATTTATATTTATTTATATTTATTTATATTTATTTATATTTATTTATATTTATTTATATTTATTTATATTTATTTATATTTATTTATATTTATTTATATTTATTTATATTTATTTATATTTATTTATATTTATTTATATTTATTTATATTTATTTATATTTATTTATATTTATTTATATTTATTTATATTTATTTATATTTATTTATATTTATTTATATTTATTTATATTTATTTATATTTATTTATATTTATTTATATTTATTTATATTTATTTATATTTATTTATATTTATTTATATTTATTTATATTTATTTATATTTATTTATATTTATTTATATTTATTTATATTTATTTATATTTATTTATATTTATTTATATTTATTTATATTTATTTATATTTATTTATATTTATTTATATTTATTTATATTTATTTATATTTATTTATATTTATTTATATTTATTTATATTTATTTATATTTATTTATATTTATTTATATTTATTTATATTTATTTATATATATTTATATTTATTTAAATTTATTTATATTTATTTATATTTATACACGCCTGGTCTAATCCACAGATAAGCGCTAATACTCGGCATAGAAATCGGCCGTTAGATAGTAGATAGCATATTAAAACTGGTTTCACGTAGATTCTTAGCCCAATCCTGCAGATTTAGCCAGTCGAGGAGTCCTTCCAGAAGATTTGATTCATAGTGAACTCTGATGTCATGGGCCACCATGGCTTAAGCTTTCCCCATCAAACTGTCCAAGTTTGAGTTCAGATTAAAGGTATGCAGCGAACCATCCGTTTTACTTGTACAAACAGCTATAACAGGCAAAACCTGATAATATTGGTACAAATACATCAAGGAGTAGAATTGAACATATGCTTATATGCTTTGGAATGAGCAGAGAGCTTATCATCTCTTTCTCTGGCTCTCATTGTAGTGTAAGCTTTTTTTCTCTTTATCTGTTCCATTAAGTGGAGTATCTGTTTTAACTCTTTTTTAAAACATTAAATTCAATGTGTTTATTCCAGATCGTTCTCTTTGTATTGATGTTGTGATTTTCTATTTCTATTCTACTAAAAAAAAGGAATGGTGAGTGTCTTTCTGTGAATGGACTATTTCGTATTTTTGGCAAATTTAAAACATAAAAAAATGCTTAAATGCATTGTACTTATATAAACGGTTCTTTTTTTGTTGTTTATTTCGCTCTTTATTCTTTATGCCTGCTACGTCACATACTCCAGATGTTCCAAATAAAGATAACAGTATTATCGATATATCTGTTTGTTCTGTATGTGCTCAAACTAGTATTTTTGATACTTGGTAATTTCACTCTCTCATACCTATTCCATCGTTATCTAAAAGAGAAATATTCCATGCATACTCAATGCTTAGAGTGCGAAACAGATACAAGTAAATATTAGAAAAAATAACAACACACAACTTTTGTACTTGGATGGTTCTTTGCAGAGCTTTAGTTCAGATGACGAAATCAACACAGAAGAATTCTTTGGAAATCAAACCTACTAAATCCTACTTCAACTATTTCCAAAACTTTGAAGACCTACTGGATCGCTTCTCTTTCTCTCCGAAATCAATCAGAATAATTGCATATATATTTCGCTTCTTTTATCACACCTACCCAAATCACCGGACTGATTTTAAGAGTTCAGAAGTGGAATTTGTTAAAACTCAGCTTATCCTTAGCCAGAAGGTATTATATTCTGACGAGTACCACAAGCTTTCAAACAAGCAACCAATTTCGTCATCCAGTAGTCTACTCAATTTAAATCAGGGCTGGGCATTCTAACACAGTCACATTTTACTTTGTCTTGTTAGAATTGGAGCGCTTTTGAATAGCGCACACTGAGCGAAATAGTTGTCACAATTATCTATATTTGCAAGTTAGTATGCTTATATCCCCAACCATAATGTGCTTATTATTTATTTAATATTTTTATTTTTAGTCATCTGTATTGTTTATTATTTCTTTTATCTCAACATCCAAGCTCCAGCATTTTATTCTAAGTAAATAAATTTTATTAGTTTGCTTGCAGTGGCAAATTAAACATTGTGCTTCGCCAGAAAGATTTTCTGCGGAAAAGAAATCACATTCCAATTCAGAGTCAAAAATTTTGAAATGTTTGTTTTATTTTTATTTTATACAAATATTAAACAAATAATATGATTAAATTATGCAAAGAATTTTAATACGAATAATATGAAATAAAATATATATGTATAAGTATTATAAATCTGCAAATCAAAAGGTTAGTTTTTTAAGAGTGTACATAAAATTTTCGACAAAGGTCTTCACAGTATCACTTTCAGCGAACGACTGAAATATATTATCTTCTGTTGTGAGCTTTGTGTCCATGCACGGTTGCCACTTTGGTACAATTGTATCAAAATTGGTACATTTACTTTAACTTGGTACCTTGGTAAATTATTTTCCGAGTTGGAATATTTTGTAAAAGATTTACAATTTAACAACTTGTAACAAAATGCAAAATTTGGTGGCACTGGAAAAATGTTCAGACTTATATTTAGTGGAACTTGCATTTTATTGCAGATATTGTAGATTTTATGTCATTTAAATAAACACACGTGAGTTTCTTTTCAGACAGCAGAATTTTATTTGATTTTATTTGTAAGAAATTATATTTAATCTAAACTTTTTCAGAAAATAAATATCCTGTCCGAAAGTCCGGACGAAGATGTTTTATTTTTGCAAATCACAACACGAATGAATGAAATATTAAAATTGACTTCCTTTTATATAAAGCAGAAATATGTTAAACACAAAAAATACTTATAAAAATTATTTTGAAAGTTAAAAATCTGATTGTGTTAAAAAAAAAAATATTCGAAAACATATATAAGGCTCTATACACATTACTTATATATAATATTTTATATATATATTGTTATATTTTATATAACAAAAAATAGGCAAGTGGCAACCGTGTGCACATGTGAAAAGTTGCGCTCAGAAAGCGCTCAGTGAGCTTTTTTCCTATTTCAATTTTTTAAAAAATGTTGCTTCCTTATGAATTTTATTATTTCCTTAAAACACCTCCACTCAGTCTTCACAAAAATATTGTACTAAAATGTTGAGTTTCTGAATTTGCCATTCGATGGGTCTCAATTAACTTAACAATTGTTGTTAACAAGTGTTTTCGGGAAATAGTAACCATAAATGAGATATGTACAAAATTACTACATTTCATGCATGAAGTAGCATTTTTCAAATATCAAAATAGCAAAAAAAATCGTGGCCTTTACCTGCTGTTTTAAAAGAGATATTTTTAGGCAGGGTTTCGTTCAAAACTATTTTTAGAATCCGAATTGAGAAAGTTATCTTCAATACCACTTCTGGTGCCTGAGATATAAATCCATATATTCATTTTTTTGAAAAATTTAAATAATTGCATTCAAGTATGCATTTCTCCTAAACAGGAAAATGCATATGCAAAAAATATGCAAATTATTAGTTCGCCAAATTTAAGGAAAACGTTAACACTGTAATCAATATCACCAAAATTTATACAATTAGAAAACAATTAAAAGTTCTGTACTATCTCGAGTGTACCCATGGGCGTCCACAGGTGGAAAGAGGGGGCGCTTGCCCCCCCTAGGCTGTGAATTTTTTTAAATATCTTCATATTAAATCAAAAACCGTAAGCTACAGTTAAAAAATTTTACGGGAGAGTGAAAAAACTTTCTAAATTGTAATTGTAAATGTATGTTGCACTCAAACTTAGGGATTTTAGAACTTTTTTAATAAAAACGTCGTTTTTATTTGTAGGAGTGAATAATTTAGCAGGAACATGTATTTTGATAAGATGTATCAATACATAATCAATAAGTCGTCTTTGAATTTATTGTAACTTACGGCTTTTTTGATTTTATATCATGATATTTTCATTATAAATGTTAATTATAATTAATTAATTATAAAAGAGAACTCAAAAATATTTTTTAAGGTATATTTATAAATAAAGCTGAGCTAAGCCATGCATGCATTTTTAAATAGTATGTTGTACTCGTCTCAGTGACAAGTTACGATACCATTTCATTTACCCTTCTTTCACAGGCAGTTTTCAATATGTATTCTTACACTCAAAAAATTTTGTGTGTAAATATTATTCATAATTGCGTCCATTCTACGAATTGTTTTCGTAGTTTTCACTACATATTACAGCACAGAACGTAGTTTGGTACATATTACAAAAATTTTATTCGTATTCTTACAAAAACAAATGTGTATTGTACGAATACATTTGTTACAATAGCTGTAAAAACAGAGCTGTAAAAGATGTGATCAATTTGATTTTATCCACAAAAAAGTGAATCAGTAAATAACGAAATAAGAATGCATTCACATTCATTTTTAAAAAAATGATTAATTATTCATTTCAATTATTCATTTTCGTTATTCAGAATAATGTTTAATTTTATTATCCATATGAAAGATATTCACAAAGAATGCTATTCACAAAGAATTTCAGAATTTTCAATTATTCTTTCTTTATTAATTATTCATTTTTCATGCATTATTCATTTTTTATTCATTATTCATTTTTTATTCATTATTAATTTTTTAATCATTATTCCTTTGGTATTCATAATTCACTTGTTATTCATTTTTTTAGTCCTAAGCCATAAATAAAAAATTAATAAAAGAATCAAAATGAATAATGAATAAAAAATGAATAATGAATAAAAAATGAATAATGAATAAAAAATTAATAATGAATAAAAATTGAATAATGAATAACAAAAGAATAATGAAAAAAATGAATAATGAATAAATAATGAATAAATAATGAATAGTGAAATAAAAAAGAATAATTGAAAATTCTGAAATTCATTCAAATTAAAAAAAAAATTAATTCATTATTCTAAATAACAAAAATGAATAATTGTAATGAATAATTGAAATGAATAATATATCATTTTTGTAAAAATGAATGTGAATTAAAAATTTTATTTATATATCAATTTTGCATTCAATGAATGCATTCTTATGTAGTTATTCAGTTGTACTTAAAAGTCTATATATGCTTGCTGATTTTTCAGCTCTGAAATTTACTAATAACAAAAAAAAAAACATTCTATCTTAGCTGGGGTTTGAACCACGGTTTTTTAGCTTACGGGCCACGTATTCTTTCAGTAGACTACGGCAACCTTGCACTCATACATTTTCTTATATTCGGAAATTGTTCAAACTCAACTAATACTAAATAGTACGAAGCTATTATTAATAAATAATAGCTTACTACGAAAGCAAATAAAGAAATTACGATACTATTCTTAGGAGAAATTGGGGAATGATATCCCTATTAGTCGAATATCATTCTTCGGAGCTCGAGATGGTAAGGGGCATTTAAGCCAATAACGCATATGAACTTGGACGATAAGCGAATTTATGTTTTAAATTAATTTAACTGAAGAAGAACACAAAGTAAAATAGATTTAAAAAAACTAAATGCTTTCCCAAAAGTCGGCTAAAAAAAATCCTTTTTTTATCAGAAAGATGATCCAATTTGGATAATTTTTTGATTTTTCATAACACGGAGAAAATTAATTTGCTTGAATCTTTATGAAGATATTAGGCGACGTTTATTCTTTATGAAGAAAATTGGGCGATGATTGGTTAACAACTGCGATGGTCGAATGGATAAGCCGAAGGCGGCCTAAGTTCAAATCTCCAGATGGTGGAAATTTTTCAATTTAATTTAATGTTATTTATTATTTCACTTAAAAAATATGCTAGATTTCAGCAAAAACTAATCCAAATGTGCTATTTCAATTTATAATAACTAAGCAAATACTAGCTTGAATTAAGTAAAAATTTGCTTTTGCAGTTTATAATAACTAAGCAAAATTTTGATTAAATTCAAGCAAATATTTGCTTAGTTATTATAAACTGCAAAAGCAAATTTTTACTTAATTCAAGCAAATATTTGCTTAGCTATCATGAATTGGAATAGCAAAATTTCTACTTAATTCAATCAAAAGTTTGCTTAGTTATTATAAGTTGAAATAGCAAATTTTAATTAGTTTTTGCTGAAATTGAGCATTATTTTGAAGTGGCTGAGAATCAAGCTCAAGTTTTGCTTAACCACAATACAAATTTAGCAAACAGTTTTCTCCGTGAAAATTAATAAAATTGCTAAAAATCTTGCAGCATTTAAATTTGAGAAAATTGTAGCGATCTAGGCGAGGAAAAAGCTTCTGATTCGAAAGCGAAAAAAATGAGGAGATTCTGAATTAAATATGCTAATTTTAAATCATGCACTAATTTTTAAAAAAATCTGACGGCAAATTCTTTTTAAGAAAACGCTTTTACATAAGAATAGAAAAGTTTTTTTATGACTAAAATTTAAATAGAAAACTTGATTTGAAACATTTATTTTATACTTCTTCAAATTCACGATTTTTAACAGGCGTCCACCCATTTTCAGAATTTTACATCCAGGATTCAGAATCAAGCCTTGCAGGGAGGTTCTGGAATATGTTTAGAAAATGAATGCAGCCCAAAACGTTTTGAATTAAAAAAAAAATATTTTTTTTAATAATTCATATAATAGGTATGTTTCCAAACTCGATTTTAGGAACTTGCATGCTGCTGGAACTGATGCAAGTTGAAAAAAGAAATTAGTCAGTTGATGTCCATGCGGGGAACATTTCAAGAATAACGAAAACTCTTATTCTTAATTTTTGCGGATTATATGGATTTTTACCTCCTAAGTCCAAATCTAAAAACTTTCAGGCCACGTTTTTGAGTTATAGGCCTCCAAAAGTGGAAAAAATTGTCTAAAAATCTTGCTGGTTTAAGAAAAAATTATATTTGAGGCTTTTGTATTCTTATTTGAAAATAAGAAAACTTGGGGCTAATAGTAATTAATGCGATTTTATTTAGGGATAAAGAAGACCTTACATTATTTAATTTACTTAATTACTAAGAATATTTGTTGAGAAAAAAATGTTTTAAATTACATGAAAAAAAAATTAAATTTGAAAATTCTTCAGGCATGATACGAGAAAGATTTTTACCCCATCTTTGAAGTTTATAGAATTTTCTTACTTGTACAAGCGTGTTTGAACCAGCGTATCATGATAACAAAATTAGTACCAAAACCTCAGAAACTAGAATTATATAGTTTGAATTTTCTTTATATGTATTAGACTACTTTATGAATTTGCCCCCACCCCCTAGAACAAATGCTGTGGACACCCTTGAGTGTACTTTTGATTTGAATATCCTTCACACAAGACACTGAGCGTTAAAAACAAGAGTGTCATCGTGTTTGCCAACATATTGTTAGGCAAAGTCTATATTTACTTCTGCTTTAAGACATATGTAGTTTTTCTTACAAACAATGAAGCATTTTGAGACTGTTTTTCTCAAAAAATAACTTTGTCCTTGCGGAAGAGGAAGAGATCCTTATTTTTTCTAAAATTTTTTTGGACAACCTGTAACAAACAACTACCCAGTTCTTGGCTGAGATGTCAAAATAGCCAAGTCCCACAGCCTTGAAGCGGTTTCTGCACTCCTAGCTATGCTTCGGTCGTAGCTCAGCGAAAATGGGAGTGGGGTTGCTTCGGACCGTGGAATGCCTGGGGGTTACAGGAAAATAAAAAATCTGGTGCAGCGGGTTAAAGGAACAACTTCAAGAAAAGAAAACTTAGATAGAGAGAGACGACTATATGGTGGCTGGGTGACGGTGATTCCAAAGTCGTGGAGGAGGTGTTGTTTTCCCCACCCGGTCTTTACCCGCCCAACCTTCTCCTGATTCATTTTATTGTCAGGAGCCCTCTTATAGGCCGCTGCTTAAAGCCTACTTTCCCAGCCGCATATCTAGATGGTGAAGAAATAAAACTTTAGTGAATCATTTTCAGTGATACAAATTGTTTAATTATAATAATATGTGAAGAGTTGGTATAACATAAGGGATTTTTTTTCTTTCGTTACTTAAGTTTATATAACAAAAAAAATTTTGTTTTCAAACCATTTTTAGTTTCATTTTCTTCGTTTCTTTTAAACAAAAATGTAAATTCTGATTTAGTTAAATTTACGTTAACTGCATTTTGTTTTGTTTAAGTAAAGTTAAATTTAATTTTGTATTGAAGTATATTTCGTTTTAGTTTACGTTAAGTTAAATTTATTTTTTTGTTTTTGTATCGAAATATATTTCGTTCTAGGTTGCGTTAAGTTAAATTTTACTTTGTATCAAAACATAAATCGTTTTAGTTAAATTTTACGTCAAATTTTGGTTTGGCCTTAAGATATATTTTCTTCAAGTTCAGGTCAAGTTAGATTTAAGGTTGGCTTTAAAATATATTTTATTTCCGTTCGGTTTAAGTTAGATTTTATGGAGATTTAAATATACTTGCTGTAAGCTTATTTTATGTTCGATTTTACTCTGTTTTTACTAAATATTTTCCTTTTAGTTCATTTCATGTTCAAATTTTATTGGATTGTTTAAAAATTTATGTTTTTCTTTTAGTTTATTTTATGTTCGTATTTATTTTGTTTTTAAATAATTATATTTTTCTTTTAGTTATTTTTTGTTCGAATTTAATTTTGTTTAAAAATATATTTTCCTTTTAGTTCATTTTATATTCGAATTTTATTTTGGTAAAAATGTATTTTTCTTTTAGCTCATATTATGTTCGAATTTTATTTTGGTAAAAATGTATTTTTCTCTGAGTTCATTTTAAAGTTCGAGTTTTATTTCGTTTTCAAAAATATATTTTTATTTTGCTTTTAATTAATTTTATGTTCGAATTTTATTTTGTTAAAAATATATTTTCCTTTTAGTTCATTTTATATTCGAATTTTATTTTGGTAAAAATGTATTTTTCTTTTAGCTCATATTATATTCGAATTTTATTTTGGTAAAAATGTATTTTTCTCTTAGTTCATTTTTAAGTTCGAGTTTTATTTCGTTTTCAAAAATATATTTTTCTTTTGCTTTTAATTAATTTTATGTTCGAATTTTATTTTGTTAAAAATATATTTTCCTTTTAATTCATTTTATATTCGAATTTTATTTTGGTAAAAATGTATTTTTCTTTTAGCTCATATTATGTTCGAATTTTATTTTAGTAAAAATGTATTTTTCTCTGAGTTCATTTTTAAGTTCGAGTTTTATTTCGTTTTCAAAAATATATTTTTCTTTTGCTTTAAATTAATTTTATGTTCGAATTTTATTTTGTTAAAAATGTATTTTCCTTTTAGTTCATTTTATATTCGAATTTTATTTTGGTAAAAATGTATTTCTCTTTTAGCTCATATTATGTTCGAATTTTATTTTGGTGAAAAGGTATTTTTCTTTTAGTTTATTTTATTTGGTTTTTTAAAAAAAATCTACTTTTTGGAAAATATATTTTGGTTCAGAAAAGTTTAAGTTACTTATAACCATAAATCCGCCTTATTCTTAGGACTTTTAGGTTGGACCTTACAAGGTCAGATTTGCCCTTAGGTTACGTAAATTTAAAAAAAACTATTTAACAATCTTATGAGTTCAAGCCTTTGTAGGCTTTGCATTGGCATATGTATGAAGGGCTTACTGCAACAACTTGACAAGATACAAAAAAATATATAGGAAATTTTTTTGGAAACAATTGGCGTTGAAGTTTTGACCAACAAAAACAAATATGTTGTTTTATGAACAACAGTGGAGAATTGAATGTGTATACTTTAGGAAACCGACTGATTCGATCATGTGACTTGTCACGTTATTGAAATAAGCCCGTCATACATATCCATGCACATATGTATATGACCTTATTGGAATATCGTACAATAAAAGGTAAGAAAACCTGGTGTCCCGGTGGTGGTGGATTGCTAGAGGTAATGGTGCTGTTTCGGCTGCTCGCTGTTGTTGTTGCTGTTAGTGCTGATTAGATAAGCAGGGACCGTGGCTGCTGTTGTTCGCAGTGGTTGCTAATGCTATAAAGCGCTAGTTTGGTTGGCACCACGCTGGCTTTGGAGATAGCGCTGCTTAGCTGTGCGCTAGTGGTTTAGCAGGTACTGCTCGTTTCAGCTGCTGTCCGACGTCGTCGTTGCGGCTGTTGGGCAGTGGTGTTGTTGTTGCATCTACGGTGGGGTTAAAGGCTTTGTACCCACTGCTGCTGGAGTGGTGCGAGGCTGGTGCTGCTGGCCGTTTTTGGCGATGATGCCGGTGTGAGATTGGAGTGCGGATGCTGAGGTCGTTGTTGGGCTGGTAGCGCTTTGGTGGTGGTTGTTTGGCGCAGTGGCTAGAGCTGTCTGGGGTCCACTAGGATAAAGATTCATGTAGTATTATCTCTTTTCATGGCTAGTATAAGATTTATATTTATTTTTTTTCTCTTTTTCTTTATAACTTACCTAGTCTGGGCTCCCAAGGTGACGTGAGTGCTTAGCGGTGGTGATTGCTTGGCGCAGTGGCTACAGTGACGTACAGCGCTGTTTGCGATGTTCAAGGTATTCAGTGACCAGGTCGGCTGATTTTTATTGTTAGCGCTGGTCTTGTTTTGGGTGTGGATGGTGGTGTTTGCTTGCGCAACTCGAAGTGAATTTGTGGGCGCTTGGGTAGTAGTTACTAGCGCCGCTTAGCAGAGTACTCGTTGGGGTACTATTTAGGGATGGCTTAAGCCTCAGCAGGTGGTTGTCGTGATGATAGCTGTTTATTTGCCAGTTGCGGTTGCCTATGGCGTACTATGCTACCTGCTAGCTGCTCCACTACACATCGCTTGGTTGCACACTATTGTACACTTCAGCGTTTACTCTTCGTTGGAACTTACTGAGAGTCTGCTTCAGCTGTATGAACCACTTCGTTTGCCACCACACCCAATAATAATTATGTTCACCGACTGTGCTGCCTCTTTTCCTTTTTCGCACTTTCTCGTAGTTTTCGTTGCTGAACAACTGTCAGATGGCCAGGGTTGCCAGTTTTTCCGGTATTTTGGGACCGTTCACATTGGTCAATCACTGTATTAGCTGTGTTGTCGGTAATTCCTTAGTCCCACATCAGATGTCTCCATCATCACGCAACGCACCCACGCCACGTAACCACTTGTGATTGGCTGCCGCCAAATTAAGCACATGTACCTGCTCAGGTTGAGCAAAAGGAAAAGGTCAAACGAAAAGTAAATTGGAGTTGTGTCGCATCTAATATTGGCGCGCTGTCATCAGCTGATTTGCAGCTTGGGCTAAATAAAACCCACCACAAACAACGTAATAATATGCAAAACAAGCCTTTGAGTATTGTTGGAAGAAGCTCAAATACTGAACTTGGAGTTGCGATGCCGATTAAACTTCTTCATCTCTCTTCATTTAAGCCATCGGTCACATATACTAATGTAATTGATTATGTTGCATCTCATGCTAATATTGATAAACATCATATAAATTGCTTTCGTCTGGTGAAAAGAGATACCGATGAAAAAAATATTAAAAGAGTCAACTTTAAGCTCAGCATTCCTGCATGCTTCTACGATAAAATTCTAAATCCAGAGCTTTGGCCTGTGGGTGTTCGTGTTCGCCCGTTCTCTTTTTTAGATCCAAAATTCTTGCCTCAAAAGCAAATACAATAAAACAAATCAATGCCAACTTTGCTTCCAGTAATAATTGCATCAAATTTTATTTTCAAAACTTATCAGGGATGCGTACAAAATTAAATACTACTCATTCTTTTTGCTCTGAAAATGACTATGATGTATTAATACTTGTTGAAACTTGGCTGAATAATGATTTTTTGGATGAGGAGATTGCTGATCCCTCTATTTTCCAAGTATATCGGAAAGATCGATCTGCTGCTCAAACTGGATGCTCTAGAGGTGGGGGAGTTATTATTATTGTTCGAAAAAAATTATGCTCTTCGCTGTGCACTTTAGATTCCCTGGACGGATTAATAGACCAGGTTTGCATTTCTATCCATCTTCCAAAAGGAAAAATGTTTGTCTGTGCCTCCTACATTCCGCCTAACAGCTCTTATGAAATTTATAACGCTCATGTTAATAATATATTATCATTGTCTGCAATTGATGGTGGTGAAAATATCTGCGTCGCAGGTGACTTTAATCTTAGTAAAGTAAACTGGAACTTTTCATCTGATGACAAAATTTTTGTGCCAACAAATGTTAACCAGGCACACGAGATTCATCTAATCGATAGTTTTTTTAATATTGATTTGATTCAAATTAATTCTATTTTTAATAAGTTATCCAAATTACTTGATTTAATTTTTATAACCAAATCGCTAAATTATGAATTATATGAATGTCCATTTTCTATTTCTGAATCAAGCATTCATCACTCTGCGCTTACTTTTAATATAGAATTTTATGAATATTTTAATATAACTAGTTCCTCACAACATTTTCATGATTTTAAAAATTGCAATTTTGAAACTATAAATCGGCTCATTAATGAAATAAATTGGAAATCGCTTTTTGATAATTTGGACGTCTCGTTATGCTTTGATATATTTCTAAGCAATTTATCCAATATACTGGCTTGTAATATTCCTTTAAAGAAATTAATCCATAAGCTTCCCTGGTACACTAAGGGATTAAAAAAACTGAAAAATTTGCGCAACAAATTTTTCAATGAGTTTAAAATTTATGGAAACCCTGATTCTAAATCTAAATATGTTCACTATTCACGCGAATTTAATTTCTCAAATAAATTTCTTTATAAACAGTATGTTTTAAGCATTGAAAACCGGATTCAAACCGATGCTAAATCTTTTTGGACCTTTATACAATCTAAAAAGGGTTCTTCAAATATTCCCTCATCTATGTTTTATAATGGTGCATTTTCTTACTCCGTAAATGATACAGTTGAATTGTTTGCAAATTATTTTAAATCTAATTTTGTAAATAATCCGGATCAAGTCAACTCCTGTGTGGCTGATAACGTAAACACTAGCATTAATTTTGGTAATATGCTTGTTTCACTCTCTGATGTTGAAACTGCTATAAATAGCCTGAAAAACTCTGTCAAATGTGATCTAGATGGTCTTCCCGCTTTTTTGTTAAAAAAATGTGCTCACTCTTTGTCCTCACCTCTCTGTTTTATTTTCAATAAATCACTCACTTCGGGAGTTTTTATCGATAAATGGAAAGCTTCGCTTATAACACCAGTTTTTAAAGCCGGCAACAAACATGATATTTTAAACTACAGACCCATCTCAAAGCTAACCAATACTTCTAAGCTTTTTGAAAAAATCGTTAAAGACAAAATGTACTTTGCATTAAAAAATTTAATAAGTCCAAATCAACATGGGTTTGTCTCTGGTAGGTCAACTACTACTAACATTAGTGTTTTCACAAACTACTGCATCACCACCTTTGAAGAACGCTCGCAACTTGATGTAATTTATTCCGACATATCTAAGGCTTTTGACAAATTGTCACACGATATTTTGTTACTAAAGCTAGCTAAGATTGGCTTTCATTCAGTTTTTCTCTCTTGGTTGGGTTCATACCTCTCTAACAGAGTTTCATACGTTGCCATTGACAATGTCAAATCGTCTTCATTCTTAGCAACATCTGGAGTTCCCCAAGGTAGTATTCTTGGACCCTTACTTTTTGTTATTTTTATAAATGATGTTTCCACATGCTTCAATACTGCCCAATTTTTACTTTATGCCGACGATCTTAAAGTATTTCATAAAGTAAAAAGTCTGTCGGATGCAATTCATCTTCAAAATGATTTAAATAATGTTTTTTCTTGGTTTAAATTAAACCAGTTATCACTAAACCTAAGAAAATGCTTTGTCGTTTCTTATTATAAACTTAATTCTCCGATTTTAATTGATTATACTCTTGATAATTCGGCTTTAGTTAGATTATCCGAAATCCGTGATTTAGGCGTAATTTTTGACTCCGGTCTTAACTTTAGTTCTCATTTAAATCGAATCATCCCCAAAGCCTATTCTCTTTTAGCGTTTGTTAGACGCAATAGTGCTGGGTTCGCTGACCCATACACATTTAAAACATTATATTCGTCCCTTGTAAGATCAAGCCTTGAATATGCATCTTTTATTTGGAGCCCTTTTTACTCAGTTCATATAAAAAGATTGGAACAAGTCCAAAAACGATTTTTGAAATTTGCTTTGCGCTCTTTAAGTTTTTCTGATCCTCTGCCGTCATACAGGACGCGTCGTCTGCTTATTGGTCTATCTTCTCTTGAAGATAGACGACTACTGCATAGTATTATGATTATTTATGACTTAATTAATGGTTACATTATCTGTGAGAAATTACTCGAACTAATATCGTTTAATATTCCACAAAAATCGTTACGCAACTCTAATTATTTTTATATTAACTGTCATAGAACTAATTATGCCATTAATGAGCCAATAAATAGAGTCCTTATAGCTATTAATAGTATGTACAATAACAATTTGTTAGATTTTTCTATGCCTAAACTGGCTTTTAAAAATTCAATAACTTTTTTACTAAATGGTGTTTAAAAAACTGTGTACTTAATTATTTTTTAAGTTGCTTAGTCTGTAAGGAATTTTGTCCATAGACGTAAACAAATAAATAAATAAATAAATAAATTTTGGTGGCCCCAGATAGCGTTCATTAAGGAAGAGATAAACTTGTATTTTCATAGTAGGGTCATTCACGATGTTGCGTATTTGCCCTAGTATAGTGCATTTTAATTAATTTGGTTATGTTTATTCCATTTTTTATGTGTTTTCACAGGCTTACGCTTTGTCGTATGTCGCCTGTGTTTTCTCAAAACCCTACACAAGGTGAACCCATCCTACGGGTAACTTTCGTATGCCGTACCCGAACGACGTAGACTTTAGGGGTATTCACGACAAGCGACACATGCTGAACACTTTCGAATCCAGTTGATTGCAAATACACCTCATCGTGAATGGCCCTTCAAGACGCAATGGGGTTTTGGAGAAAAAAAAAACAAAAAACAAAAAAAATTATATATAAAAATTCGTTTTTTTTTCGTGAATGCAAATTCAAATTCGCCCTGGATTACGGAAATCAAAGTTCTTTTCCGGTGTTCTGTCAAAAGACAAAACAAAATTCAACCGGTTTTTGAAACAGATTTCTGGCCGCCATACTCGAATTTGAATTTGAATTCAAATCTGATAGGTGGTACAGACACGACCGTTAATTTCTGACGTTATGTCAAAGATTGCGATGAAAAGAGATGTCACTTTCGATGACAGGAGGTGTTTACACCATGCGTAAAGAAAAAAAAAGAAGAACGAAACCAAAATGCCGACCCTCACAAACCCTATGTATTTTTTGAGACCACTTAGAATGTGAAATTCGAAAAAAATTGTAATTCGATACGCCCAAATACTTACGATATCTGGTTCGACTCACACACCAAATTACCTTACACGGAGGCAATCAATTAGTGGTCCGTCTAATCCGCCTTTAGTTTTGGATACCAAGAGTAAAAAATTTAATAAAATCGACTATCCGAAACTGTAAGATATGCGTTGTTCTTAGAAAAAAGATGCAAACTCAATTGATGAGTTCTCTGCCAATAGAACGAACTGTCTTTTCTAGTGCATTCGCACACACAGGTCTAGATTTCGCAGGGCTTTTTGACATTAAAAATTATACTGATAGAGCACGCTTGGTTACAAAAGGGTATGCTTGCGTTTTCATATGCTTTGCAACGAAAACGATACATCTGGAAGCCACCTCTTGTCTCTTCACTCCTGCATTCTTCGCGGCTTTTGATAGTTTTGTGTCCAGGCATGGATGTGCTCTTTCCTTATACTCCGATAATGAGACTTCATTTGTATCGGCTTCTAAAACGTTGACCAAACAGTTTTTCCAAAGTTCCCATTCCGCCCTTATTTAAAACTGTAACCCTCAAAAACTGCCATGGCATTTTATTCCGCCTAGTGCACCCCATATGGGAAGCTGGGGTTAAAAGTTTCAAACTTCATTTCCGAAAAGTTGCCGCAAGCTTCAAATATACGTTCGAGGAATTTTCCATACTTCTCTATAAGATTGAGGTATGTTTAAGTTCCCGTCCAATTCGTTCAATGTCAGATGATCCATCTGACAAGTGACTCCTGGTCACTTTCTTATATGCGGTCCAATTCATGCTCCTCCTAGTACTTGCGATCCAAGAATCATCTGTGTCTATAATTAATCATTGGCAACGTCATAAGGCTTTGCATCGACATTTTTGCACATGATGGAAAAATTAGTATCTCAAAAAGCTACATAAACGCAACAAAAAGAAACAACCGCAAGAAAATCTAAGTGAAAATTCAATGGTCGTCATGAAAGATAAAAATCTACCTCCAACCGAATGGCGACTTGGTAGAGTTACCAAAGTCTTTTCTGGAAACGACGACAAGGTCCGAGGTCTTATTAAACGCCCTATTGTAAAGCTTGTGGTTATTTTAATCAATTGGCATATACATATCCTTTCCTAAATCATTTCAATTTTTCTTATATTCAATCATATTTCAGCGAAATCATGCCAAAAGGAAACAAGCAGAAAGATCAAAAATATTCTCATCACAAATCTAACTATAAGGCCAAGGAGTTCATCAAATGTCGATTTTGCCATCGTTCACATGCGCTGAAGGTGTGCAATAAATTTCTCAGTATGAACACGGAAGAGAGGATGCGTGCCGTTCTTCTGCATAAGTACTGCAGCAACTGCTTCGCCCATAAACACTCCAAAGGATCCTGCTTTACCACATCCGATTGCCACTTTTGCAAGAAAGACCACCATAATCTACTTCATATGCATGAGTGTTTGTGCAAAAACAAATCCAAAGGTCTGCCTCGACGTCATCATCCATCGGTCCATCAACGTCTTTAATGAAATCATCAGAGTTAGTCTCATATGTATCAATACGAGCTCAAAATTTTGTTTCATTATAACCAACTGCGGTCATCCAGATTCTACAAAACGGGAAATTCCATGATGGTAAGATCCACACTGGATCCTTGTACAGATATAAGTCGAATTTCATCTACGTTGGTCCGATCTCTTCAACTGAAAACTACTAGTATTGGAGATGACGTATTATGTTCCGTCGATATTCTAACTCGATCGAACGCCAACATCAAACTGCAAGCCACACTCCGTGCTGATCGACGCATTAACATGCTAACTCCTACCAAAACAATTGATGTTCGCAAGTCCGCTACAATCTCAATAGTTCTAGGTTCTGACATTTATCCTCGAATTATTCCGAGCAACGGCGTGTTTCCCGTTGCACAAAAGACCTTTTTTTATGGATTCTTTCTGGTTTCGTTTCAATATAAAAACAACAAAAAAAATCTTTAATCTATACAAAAAAATTAATAAAATATTTATGAAATTAATATCCTTATTTGCACTATAATAAATATGAATTATACTGAATGCAAACGTATCTATAGTTATATCTACATTTATATTATCACATAATATTCATAAAGTATTTTTATCTTGCATTGTTTCACAATAATTGTTTGCAGCCTTACTGCAAGGCAGGCGGCGATGTTTATGTCAAAATATAATAGAATTTTTTTTCTTAGTTTTAGTTGTACTAAGTTAGAATCTCACTGAGAGATGGCACTTCTCGCTATGCTAATTAATTTTCTTGCTCAAAATTCATCTTAAATTTACATTTCCGTTTTTTTACTATACTAATTTTAATATATCTTCCTATTAAACAAACCTCCGAAAGGGTAAAAACTCCAAATAAAATTGCATAAGATTCAACTCTAATTTCCATTTTGCGTCATCCTTTTTATTCCGTATCTTGAACTAATGGAGTTTAAGAACTAGATTCTTAAAAGATGATTTTTAGCTTCCCATCCGTACAAGATTCATTGAATACGTTGTATCTTTATTCAACATTTATCTTCCACATAAATATTCAAAATAAGTTTATTCAAGCAGATAAGTATACTTAAATATGAAGAATATTTGCTAAATTCTAGAGACTAAAAGTTAAAGATGTGAATATCTTGCCTATCTGATAACTTGTTGATTCGGCTGAAGTTTAATCTATTCCTTTTGCTGGCATTAACTAATCAGTAGAGCAATAAATTCCACTGATTAAATTAGTTTTCGTGATCAATTTTCATGAGGTCAAATAAAGTTATCTAACAGGTTCTGCTTACTTTAACACATCAACTGGAACATGTTTTGAGAAAATATGCTGCAATAAAATTGTTTTTGAAATACTTCCTCATCATTTATAATTAAAACTCAAATTTATAGTTGGAATGCTATTTGTTTGCTCTCTGTTGCGTTCAAATAAAATTGTATTATGAAATTGTTTAAGTATAAGCAATAACAAAGTGCTCAAGCTGAAGTTTTGTTATGCCATCCACATAACGCGTATTCAATTAGACTTGACCTCAAGGGAATAATTTTCGAAGAAATAGAAAGAAGTGCTTCCATTTCTTGACAAAATGATTTTTTTAATATTTCATATGCAAAAAGAAGCATTTGTTTAACAATTTAATCTCAATGAAGTCATCCAAGTCACGTACCTCGCATTATATATCCGTGCATACATTTTGTTTCAGAATTCTTTCTACTCACTACAAAAAGCTGGGTGCGTCATGCAAGATAAGACATTTATTATAGTTTGAATATTATAACAAGAAATTAAAAGTTAAAAACGGGTTCAATGTCTTAAAACTTAAACGGCGTTAAAGATAGAAGTGTCATAAACATTTTAACAAAAACCATCCGCTTTAAGCAAATTTTATCTACACATTTACCAAGCTTTATTGCTCTATTACCAATACTAATCAACCACGCACATTGTTTGCAAAATGTTTCTGGAATATAATTAATTTATTTCTATAGCATATTTTCTTCATAACATAAGGTCTGTTTCCATACTAACTTCAAGTAAAGTTCGAGTAAAGTTCAATCTGTGAGAGGAACTCAATTATCTGTCTAAATGTGAGAATAAGCAAAAAGTACGGAAACGACTTCAAGCAAGTTTCGAGCGGAACAGTTGCTGTTGACAATTGATAGACAATAAATTGAAGCAATTGGAAGAAGAAAATTCGTGCTCGAAGAAATTTTTCAAGTAAAGTTCAAGCTAGTTTCGGGTAGTTGTAATAGAATAGAGAGTGACATCGAGCTTGTTCTTCTTCTCCCTCGAGCTTGAAAAATGTGTAAAGAAACGCTTTCAACCAACTTCAAGTTACTTGAATCGAGTACGGGAACAGAAAGACCTATTATTTGTTCATAATATGAATTAGAGTGCGTGGCCCATATGCTAGAGAGCCGTGGTAGTCCGGGTTCAATTTCCAACTAAGACAGAATTCCTTTTGAATTGAATTAATAAATCTACCCGGTCGCCATCTTTCTGCAGACAACAAAAAAACAGCCGTGTTCTTGAGAACATTAATCGATCAGACTATGCCCACATAATGCTATTTTTTTACGTCTGATGGGCTGCAACTTTTTTAGACCGATTGATTTTAATTAAAGTTTGCATTGGACATCTGCATAAATGCATTTATTTTACTTGCCTTAACGTATACTTTACTTCACTGTACAACACTTCAAAGTAGCTTTAAAGGATGTGTGTAATAATTTCAACTTAATGTTGAGTAAAATGTCAATATGTAAATTAGCATTTACATTTTTCTTCAATTATGTGTTGCCAATAATTTCCACTTCTTGGAAGTTATTGGAATCTTTGGAAATTAAGAACATCATTGAAAAGTGAGGACAAAAAGTGAGGCAGAACTATTCTAGAGTCAACTTACTAAGGTCGCAATCTCGCCTTAATAAGAATTTAAAAACACTTAAATAAAAGTCTCTTGCAGTAAAACGCTAGCTTTAAAAACAAACTTAGTCTTTTTACTCAGCTCCCCGTCCTGTCGTCTCTCTTCTCCTTGCAGAAAGCACGGTGACCTCGGATGTTAAACTCAACATTGGTGGCAGCGGTGGGATCGCTCCATCCCAGACAAAAAAAAACAAAGTTAAGATTTGGTAAAAGCCAAAATTTTTAAGCGTGCTGAGGCTAAACAGAGGCAAGTGAAAAGTTAAATTAAAAATTTTTAGAGCGTGCCGAGGCTAAAACAGCGGTAAGTGGAAAAAATTTTTGAAAAAAAATAAAAGTGAAAAATAAAGGACCAGGTTAACCGGCAAAGACGTGAAGTCTCCTGGTCCATCTCTAAACGAAGACCAGGTTTAGACCAGGTCTACAGGGCTTAAGGCCTCCTGGCAACATCAACAACAACATAAGCAGCGAACCACAGCGTCAACGAAACAACATAAACATCAGAATCATCAACAACATCAAACAACTTTAATAGCAGTAACAACGGAAAAACACCAGGACCATCAAAAGCAAAAACCAGCAACAGCGTACAACAATAACTTCAAAATAATTTTCAATAGTAACCAGAGATCTGCAACGGATAGCTTTTTTGCGACTCTGAGTATATCCGAAAAAAATAAGTACAAAAACCTACTCACCCTAAGCGCACACAACTCGACTCATATTCTCTTCTACGAAGCTAGAATGCGGCGGCTCAAATAAATATGAGTATCCTAAGTCATGAGTCGGATCAGGAAAGATCGGGTTTTTTCGGTTCATAAATACTTATGGTTGTTGTCGTCTTGCTGATACTTATCCTACTTGCCCAAATACTCATAATCGACACAAGTAGCCGAATCACTCGGCTCATCTGCCACGGATATGAAAGAGAGCGTAGTAGAGCGCAGCAGTAAATAGTGAGCGAGTTTTTTGTATTTGTTTTGTGCTATTTTTTCCTACGCATATCTAAATGCTGAATAACAGATGTGTTATTCTTGTGTTGCTTTTTGTTTTTATCGTGTACAGTGAAAGCTGCGCATGAGGTAACGTTGTTAAGGCTTAAAAATAATACGCAGTTTCGATAGTATCGTAAGTCATTCATTTTCTGCAATCAGCAATTATTATTAAATTTGTAAAGTATTTTTTTATTTTTCTGTAGCCTTCAGTTACCAAATCACATGCGCATAATATGAATTACACTTCTATTGCACGTGTTTACGCACAAGAAGCAAACAGACACGTGCGCCGCACAGTGGTTGAGCCCCATACAAAAGTTGTCAATAAATAGAAGGACTCATCGTAAACCAATTAAATTTTGTGTATTATTTGGAATTTGCCTTATTAGAATACACACAAAAATATTTTTAAATCCGCCCTCAATCACGCCTGCCTCCCATACAACACAAATATTTAAAACGCCATATTTTTTTTGTCTTATACCAATACAAGAACCATTCTGTCAGAAATCTTCAATATATGTCTATTATAAAAAAATTATTTTCTGCCACGCCCACCTCCCATACGAAATTTTCCACTTCACGTGTTTTTCCGTATTCCAAGTTCAATGAAGCGCTGCATCTAAACTGTCTAAATTAAAGGTTTATAGTATTCAAAAACATTATTTGTTTGCTTTTTATAAAAACAAAAAAAAAAACATCAAAAAAAAGCTTATCGTTTCGTTTGAATTCCAAAAAAAGGAGTGAACCTCATGCTTTTTGCCACAAATTGGCACTGGTTGTAAATGTGATACTATCAACAGTTAAAAAAGATAATAGCATACTTTTTAGCATTGTGATAATGTGAGCACAGGTCGTGTAGCATAAAAACATGGCTTGCATACACGGAGAAAACTGTTTGCAAAATTAGTATTGTGGTTAAGCAAAACTTGCGCTTGATTCTAAGCCACTTCAACATTATGCAAAATTTTAGCAAAAACTAATCAAAATATGCTTTTCTAATATATAACAACTAAGCAAATATTTGCTTGAATTAAGTAAGCAGTTGCTCCTCCCATTTATAATAACTTAGCAAATTTTTGCTGAAATTAAGTAAAAATTTGAATGTAATCAAAATTTTGCTTTTTCCTAAATAATCGAGGAGTGATTGCAATTTAGCAATCTTTTTCTTAAATCACATTGTGATTGAGCAAAGTTTTGATGATTTGCTTTTAAGCAAAACATTTGCTTGATTCAAGCAAATTAATTTTCTCCGTGTACGTATTCTAATTCTGTTGTTTAGAATCAAAGAATATATATTTCACTTTCAGCTAATTGAAGATGTTTGAAGAACATTTCTTGACAAGGGAATTTGAATATTTGAATAGTTTTGAAAGCATTTTATTGCGAAATTCATTAAAATGTTTCATAGTAAGCTATAAGATAATGTGAATTAATTGAACTTTATACATATCACATTACTGTTTTACTAATTCAATTTAGTTGTAATTATTTAAAAAAATATTTAATATATATTAACATAGTAAATTAATAGACTGAGAAACACACTATAGAATATTTAAGTACTCTGCAAATATAAAGTATTGCAAAAGAAGAATAATAACATTTTTAAAGCATTTATCGTATTTAGTAAGTAAATGCTTTCACTATTTACATTAAAAATTTAACGATTTTAACTCGTAAGAAGTGATCGTTAAACAAAAAATGCCTCAAATAATACTAAAGAAAATGACTATAGCAATAAACCTTGAGACTAAACATATCTATATTTTCTTCTAAACGCATTTACCAAATGTTGTTCAAGGACTCAAAAATTTCTGTCAGTTTTTTTTAATCGCTCAACTTACAGTCCAATAAAAGCATTTCTTTATTTAAAATATCGTCGACATCCATAGATCATTATGTTTTATTCTGCAAAAAAATAAATTTACGTTTTTTTGTCATATCAACTTTGCATAAGAAATTTATTGCAAAAATAAAAAAAAATATTTCAAGAATGCAAAAAACTTTTTCAATAATGTTTTGTGTACTTAAAAAAACCAGATTGCAATAGGTTTTCTCAATTGTCTGTAATAACTCTTGAAAGATATCAATATTTTACGAAATTTTTTCAACATTTTTACATCAATCGTATATTAAGGCGTCTACACAGAAAACCTATATACATATATTTCTGATAAATATTTTGGAATCATATGAGTTTGAATATTCTTAAGCAACGCAAAGAAAAAAAAAATCACAATAAGAGATCATCAGTTTTGGTATTTATTTCCAACTTTTAACCACTGTGCGCCGGCCTTTTGGTTTTGTGTTATTTTTGTTTATGTCTAACAAACCAAAATCACAAGCGTTGTTATTGTTTCATTCTCCATAGAGTGCAACAAAAAAATACCAAAAACTTGTTTTCGAGAAAAAACAAACAAAAAATGAGAGCTCACATGGCCTGCAGACAAATACTTATGAAAAGTGCATACACAAAAAAAAAAACTAATTAACGCTAAGAGACGTTGGCAGAGAAGGAGCAGTACTCAGAGTACACTCAAAATACATTCGGATCGAGCGCTTTTGTAACAAACTGACTCAACGCACTCATTGAAAACGGCTCGAAGTGGATCGGATCACGCCGCTCTCGGATATGAGAATGTACTTATAACCGAAAAAATGCTAATGAGCCGAATGCCTATAAGTATTTTACACATATTATTAAGTATGGATAGAGTTCAGAACAGCACGACACTCGGGTATGATTTGAGTATCCGAATTCTGTCGGATACTCATTGCAGTTCTCTGATAGTAACAACGATAATAAGACAAAAAAGAAATAACATCAACATTAAAATTCAACAAAAAGAAAAAATTTGTAAGCCAAATACCCAGCGGTTGAAGTAGTCCTGAAACAATACATTCTCTGAAGCCTGAGCGATAATGGTAAGGTTTAATGGTTTGTTTGTTTAAAAATGGATGTATGTATGTGGGTGTGGATATGTGGGTATGTGGATATGTGGGTATGTGGCTATTTCACGTATAGAACCCAAAACTGCTGAACTGATCTTTATGAAATTTTCAGGGAAAATTCCACAATCAGGGAAAGGCCACTTCTTAATAGTGTTCTTGTGAGGTTTGGTAACGATTGGACAAGGCAGCGTGGTAACTCCCATACAAGCCAAATTTGCGCTATCGACCACAAACCAAGAAAAGGATATATATTAGGCGGTTTTGATCGTAAAAAACTAAGACCTGATACTTTTTTGCAGATGGTTACTGTGGGTAACTGTACAAAAAATGGGCGTGGTCGCAATATATATACGCCCACTGTTTCGACATCATGGCAATTCCGGAGTTATACACATTTTTATAGTAAAACTTGCTGTGTAGGTGCCCCAAGAGGCCGTATATATATAAATGTTTTCACGCCCACTTTTGTCGCCCACAAATCAATATCTATATATATAAAAAGCAAAACGATGTGTGTCTGATGCCTATAGACTCCAAAACTACTGGACCGATTGACCTGAAATTTTGGCAGTCGATTTGTTTCAGGTACGAGATGGTTGAGAAAAAAGTTGCCACACCCCCCTTTTGCCGCCCCCAAATCAATAAAAATGCTATATTTCAGTCGGTTTGGATCGCATAAGGCTTAAATTCAGTAATATAGTTTGTACGGTTACTGTCGACAACTGTACTAAAAATGGGTTTCCTCGCCCCATTTTACAGCCCAGAAATCAATGAAAATTATTTATTTCAGACGGTTTTGGTCGTATAAGACTTAAATTTGGTAATGTGGCTTGTGTGGTTACTGTCAGAAATTTTACGAAAACCTGTTTCCACACCCTCTTTTCCGCACACAAATCAGTGAAAATGCTATATTTCAAGCTGTTTTAGTCGTATAAGACTGACATTAGATACTTAAGTGTGTTTGGTTACTTTCGGCAACTGTACTAAAAACGAGCGTTATCGCTATATATCCACACCCACTTTTAGGGAAATCATTAAAATTGGCTTTTATGTCGATTGAGCTAAAATTTTGGCTTAGTTTGAATGGTTACTGTCAGCAACAGTACTAAAAATTGGTTTCCACGCCTCACTTCTACCGCCCACAAACCAATGAAAATAATTTATTTCAACGGTTTAGGTCGTATTAGACTAAAATTTGGTAATTTAGTTCATATGGTTACTTTCGGCAGCAACCCGAGTAAAAATATGAGCGGGCGAACAGCGGCCGATCAGCGGTCGATCATGGGCCGCACGGCCGTACAAGGATCAAAGATGGTTATTTAAAGTTTTTTGTTTGAATACAATGCCCCTTTAAATTTTTAATTAAAACAGTATACTTTTTTAACTGAATACATTTAAAAAAAATAATTGTTTTACAGCCGTTGTACAGCCGTTGTACAGCCGAGATTATTTCAAAACGGCCATTGTACGGCCGCTTAACAGCCCAGATTATTTAAAAACGGCCTCTGTGCTGTCACTCATCGCCCGTTGTACGGCCGCTGTTTGGCCAAAAAGTCCTGCAAACGACCCCTGTACGACCCTCGTACGGCCGAGAAAAATATTAAACATAAGGCCTTGTATGGCCGCTGTTTAGCCTTAGCTAAAAAAGTTTTTATTTTTACTCGGGTATACTGAAAATGGTGAATATATTTGGCATTTCTTGACATTTTCGTATATGGCAGTAAGGCGGTCTGTGTCAGAACAACGTCTGTCGGGAAATACTAGTATATATATATTAAGGCGCCTCACGAAAACAAGTTATTTGGCAATAATGCTCACAATAATTCTTGGTTTATATTATGATGATTCTCCAAATATTTCGACTCTAGCGTTAGCCATCCGTGAGCTGGAATGGTTTGACCGAACCTCTAAAAATCGAGTTTTTTGTGAAAATATTAGCTGGTATGGTAACTAAAAATAAAATACCGTCAGTAATAGTAGAAATAAAAAGTTTCATCCAATCTGCAACAAAAAATATAAATTTTTTTCCTTGGGACAAAATATAATGAGGATTTTCATGATTTTTTTTTTTACTTCTTTTATATTAATTTCACAAAAATTCAAATAACTTAATTTTTTTTATCCGATTTTCGTTTTTGAGATAGCGTTGCAAAGGTTTTGGCTGTATCTATTGCAGAATTGCTAAAATTGATTATCATTAAAACTAATATTTTAAAAAAAAAATATATATATATTGCAACAAACATATGAGTGAAATCAGGAAATCACGATATAACTACACGGATAACGTTAGAGACATGAGTTTTGGTGAATATCATTTTTATATCAATAGGGTGTTTGGGATTTAAAATGGGCGGGATCGGTCAATGACCACGCCTACCTCCCATATAACATAATTACATAAAATACCGGAACCTTCAACCATTACGCTATATTTCGATAATATTTAGTTAATCAGTATTTATTATAAGTGTCATTCATCGTGCCAAAAAATGGGCGTGATCCGACTACTTTTACAGAAGTCCCCTACATAACCGCTCCTTTAGAATGCATACAAAACGCTACAACATTTCACTCGTACAATAAATTTTGATTAATTCAACATTTCGCTTACTAAAAGTATCTGGCAGACACGACGGTAACACTCTTACTGGTTTGCTCCTTATTTTGATCACTATTACTGTTATGTAACTAGAATTTAACTTGTTATGTTTTATTATAATTTTAAAAGTTTGATTAAAAGTGTTATCTACTGTATTTTATGCTGTGTATCAGCTCAAGAAATAAAAACGCGTGTGTTCTATTCAAGTTTGGTTTTCCGAATGTCTTTATTCATTTCACATATACAAGTTTTTACATGTATGTTACGTAGTGTAAGCGATGCCAGATTGGTAGAATTCATAGTATCTAACACGCCCCTCTTTAAGTTTTGAATAACAAAATATTTATGAGAACAACATAGATAAATATGTAGTGATTAATAATTACATACACGATTTTTTTTCGAATACTTCAAAGTTGTACGTAAAGGTAATATTAAATACTGTGCGTACTGTTTACTTTTACTTATATTTAATGTTTATAATTTAAAATTCAATCGTTAACAACACCAAAATTTAATCAAACTCAAGATTTTTAAGGTTACTTATTTTTACTTGTACTTATATTTAATGTTTGTAATTTAAAATTCAATCGTTAACAAAACAAAATTTAATCAAACTCAAGATTTGTAAGGTTACTTATTTTTACAACTTTACCAGCTTGACGCGGTCTCAACTGGCGCTTAGCCGTTTCTTGATTTAAATCATTACTACTACTTAATTCTGAATTCAAACCAGTTTCCTCGCAACCAGTTAGCCCAACATCTGCTTGATTGTTGCTCTCAATCATGGCAGCTTCTTGTACATAATTTTTATCTATTTGCTTTTGATGATTTCGAATTTGGTCTAAGTGCCTCTTAATTTCCCTGTTATTGTGTGATAAGCCACACCTATACGATCGAGGGCCTAGCTGTTTCTTAATAGTTGCTGAATACCAGCTGTATTTGTTTGGATTTCTATAACCCCGCACCCATACTTTTTGACCTTTCAAGAACTCAACATCGCGTTTGCCGTCGTGATTGAGAACACTTTTCTCCTGACTTTCAATGATTTTAGTTTGAGTTAATGGTGGTTTTAAGGCACTAAATCTAGTTTTTAGAGATCGACCAAAGAAAATTTTAGCTGGTGATTCACCAGTTGTGCAGTGTTTAGAATTTCTATAGTCTATCAAAAAACAATTAATGACTGTATCAAAAGCCGTGTAATTCTTTGCTACAATAGATTTTTTTACAGTTTTCACGAAATTTTCAGCTTGCCCATTGGTGGCCGGATGCCCTGGAGCTGTTAGAATATGTTTAATGTTATTATTTGTTACAAATTCTTAAAATTCTTTTGATGTGAACTGACGACCGTTGTCACTCACTAGCGTATCAACTAAGCCGAAGCGACAAAAAAGCTCTCTGAGTTTACTAATAGTAAACGCTGACGTTATTTCTTTCGTTTTGAACACTTCAACCCATTTAGAAAATGAGTCTACAACGACAAATAAGTAATAGTTCTTAATCGGCCCAGCAAAGTCTACATGGATGCGACTCCAAACCGAATCAGTAGGACTCCATGGAATTAAAATACTTTTTTTTGGACTGGGCTGTAATTCCTGACATGGCAAACAGTTTTTTTATCAAATTTTCAACGTCGCCATCAATACCTGGCCACCATATGTATGAACGCGCTAATGCTTTAGTCTTCACAATGCCCATATGAGAACTATGTAATTCTTCCAAAATTGGTTGTCTTAATTTTTGTGGGACTACTGTCCGATATCCCCATAAGACACAATCATGCTCAACCGTTAGTTCTGTTTGTTTATATTTAAACACTTTAAAGTCATTACCTTGTAGATTATTAAGTGTACCACTTAATATCGCATCACTGAGTTTCGATAAAATCGGATCTCGCCGTGTCTCCCTTGCAATATCTTTAAAGCTCAAATTTAAGCAGTTTTCATTTTCAACAAAATTTATATAGCTGTTTTCTTTGTTTTCCGCGATAAAACTTGATTGCGGCATTCGAGACAAACTGTCAGCGTCATTTAATGAGCCTTTAACGTACTCAACTGAAAAGTTAAAGCCAGATAAAACAAATGCCCATCTTTGCAATCGAGCTGAAGTCATAAGAGGCAACCCCTTACTGTCACCAAATATAGCCAATAAGGGCTTATGATCTGTCCTCAAGACAAAATTATTACCCAACAGGTATTGTTTTATTTTTGTAACACAAAAAATGATGGCGAGTGCTTCTTTTTCAAGCGTGCTGTAATTTTTTTCAGACTTGGACAAAGCCCTAGAAACAAATGCGATTGGTTTTACCGAATTATCATCAAACTTGTGTGATAATATACCGGCGACAGCGTTATTGCATGCATCTGTAGTTAAAATAATTGGTAATCCAGAGTTAAAATGTACTAAGACCTGATCCGATGTAACATCTAACTTTATTTCATCATACGCCTCCTGACACTTTTGAGACCAAATGAATTTAGTATCCTTTTGCAACAGTTCATACAAAGGGGTCATTTTCCTTGCAAAATTATTGATAAATTTTGAATAATAGTTGATCATGCCTATGAAAGCTTTTACTTCCGAGACATTAGTTGGAGGTGCTGCATTTTTTACGCAAGAAATTCGCTCATCAGTTTTACTAAGCCCATATTTGTCTATATTGAAACCTAGATATGAAATTTTAGGCTGAAAGAATGCACACTTCTTCATGTTTAGTTTTAAGCCAGCTGATTTCAGCTTACTTAATACAAGTCTCACCGTTTTAATATGCTCTTGTGTGTTTTTACCAGTGATTGTAATATCATCTTGATAAACTAATACTCGCGGTATTTCTCTTAATAAATTTTCAATGGTTTTTTGGAATATGGCCGCCGCGATTTTAATGCCAAAAGGTTATCGTTTGACTTTTAGCGTTCCAATGTGCACACTCCAAGTGCACAAACGCTGCGACTCTTCATCTAAAACCAATTGGTTATACGCGTTTGATAAGTCTAATTTTGTAAAAAGTTGGCCACCCTCTAGCGAAGCGAAAACTTCTTCAATACGGGGTAATGGGTATTTAAACTCAACCAATGATTTGTTAATTGTTAATCGATAATCCGCACAAATGTGTAAATCACCGTAAGGTTTTAAAATCGGTACCAATGGAGAACCCCAATCGGAGTTATCAACTAGCTCAACCACACCCTGTTTAATTAAATCACGCAATTGTCTTTCAATTTTCTCTTTCCACGCTAATGGCAATGGTCTCGGCTTGAAAAATATTGGCTTAGCATCTTCACTGATCAATAACGAAATCCTATTTACTTTAAATTCGCCGAGGCCTTCCTCAAAAACTTCAGAAAACTCCGATTTAAGTTGGTCTATAATAAGAGCATACGTATTACCTATACACTCCTGAACTCGATTCACCTGCATTAGCTCAAAATTAAATGCTCTCAAAAACGACCGGCCAAGCAATGGTGGGTTATTAGTCTTTGTTACAACCACAACTATATCTTTTTTAGTACCCTGATACGTGATAGAAGCATCGTACTCACCCAGTAACTCAATTCGGTCACCACTGTAATCTACATACGGAATTCGGCACTTTTTAAGCGGCTTCTCACGAGCAATCTTTAAATAAAATGACTGAGAAATTAATGTACAAGGAGCACCTGTGTCACAAGTTACTTCTAATTTAATACCATCTATTACAACTGGTGGCTTATAAACTTGGTTTGAATTAAGACTCTTTTCATTAACACTAAAAATAGAAAAATCAAAATTATCATTTAAACCGCCTATGCTCTTGTCATCGGAATCCGATACATAGTTTACAGTTTGAGATTTGTTTCGGCACACCGAGGCTAAATGCCCGATTCTACCACACGCGTGACACTTGCTCTCTTTGAATTTGCATGCATATGACTCGTGGTTGCGCCATCCACAATGCCTGCAATTTTTTTTCTGCCTCGCTCCACCACTGCCGCTGCCACCACCTTTAGCGCCGCTGCTGCCACCACTGCTACCGATCGCCACCTTTTCTTTGCCTCTTGCCTTTGACCATGTGTTTTTTTTTACGTAATTAACGGATTCCTCTCTACTGATGCTTTTTGTTGCAATTTCGTTTCGATGATTAATGCTTTTTTTAGTGCTGCGGCTACAGTCAATTTCTCGTCTTCTTCGCATAACCTTTCAAAAAATATGCTTGGCAACCCCATGATGAATCTGTCCAAGACGAATGCGTCCAAAGACTCGCCAAATTTGCAATTTAATGCCAACATCTTGACCCGCGCAAACCACTCTGCAACGGTTTCACCCTCACTTTTAGTTGAGAAATGGAACTTTTGTCGTTCCCGAAAAATAATCGTTGGTGGTGTATAGTGCGTACTTAGAATTCCGCACAGATCTTTATACGTTTTTGTGACTGGAGACTCGGGGCTGCACAGACTATGTAACACACTGTATGCTGCTGCTCCAATTGATTTTAATAAAATCGCCTTCTTTGCGTTGTCTTCCGTGCAATTTATTTCACAAAAATGTATGTCCAGCTTCTCTTTCCAAATGAACCACGTTTCGTGTTGTAGAGAAAATTCTGGATTTGACGTCTGCAATATGGTAATTGGCGTATTTATTGACGTTGTCGGAGAACTTTCTGTAGTTGTCATCTTGCACTCGATATTTGTAAGTAATACTTTGTTTTAATTTGCAAGAAAAAAATTTTGCTTTATTCGGCAGTTTTAAAACAAACTCCTTTTGTTGAAACTCAATCTAACCAACAAAAAACCACTCGTCGCCAAAATTGCTGTGTATCAGCTCAAGAAATAAAAACGCGTGTGTTCTATTCAAGTTTGGTTTTCCGAATGTCTTTATTCATTTCACATATACAAGTTTTTACATGTATGTTACGTAGTGTAAGCGATGCCAGATTGGTAGAATTCATAGTATCTAACATTCCCCTTGGAAAAATTTGTCGCGTCCATGATGTCGCGTCTCTATATTCGTTCTATATCTAATTAAAAATGCATGTGTTTAGTTTGGTTAATAATATGTAAAATTAATTTTTAAAATTTAAAAATAAAAATATAAAAAATATTTTTAATTTTATTAGTTCGTGTTAAAGAGTATCTAACAAACTAAGCCCTGTTTTTTTGTATAATACTTTTAATTATCTCTATTCAAAGTTTCGTTTTCTTTGTCATTCCATACAAGCAGTTTTTTGCTTTACTTTATTCATTACTTTTCTGTTTTTTTGAGCTTCTTGAACACGCGAAATTTGTACAAGTAAATGTTTGTAATTTAAATTCAATAATTTTAAATTTAATGAAATAAATCTCAACAATCTATCAGTTTTTTGATTCGGACAAATTCCCCAAATATTAGCATCCCTTGCGGGGACGCTAATTGCTGCTAATGCTGCCTTTGTAAAACACAAAAGTGAATGGAATCTACTTCCAATCTTTAAGAAAAAAAAAAGGAATCCACTTCCAAACTGTCGATGCATGTGGACCTGTTTCCTTACGCGAGTGAGTAAAACAGTATCCCTATTTCGTGCGTGGCGTGACGAAGGGAGTCTACTTTCACCGGCTGCGACAAAACGGTCAAGAATTAAAGGAATCTACTTCCACAACGTGCTCCAGTTTATCTTACTCGCGCGGGTTCGATCTATTCGACAAATTGATCTCAGTGCATGTGCTCAACGTTGTGCTATAGCTAACCAAACCATTTACAGTAACCAAAGCTAACCATTTACAGTGCCGTTGTGAGATAACTTTCCCTTGTGTTACAAAAGCCCTAACCTCAAACTTTGCGAAATTGCCTATTTGTGAACGTATCTACGTGCAGCGCAGTCACCTTATACCGCGTAGCAGCAACGTCGAAACTCAGTAGCAAGCGCAATCAAACACCTATCTCTTTCGAACATTAAAAAAAAACAAAAAAAGTTCAGCTAAAACAAAAAGGAAAAGAAACCAACGCACAAAATAAAGTGTGAGACGTGCGCGAGGTTGACATTTACTTTGTTTACATTCAGCGCTGCAGCAGCGCACGCACTCGAGAACATAACATTGACGGATGGAAACTTTTCTGTTGCTTGGGAGTTGCTAAGAAGCAAGTACGAAAATAAGCGCGTCATCATTAACGCTCACTAAGCTGGACTTACTCAACTACCAGCTGCTCAAAATGAGAGCGCATCCAATTTAAGAAAGTTGCTCGATGGCGTCATCAGCTGTTCGCGCTCTAGAACAACTGAATCGCCCTGTTGAATACTGGGACGATTGGTTAGTTTTCACTATTGTCCATAAATTGGACCCAGTCACACGAAAGGCTTGGGAGGCTTCCCTCACTTCTGGTAGCGAAATACCCACTTTCGATCAACTTAAAGAGTTTCTAGAGAATCGTCATCAATCTCTAGAAATGTTCCAGAGCTCTCTGGATTCGAAGCCTGCCTTCAAAGACACAGTTTTATTAAAAAATAAACACCACCATGGAGTCAAAGCCCATCATGCTGCCCCTTTACGATGTGCGGGATGTGCCGCAAAACAACACATTATTATGTTTTGCGAAGATTTTAGAAGAAAGTCTCCTCAGGAGCGCTACAGTTTTATCAAGTAGTGCAACATGTATCTCAACTGTTTGAGCCATGGACATCAACAGTCAGCATGTTCATCAGATCGGCGCTGTCAGCATTGCAACAAAATGCATCACTCCATGCTGCATGAATATTTCAGCCCTAGTGTCAGCACGAGCCCATCAACGCACACGGTTGCTAAAACGGCAAACTTAAATGCAAATAACGCTACGATTTAGAACGGTACATCAGCAAAATCCATTCCTGAGCTTTCACCAGTGCTATTAGGAACAGCCTTAGTCTCAATAGTCTTCAACAGTAAGCACAAGCTCACTCTCAGGGCATTACTAGATAGCGGAGCTGAGGCTTCATTCATCAGCGAATTTGCTACGAAACAATTGCAATTACAACGAGTAGCTGCTCATATTCCAGCGAATATAGCCAGTTGGAAGAAGTTCATTTGAGTCCTGCACTCACAAAGGATAAACGCACTTGTCAAGAATTTTTCGAAAAAACTACCAGGCGTATAGAAAACTTCCGCTATGTTGTCAGATTGACTGTAAAGGAAGGCACCGACGTGACACAGCTTGCCTCAACCCATGATGCATCCATGAACCTCTTGAAGTGCATGGAGCGCCGACTTCTTCGCGATGTAGTCATGAAGCTGGAATAGAAGGAACTACGGCTCGTGGCATGATGTGGTACACTCAGATGAACGAGTTCAGCTGCAGAGTCAGCCTTGACTATACAATCGATGTTTTTACAAAACAACAGCTGCTATCGGACGCTTCTAAACTTTTTGACCCCCTTGGATTTCTCTCCCCAGTTGTTATTCGTACAGATATACAGGGCTCAACTGGGATGACGAGCTAACAAGCGAACTTCAAAAAGAATGGATCGAGTTCCGCAACGACTTGAAGCACCTTGATATGGTCAAAATCCCGCGCTGGATACACATGTCTTCGCATATTTCATCGTATGAGCTTCATGCCTTTGCAGATGCATCTACCCACGCTTATGCAGCAGCAGCATACCTTAAAGTCATTTCATCGAATAACATAACCGTGCACTTGCTCATGGCGAAAACGAAGGTTGCTCCCTTGAAGCGTGTCACTATACCGCGGCTTGAGCCGTGTGCAGCTCTTCTCGCAGCCAAGCCCGCTCAAAAGGTACACAATTTCGACGTGCATCAGACCAAAACCTACCGCTGGTCGGACTCCATAACAACACTTTATTGGATACGAACAAGTCCTGGTAAGCTTAAAAATTTTGTTGCTAACCGAGTTATACAAATCCAGGACATTTCATCTGCATGGCTTTGGATCTACGTGCCAACAAAGTTCAACCCGGCGGATTGTGCTAGCCGTGGCATAACAACAAGTGAGCTGATTGACCATCCGCTTTGGTGGTTTGGTCCTTCGTGGTTGAAGCTATGTGAAGCACACTGGCCACAACAAAAGCCAAAAATACCTGATGAATTGCCCGAACTGAAAAAAGTTCAAGCTTGCGTAGCTCAAGCCGAGGCTGCGCCAACTTTTATACTGGAAAACTACTCCACACTCGAGAATTTTCTCACCACGACAGCTTAGGTTCAGCGGTTTATCAATGCCGTCTGCAAACAGCCACATATGACTGAGTCTTTCTGCCCATGGTCGGAGCGCTGCTTAGCATTGATTTTCTGGGTGAAGCGAGTTCAACACGATGTTTTTCAAAAAGAAATTCATTGTCTTCAACGCAACCAGCCGCTTCCTGTAAGCAGCCAGGTTATTAAACCAAATCCGACGTTAGATGCTAAAGGAATCCGGCGCCTCGGTGGAAGATTAAGCAACGCGCACATTCCTTTCAGTGAATGCTATCCTATAATCTTACCAAAAATCAACCTTTTGACTTCATTGGGAGGGGGGAGGGGGAGGGGAGGGGGCGGGGGTGAGGAGGCAAAAAGTAAGATTATATATACACATGTGAACCCAATATCTAGGTACACATGAAGAGCTATTGGGGTAATTTTTTCACATAAATTATTTTTGAGACTTGACTTTTTTGTAAAAAATATAAAAACAACATTTTGGAAAAAATAAATTTCGCGAAAAAAATCAAAGGGGGTACCCTTGTTGTTTTGATGACAAAAACAGTAAAATAATTTTTGCGCTTAGCTGGAAGAATTTTTGCAAATAAATGCTATGTCATATGAAAGGTAGCCAGATGTGCAATTTTTAATTGATTTCATTTTTACAACAACAACAATTTTTGAGTCATTTTTTGAGTAAAAAGTCAATATTTTGGACCTTTTTTGACATAATCATAAAACATATATACACTAGACATGTCCAAAAAATGTATGAGATTTTACAAAATGATTTTTTCAACTTAGTTTTTCCACTTTATATATCCTTGGGTCAAAATAATAAGAACTGCGTAAAAAAAAATAAAAAAAGTTGTACCAAAACTCAGCGCAACGCACCTGAAGTCAGGACTTGAGTGTTCCGCGATATGACGAAAAGTACGGTTACAAAATTACAAATTATGTTTGAACTTAATTTTTGTTTTTTTTAAGTTTAAAAGCAGATATCTTTTGTTTTAATTAGTTAATCTATTTGTGAAAAAAAATTGGAAAAAATAAAGATGGATACTTTTTTACAGCATCCGAAACATGGAATTTCACAATTTTCATTATGAAGTTCAGTTTTTGTTGCCTCCTATTTTCGAAATATTACTCCATCGGGTATGTGCAATTTTTTTATATTATTCTGTGGACTATTGGCTTTAAAAAAATTGGGGTTGAAAATTTTTTTAAGTAATTATAGTGGGGTAGAAATTTTTTTTAAAAAACTCAATCAAATTTTTTTTTTTTTTTTTTAAATATTTGTTTTTATTATATTTTTTATTATTTTTTTTTTTAAATATTTGTTTGTTATCGACCGTTAAAGATTTGATTTTTAGAAATTACATTCATATTTTCTCGGTGTTCGGCTACTACTTGTAGCAGATACTGCTTCTGCTCTTCGTTGCGCGTTGTTGATGAGTTGAATTCTGATATTAGTGCAACACCTCGTTCTGCGATGTCGTTGACAATTTGCAAGTTCTTCACAATAGAAAGGCCATGTAAAAAGCCCTCATCTTGGATCCAGTCAGCCACCTCTACGTCCATAAATGATGTTGGTAATTGGAGTTTCTCAAAAAACGTTTTTGTATGAGTTGAAACTAAATCTTCCAGTTTTACTGTCGCGATGTTAATTGATGGTGATGCTCTCTTCTTCGAATTGAGTTTTCCAGCGTTATTTTTGAATGAAGCTACCATTTTATTTAAAGTTTCTACACTCAAGCTTTTGTCATAAAATGATAGCCCCACCAGCTCCTCTCCAAGGTACCAAAGGTGATTGGTAAGCTTCTTCAATGCTATTTTTCCAACGTCAGCATCAATTGTTTTATAACTGAAATAATAATCAAACATAGAATTAAAATTTGTTTCTTAATTTATAGTTAACTACATACCTTTCAAGAACCTTAAGCAATAATAAGTCATTTTTTGGTGCTGATGATTGCAGAGGCGCTAAAAACCAGAATCTGGCATAAACGACAACAACGAATACACAGATTTCACGAATTAATTTTTCTTCCTCTGGTGTTAACTGAAACTGCTTCCTGAACATAAAAATTTTGAAACTATAAATTGCCTTAGACATCCATCTGGCTCGATGCATGGCACCAGGATATTTAAAAGTAAATTCCCTACCCTCATCACCGCCAAGGAAGATCACCACAAGTTCCAGAAACTCTTTATAGTCTTTTCTGGCGTGTGATTCCTGAAATGATAGAATAAAGATAGAAACTAGTAAGCTACATAATAGAAAATTAAATATTTCAATTAACTTACCAGAAGTTGATTTTTGGTGAAAACAAGTGTTTCATGCATCGATCCCTGCACTTTATTCAAAATAAGCTCATCTGCTATTCCGGTTTCGAAGATGGTCGTGTCGATGGTTGTCCATTGTCGTTGAAATCTTTTGAATACAGGAATATCCGGACTGCTGGTTGAACCCTCTGAACGCGCAAATACAGCCGATAAAATGATCTCAAATATATGATGCCTGCAAGGAAAATACAACAGCTCTTGTCCAAGCTTCCTCTCAAGTAGAACGCAGGTTCCATTTAATCTACCTGTAAATAAACAACAAATGAATATTTTTAAAATGGGATCCTTATATTTCTTTTAGTTTTTCTCACCTGTGTTTGATGCAGTTGTGTCGAAGCACATGGCACCGATTTTAGATGACAAATTCCACTCGCAAATTAATCTATATATAGCTGAAGCCTGATTTTCCCCACTTCCCGAGTCTATGCAAGGAACTCCAAGCAGCTGCGATTTACCTCCCGCTGTGACTATTACCGGTAGCCTATCAACTCTTTCATGACCTGTAATGTTTGGTAATAGCTTACCATCCCAATGAATTATGGCGGGAGAATTTAGACAAAATGTAGTTTTTATGTTCTCGGCAATCTCCATCCTGCACCGCATTCTAGTCCTCCTAATCGTTGACCGGCTCAGAGTAACTTCATTTGCATTATATCCCAATTCCACGGCCATAGATCCCAGTACCAGCGTTGCTTTAGTATCTGAAATATTTGCTCGATCCAAAGCTGAAGCTATTGTAGTTGATACTATACTTTTTTTTTTCTGTGATTTTCTTTCATAACGCTTCCATTTGTTTTCATTTTTGCCAGAATCTTCAGAAATTACCGAGCTTGCCGATGATGAACTTCCTGTTTCAATGTTTTCATGAGCAGTAAGCTTTAAATTATTATTTAACTCATCTCCCTCTATATCAAAAATATCCTCAAGACTCTGCATGAACTTGTTCTCCTTTTGAACTTGGCACACAGTTCTACGGCTTTTGCTCTTATTTAGACTACACCAAACTTTAACGATCCTGGCGAGTTTTATCTTGGAGTTAATTGTTTGTGCAACATTTTTATGAAATTTTTTAAAAACAACTTCACACGCTGAAATAGCTTCATTTAAACTCTGCTTTGCTAGCTATTTCTTTTTCAAATGTAGGAATAAGTAGTACGATAAAACATTTCGCTTGGTTGGCAAGCAATTGCTCTCCAAACGAACTACCTCTTCACCTACTAAATAAATTTTTCGTGCCGATGCCCGTGTTTTGTTCATTTTCTTCAGAGTACTGCACACTTCAAACTTTGCGATTGTCACTTTAGCACTTTAACGTTTTTAAACACTTTGACGTTTAACTGACCGATAGCTCGTTTGTATGAGAAAATCATAGATTTTAAGAATATTTATTTTATTTAAAAAATATAATTTTTTTTAAAAAAAATTTCTACCCCACTATAATTACTTAAAAAAATTTTCAACCCCAATTTTTTTAAAGCCAATAGTCCACAGAATAATATAAAAAAAATTGCACATACCCGATGGAGTAATATTTCGAAAATAGGAGGCAACAAAAACTGAACTTCATAATGAAAATTGTGAAATTCCATGTTTCGGATGCTGTAAAAAAGTATCCATCTTTATTTTTTCCAATTTTTTTTCACAAATAGATTAACTAATTAAAACAAAAGATATCTGCTTTTAAACTTAAAAAAAACAAAAATTAAGTTCAAACATAATTTGTAATTTTGTAACCGTACTTTTCGTCATATCGCGGAACACTCAAGTCCTGACTTCAGGTGCGTTGCGCTGAGTTTTGGTACAACTTTTTTTATTTTTTTTTATGCAGTTCTTATTATTTTGACCCAAGGATATATAAAGTGGAAAAACTAAGTTGAAAAAATCATTTTGAGCATTTTGGACAGGTCTAATATACACTGACTTAACGGTACAGTTCAACCTATTTTTGTGAAGTGATTTTATTGAACTTTTGAACAAAAAAAATTTGAATGAAATATATTAATGGACAGCGGAGATATTTGCATCGAAAGACCAAACTTTGATTTTCATGTCGTTTTTTTCTCATTCTTAGGTAACGATGTTTTATGAAAAAGTCGTTGTACTGAAAATTTCTCCAATTTTGAAGATATGTGAGTGTTTTTGACGTCAAAATAACAAAAAAATTTTAAAATTAAATACACAAAAATCTCCGATACTAAAAAGTTTTATAATAACAAAATTACCGTTAGTTGAAAAATTTCAGAGGGGGCGTGGCAAAAACTAAGTATGTAACATTTTAAGTTGGGATAAACTTAATATGTGTACTTAGTTTGAGCAAAATCCGTTGAGCCGTTTAGATTTGTATAAAGGCCAAACAAACAAACAAACAGAAAATGAGTTTTATTACTATAGATAGTCAGTTGTATGAAAAAATAGATTTTTAGCCATAACTTTTGATTGGAAAGAGATATTGGGTTAATTTTTTCACATAAATTATTTTTGAGACTTGACTTTTTTGTAAAAAATATAAAAACAACATTTTGGAAAAAATAAATTTCGCGAAAAAAATCAAAGGGGGTACCCTTGTTGTTTTGATGACAAAAACAGTAAAATAATTTTTGCGCTTAGCTGGAAGAATTTTTGCAAATAAATGCTATGTCATATGAAAGGTAGCCAGATGTGCAATTTTTAATTGATTTCATTTTTACAACAACAACAATTTTTGAGTCATTTTTTGAGTAAAAAGTCAATATTTTGGACCTTTTTTGACATAATCATAAAACATATATACACTGACTTAACGGTACAGTTCAACCTATTTTTGTAAAGTAATTTTATTGAACTTTTGAACAAAAAAAATTTGAATGAAATATATTAATGGACAGCGGAGATATTTGCACCGAAAGACCAAACTTTGATTTTCATGTCGTTTTTTTCTCATTCTTAGGCAACGATGTTTTATGAAAAAGTCGTTGTACTGAAAATTTCTCCAATTTTAAAGATATGTCAGTTTTTTGATGTCAAAATAACAAAAAAATTTTAAAATTAAATACACAAAAATCTCCGATGCTAAAAGTTTTATAATAACAAAATTACCGTTAGTTGAAAAATTTCAGAGGGGGCGTGGCAAAAACTAAGTATGTAACATTTTAAGTTGGAATAAACTTAATATGTGTACCTAGTTTGAGCGAGATCCGTTGAGCCGTTTAGATTTGTATAAAGGCCAAACAAACAAACAAACAGAAAATGAGTTTTATTACTATAGATAAAACGAAATCTAATAAAATAGCAAAATCTAAGAATATGAAAAATTCACATATTCGTATGAGAAATGCACAAGCTGCTTAGCTGCAGTAGCTGCTTATGCTGTTTTTAAGGTTGTTGTTGTGTTTACTTGTTTGGTTCGTAATCACGTCGTTCGTTGTTGTGCTGCTTTTGTTGTTGTTGTTGTTGTTGTTGTTTCTTATTAATATGTATGTAAAACATACATATATAAATACTCATCAGTTGCTTTAATTTTTTTTTTTCCCCAGATAGCCAATCAGCTTGGTTGAAAACGGTGTGCACTTTTAAAAGCACTGAAGCGGACCGTTTCGTTGTCAGCAAACTATGCAATGTGTGTTTCATATAAGCGTACCATTTATTAAGTTGTATATTAATGTTGATTTTCTATGATTTAATACAATTCTAAGTGTTTAATAGTTTAAATCATTCTTGATTTTAGATACAAATACTAGTTGTTTGATACTTTAAAATCACTGAAATTGCAAATAAAATTGAGCTTTAGGTCAGGTTAGAACAATTAATTGCTCGAACGAATTTTTTCCAAAGAAACAACATTATTTTCAATATGAAAAGGAAAACTTTACTAGCTGATTAATTAGTTATCTGTTGATTAAATAGTTAGAGCTGTTAATTGTTCTTACCTGACTTAAAGCTCAATGAACGATTTTAAACTATCAAACAACTAGAATTTGTATTTAAAATCAAGAATGATTTAAACTATCAAACATTTAGAATTTGTATTTAAATCAAAGAAAATCAACATAATAAATAAAAAGGTCATATAGAAAACTTTAAGTTGTATATTAATTTTATTTGTTGTTAAACAATTGTAACATTTTCTTAAAATAGTTTTTATTAAGTTGCAACAATAAACTAAACAATAAACGGCAACTCAACTTATTCAATGCATATTTCAGAGTTTTTTGGCAAACGGGTGACTCGAGAGGGAAAAAAGACAAGAATAAACGACGCATCAAGCGAATATGACATAAAATTAAATTCGAATCTTGATAAATATAAAAAAGGACAATTAATTGTACTAACGAATCTTTCCAAAGAAACAACAAAAACAACAAAGTTTTTTCGATATGAAAAGGAAAAAAATCACTAGCTGATTTTATTGCAATTTCGGCCGTGCTAAAGGCTTCATCAGAAATCTTTGTGATGCCCGTGCAAGCGCGCACTAGCGTTGTTGTTGTTGTTTCTTTGGAAAGATTCGTTAGGACAAATAATTGTTCAACTTTGACCTGAAGCTCAATAAACGATTTTAAACTATCAAACAACTAGAATTTGTATTTAAAATCAAGTATGATTTAAACTATCAAATATTTAGAATTTGTATTTAAATCTAAAATCAACATAATTAATAACAAGGTCATATAGAGAACTTTTAACTGTGATCTAAAAAAAAGACACAGTTTCGTGTAATTGTGATTTACAGAAAAAAAAACGGTGAAAATAAGCATTGCACTTATTCATACGACGGTGTGCCAAGGACACACATACACTGGCTAGATGTTTACAGACATTCAGACAGGAATGACCACTCACAAAACTAGTCCCCAAAGTGATCATTGAAATTTATAATGGAAGCAAAATGCATGAATCAACTTTATTAATATTATCACCTTACGATTTATCTTCAAGATGTATGTGAAGATAAGTGCTCTTTACCCACCCTACCTTTGGCCTTACTATGCACGTTGTTTCTGCAAGACCCCAAAGAGACATATTCTACAGTATCCTTCACATCACTTTACATTAGAAAAATTATTTTTATTTAGCCAATCATTTCTATTTTATATTTTTTTATTTCATGAATTATTTAATTCAAAAATTCTCAAAAACATCTTAAGTTTAATAATTTATATGTAGATCGAAATCTTTAAAGATTGAAATCTTAACATTGCAACAAGACTTCAGCTGTTAATGAAACATATATGTAAATAGAGGCGTGTTAGGAAACATTATTTTGTAGAAATGTTTGCATTGATTTATAAGTTAAATTTAATTCAAATATTATTTTAAAATTTTCGCTTTAAGAAAATCTTTCAAAAATTATGCATTCATAAAAGCAAGCTACTAACATTTTTGCACTCAACGCTGCCCGAAACAATAGTAAACATAGAGAGAGTGAGTGCGACACGATTAACACAGTACCTGTAACAAAAATACTGGTTCTTACAAACTGAGCAAATTAAAAGAGAATTTAATAATTCCTCTGCTGCATTTTGTTGCTGTTAATATTAATATTGCTTTTTGTTCCGATTAACTTTGTTGTTGTTGTCGTTGTAGTATTATTTTTTTTTTGTTTTAAATTGTAAATATTTTAAAAATACGTAAATATAGTAAATAATGGTTTTATAATTTTTTTTTGCTTGCTTCTACTTTAATTTGTTGCTTGTTGCAATGTTTTAATTACAGATTTAATTTATTTTATGCTTTTGTAGAGAAAATAATTAAGAAAGTTGTGTTGATGTTACTCACTTTTAATACTTTGTTGCTGACGTCCATCGCTGAAGGCCTTCGGTGATGTCGATCGATGCTTCGTTTTAGATTAAAATGTTAATATTAAATTTAGATATAAAAAGTTTTTTTTTTTTTTGTTGTTGTTTTTAATCAAAACTCAATCAAAGTTTGTAGTAATACGTCGCTGTGTGTGTGGGAAAATGTGTGCGTGAGCAAGTATGTATGTGAATATGAACACTTTTAATTAACAGCTACATTAATTATTTTACTTACAATTATTTCTATTTTGTACTTTAGTTTAAATTTATATTAACTTTAGCTTAACTTTTTCACTTTTACTAACTTTTGTATATGCGAAATTTTTTCATCTTTATCACTTTAATCTAGATTTTGTTGTCTTTGCTTTTATACAGATTTTAGGCTTATTGAACTAAATTTATTCAAAATGAACTTTGGTAAAAATTTCTGAACTCTTTCAGCTTTTAACTTTTAATGTTTTTTTTTTCAAAACTAAATTATTTCTGCTTATGCTTTTAAGTATGTTTTTTTTTTAAGTTTATGCACTTTTTAGGACTGAAATTTTAGATGAAGTATTTAGCTTTTTGAGCTGTTATTTTTGCTAAATTTGTGTGTGCCGTTTACCACGAGGCGTACTAATAACTGGTTCGCATTTCGTTTGTGTCTTGCTACTGATGATCGCCCACGCTATTCTCCCTTGTTACCAAGCCATGAATAGATTATGTTCGGTGATCATTGAGTCTAGAAGAGATTATCGTAATGCTCAACAAAAGCGATGTCTAACAAGATGCCGTTGAGTTTTTAATGATGAACTTTGCTACCCTTTATGATCGATTGATTTTTCTAAAATTTTAGAGACCATATTCGCACTATAATTTAATTAGAAAATTAAAGAAAATTTACCTTTTTGTGGATATTTAAGATAATAGCAGATTCGATAATAATTGTTTGACTAGCGATTAGTATTGAAGTTTTATAGAATTTTTCCTTTGGGCACTTTATTAGAATTCGGTGAATCTCTCAAAGTTCATCTAAGAACGCTTAAAAATATTTTTTTTTAAATATTGCGTTAAGCAATTGTAATATCAAATTTTATATTAAAATTTAAATGAAAATGTTGGTTAAACTTATTGGATTTCAACGAACTTACCGGAGTTTTCGATTCAAAAATTAAAGTTAGGTAAGTTAAATTTGAAGAAACGTGTTGATGCTTTGGCAACTCAAAGGAAAAGGAAGTTAGTTCTCTATTCTCTGATAAAGTGCAGTTTGCTGAGACGAATAGGAACTGTTTAGAAGCTTGCTGAAGTTAGCGAAATGTCAAAACACAAAAGTAGTACCATTTATGCACTTAAATGGTTTTTGTACTTGCTTTATAAAAATTTTGAAATTGGGATAATGAATAATTTTAAGTTGTTCGTTACATTCGATAGTATCGTAAGTACAGACGTAGAATTCATTTTTATACAGCAATAGAGAAAAATTCTTGTTTTTTTCATTTATATTTTTCAAAATTATTTTAAAACATTTCATCTTCTAAATAAAAAGTATTCAAAAACGAATTTGTTGTTGTTGTTGCCTTCTTCAAACTTACTTGATCTAAAAGCTCACAATTAAATTCATGTTAAAATTTGTTTGGTTTTATAAAAACTTTTCGTTTGATATATATAGTATATATGTTAATGCTCTTTACTACAGGAAAAATAAATAATTCAAATTCATCCGATATTTATTTCCATTCATTAAACGTAACTTTGAATTACATTTAGTAGTACACGCAGAGAAAAAACATAGTTGCAACAACCATGTTTTATGAGGATTATAGTATGATTCGGATTATGATTGTTGCTAACATGTTCTTAAACATATTATATTTTCTTTGATCATGATAAAATGATTACAACAACCATATTTAGAAAAAGAACTTTTTTGTAGAAACCAAAATATTATTGAAACAATCATTATTCTCTTATTGGGTAGAAAATAGAATGCTTGCAACAAATATATTATGAATTTATTTTTAGGATCCAGAATATAATTGAATATTATTTTTTTTCATGCACTCCAATTTCCACAGCTATTAATTAAGATATCTCCAAAGGTTTACCATTGACTAGGCTGAACAGAAATATTAATTCAGTTGAAAAATCTTTTTGATAAAATTTTCTGTCCGAGCTGGGGTTTGAACCGCGGCATTTTCGATTACGAGCCACGCACACTACCAGTAAGCCACAGCCGCTACTACCGCTCGTCTGACTAATGCCATTCATATACATGGTACATTAAATGCATTGTCACAAAAATAGCAATATTTGTGATAAACAAAATATGGTCAGAATTGCGAAATATGTTTACGGTAAAAAGAAACATGTTTGCTACAATTAAAGACAAAAATGTCACTTTTCTGCGTGCTGTTTTTGGGATCAGGCGATTTAAAATAAAACACAATAATTGAACAGTGGACAAGCGAAACAGCACATAGCCAGGAATCGATAAAACTTATTGTGTCTGAATGAAGTGAAAGTTTTTCTGCAAACTGTTGAGACACAATAAATTCTTTCGATTTTTGGTTATGTTCTGCTTCGTTTGCCAAAAAGCAAAGAATTTCAGACAAACATTTAAAATTCTAATATGTTTGTCTCCATATTAATATTCACATTTATCATGGTTGACAGAGCTACAACATTTTTGTTGCAACTAATAATTGAGGCAATTATAGTATGTTGACGATTTCAACTATGTTCTGATTTCAACTATAATGTTATTTTTGGTACCACCATTAGTATTTAATGACTTGATTAAGGCAAACATTTGTGTTTGCAGAAATAATACAATAATTTTAGTAAAAAAATTATTATTGCAGTAATCATGTCTCAACCATGTCTTTTCTCTGCGTGTAACCAACATAAAAAAATTAACAACAAATTCATCACTAAAAATATCAAACGAAAACTTTTTAAGGCCGCTTTACATTATCCCACTGTGTGTTAACACATGTCAAAATTTTCATGTGTGATAGAAAGTGAGATGGTGTAAACAACGGAAAGCAATGTGTGTTCTTATTTTTTTGGCATGTCGTACCACATTTTATTTTTTGGTTTGTTTCTAATATCATCACACATTCTATCCCACCAGAGATGCATTTTACCATAAACTTACTTGAAATTTATTATTTAGGTGAGAAAATTTTAAGCTCGTAATGTATTTTCAAATGGAATAACAGAAGGAAGCAGTTTTACAGCTTATTGAACTTTGTAGGGGCTTTAAATTGATTAAAAACCGATTCATTACTCAAATTTTCACGTTTTAGTATAGTGTAAAGTATAAAAATGCGGTGCGACTCTGTGAGATAGTCTAAAAGCGAAAAATTAATTTCTTCATACAAAAATTAAAAATGACAGCATGATGAAATTCACATGTGATAACACACAGTAGGACAATGTAAAGCGGCCTTTATAAAACAAAACAAATTTTTACATGAATTTAATTGTGAGCTTTTTAGATCAAGTAAGTTTAAAGAAGGCAAAAACAAATTTGTTTTTGAATAATTTTTATTTAGAAGATGAAATGTTTTTAAATACTTTTGAAAAATATAAATGAAAAAACAGAATTTTTCTCTATTACTATATAAAAAGGAGTTCTACGTCTATACTTACGATACTATCAAAACTGTGCCTTTTTAACTTTGATAAACGTTTTTCAACAAAAATTAAAAAAAAACAAAAGACAAATCTATTTTGATATGGTCGAACTTCGACCACCGGCGATACTATAAAGTGCTTATTGTGTTGTTATCCAGTTCTGAGCTACATTTTAAGTTTCAAAACTATAGCTCATCGGGAAGTTGGTTAAAAATGGATACCAAAATATGTACGGGACAGACATGAAGCAAAGCTAATAAAAACGTGTTAAAATAGTGTTATTCGAATAGAAAATTTACGACAGTTTTACTATTGGTGCTGTGGGGACGAAGAAATTCTCGAAAAATCAAATAAACTCGTTACAAAACCACCTTCCGTTTATTCAAAGAAAAGTTTTTCCTACATTTATACTACAAATATCGACATAAATTTAATTTTGATATAATACAAGTTTATACAAGTTTATATAAAACAAGTTAATACAAGTTTATATAAAACATTATAAACTTGTTTATATAATACAAGTATAATGTTTTGTTGACTAATTTGAAAATGTCCAATAATATTCTGGATGTTAGAAGTTTTTTGAAAAATTCTTGAATAATTCTGACTAAAATTTTGCTTAAATACTTTTGAAAGTAATGAAGATATTCATTATTACAATATAATCAGTTACATTTTTTAATGATGATAATTTACTTTCAAATGATGTTAATCTAAATTTGACACTATTTATAAAAAAAAATCCTTTTGTCTTTCTTAAATATGTTTTCACTTTAAAAATTTCATAGACTATTTTACCAAATATATAAAAATATTAAATTTGCACAGAATTTAAAATATCAATAGTTTTATGAAACTCTCAAAATTCGTGTTTTTACAATGAATAAACGGAATTAAAAAAAAAAGTTAATAAAAAGGAAATCATAATAATGCGAATCATCAGAGTCGTTAGGTAGCGACAACCAATACAGACAACAACGAAAATTGGATATATTTAACTTAATTTAAAGATCACTATGTACTATATACAATGACAAAGAACTAAATAATAATTTTCGCATAGATCTCGCAAAAGATTTCACTGGTTTATTCTTTTTCTTATTGCTAAAGAACTAAATAATAATTTTCGCATAGATCTCGCAAAAGATTTCACTGGTTTATTCTTTTTCTTATTGCATTTTTTTAAGTGTTTCAGGGGGGCCCGTATATTGTAACCTTCCGGGCCCGAACTTGGCTCTCTACGGGCATGCATACAATATATTATAATTATATTTGCATACTCACTACTCAACATACGGCATACGATATTTTCACGTAGGCTGTTCTCCCTCATTTTGTGTCTCAGAATCAGTGTTGCCAACACTTTTTCATATGTATAAAATTATATAAATCATGTAAAAAATGTATTTTAAACCAACGCTTAGATATTTAACTCTTTTTCTGCAAAAATTCCCTGATCGTTAGATTAATCGGTATTTTTGTATGCAGTACTTACTTACTTAGTTGGCGGTACAACCGTATGTCGGTCTTGGCCTCATCTAAGAATTTGCGCCAGCCATTTCTGTCTTTTGCTTGATGGCACCAGTTGGAAATTCCAAGTTTCGTCAGGTTGTCCTCTACTTGGTCTTTCCGACGAAGATGCGGTCGTCCTCTTCTGCGTTGACCGCCGCTGGTGGGGAGAGGTCCTTCCCGATTTCAACTGCGCTGCTGGTGTTGCTCAGTGTCATCCTGCAAAGTCGTATTAGTTTTGCAGGAATACCAAACTTCAGACATGGTGGAGTACAGGTGCTTCCTCATTGGGCTGTCGAAGACGGCTTTGTAGTCGACAAAAAGATCGTGGGTGTCGACTTGTTTTTCTTGAGTCTTCTCCAAGATTTGTCGTAGCGTGAAAATTTGGTCAATAGTGGACTTTCCAGGTCTGAAGCCACACTGATAAGGTCCGATCAGTTCGTTTGCAATGGGCTTCAATCTTTCACATAAAACGCTCGACAGGACCTTATATGCGATATTAAGAAGGCTTATCCCACGGTAATTGGCACAGATAGTGGGATCGCCTTTCTTGTGGATTGGGCAGAGCAAACTGAGATTTCAATCGTTCGGAATGCATTCTTCCGACCATATTCTGTATAGAAGCTCATGAATGCTTTTAAGTAGGAGCTTCGCCTTCGTTCTTAAACAGCTCAGCAAGTAAGCCATCAGCTCCCGCGGCTTTGTTTTTGTATACAGACATGCGGTTTTTAAAAAATTTTAAGAAGCCTTTTGGTATGTCAAAGTCATGACAACATACATGTTTTAAGTCTTTTAAATAAACACCTAATCATAAGAGGTGCAGAACTCAAATGCAATTTTATTTTGTTTCTATGTTCATTGCACTTTTTATTTACCTCTCAATTTTATGTTATTAAATACACATAAATTCTTTAATTTTGCTATAATCAAAATTCAGATTTGCAAAGATTTGTTCTATTGTTTGTTTTAAAAAAGCGACACACTTAAAAATAAGCATTGAAAACTTTAAATACCTATATATATTAAAAAAAATATTCACTTTTTACAACAAGCTAGAAAAAGCTAGCAGATAGAACCAAAATGCTGAAAAAATAAGATAGATCTAGCTTGCAAAAATGCTTACTTGGCAACACTGAGAAGAAGCAATAATCTTATCCCGCTGGTAAGACTTTGTCGGTATTTCAAATGAAACATGTGTGCTTAAATAAAACGACTTACCTTTTTTAAAAGTCAAACCATAGCTTCTTTGCACCTTTGCAAATTTCTGAAGTGCAGTTGCCTTATCAAGGGCCCTTCACCATACCAGTGAGCCATATATAAGTGTGGGGCGGCAATTGCTGTATAAATCCAGCGTACTATTCAGGGGGAAAAACCCCATTTTTTACCTATAGCTTTATAGTGCTATGTTTGCCTTTTTAACACGTTCCTTAATGTAAACATTCCAGATAAGCTTCTTATCCAGAATAACTCCTAGGTATTTCGTGCTGTCGCTAAAAAGCAACCTCGTGCCGTTCAGACGCGTAGGGATTTATATTTTTTAGTGAAAAGGATGAGATCTGTTTTCTAGGGGTTTACACTTAAACCACACGAGGATGCCCATCTCGAGAGAATTAAGAGTGCTCTCTCCATGAGTTAACAGAGAGTCTGGGGAAACTTTCCGCTAAAAATGATTGCAATATCTTCTGCATAAGCAACAACCTTGTAGCCTTCCCCCTCATGATACGCAACAGCTGGTCAACCGTCACGGACCAAAGAGTGGAGACAAAACTCCTCCCTGCGGAGTGCCTCTGTTACAAACCTGCGAGTGGAGGATCCCCCCAGTTCCGAGTTCACCACCAAGGACGTTATTGAATTCCCCTGCTATATCTAGAAAAGCAGCAAGCGCGTATTCTTTGTTCTTAAGTGATTTTTCGATGGTAGACACAAGAGAGTGCAGAGCTGTGTCTGTAGATCTGCCTTTAATGTAAGCATGTTAGGATTTTAGAAGCCTGTCAAGTTTCGGAGCCCAATAAGTCTTAAGAAGAAGCCCAATAAGTCTCTCTAGAAATTTAACGAGGAAGGAAGAGAGGCTTACAGGTCCGAAGTCATTTGATTTAGTGTGAGAGGACTTACCTGCTTTCGGTATAAAGATAACTTTTGTCTTTCTCCAAGCTGTTGGAATATATTTAAGACGTAGGAAACCATAGTAGATTGTCTGAAGCCAGAGTACTATAGCATTGAAGCTATAGTGAAGTTGGGCTGGTATAATGCCCTCGGGACCCGGAGATTTGTAAGGTTGGAATGAATAGATCGCCCATCTTAAGTTCTCCTTGCTGGTCAGTTGCTCAATCTGTTGAGGAGTAAGGTCGCAGGGGGGTGTTTGAAAGCTGGAAATGTCAGAGTGAACATTACCAGGAAAATGCGCATCCATGGGTATATCTAGGGTTTCTATGCATAAATCTGTCCAGGTGCCATCTTCCTTTTGCAGAAAGCTTGGTACTGTCGGGGATTTCGATAGTATTTTCCTGAGCCTGGAAGCCTCGGAAGTACCCTCTATTTCTGTGCAGAAGGAGGACCAAGAGGCCCTCTTTGCTTTCCTGATTGCAGTTTTGTAAATACCTAGTTTGGACTTTTAGCTATTTCATTGCGATGAAAGGAACTAATACGACTTTGCAGGAGGACACTGAGCAACACCAGCAGCGGAGTTAAAATCGGGAAGGACCTCTCCCCACCATTTATTACCAAATGAGGTTTCAGACAAGGTGATTCCTTATCGTGCGACGTTTTCAACCTAAGGATGGAAAAGATCATCCGAGCTACTGATCTGAGAAGTAGTCGCACAATATTCTACAAAAGTGTTATGCTGCTTGCGTATGCTGATGACATAGATATCATTGGCCATAATACGCGCGAATTCAGTGCAGCATTTTCCAGATTAGAAAGAGAGTCAAGTCGAATGGGTCTGGTAGTGAATGCAGATCAGACAAACTACTTGGTGTCAACAAACAAACAGTCCCAGCGTCTTGGAACCCACGTTACCGTTGACAATACCTCCTTCGAGGTTGTGAAGAACTTCGTTTATCTGGGATCCAGCATTAATTCAACCAACGACATCAGCATTGAGATCAAACGAAGAATAATTCTTGCCAACAGGTGTTACTTTGGGCTCAGTAGGCAATTGAGAAGCAGAGCCCTCTCTCGACGAACGAAAATCACGCTCTATAAATCGCTCATCATGCCCGTCCTACTTTACGCATCACAAACCTGGACGCTGAGCATTTTAGATGAAAAGACTTTAGGAGCATTCGAGAGAAAGATTCTTCGTAAGATCTATGGACCAATCTGCGTCAATGGCGAGTACCGAATACGGTAGAATGATGAACTGTATGAGCTGTACGCTGACATCGACATAGTCAAGCGCATTAAAATCGAGCGGCTTCGCTGGCTTGGTCATGATCAGCGCATGAAAGACGATGCTCCAGTGAAGAAAACATTCGATTCGGTAACCAGCGGCGGTCAACGCAGAAGAGGACGACCGCATCTTAGTTGGAAAGACCAAGTAGAGGACAACCTGACGAAGCTTGGAATTTCCAACTGGCGCCAGCAAGTGAAAGACAGAAATAGCTGGCGCAAATTCTTAGATGAGGCCAAGACCGACATACGGTTGTAGCGCCAACTAAGTAAGTAAGTAAGTAAGAGACGTAAGACTTAATAAACGTAGGTTCGTAATTCCGCATTACAGAATGTAAACGTTTATCGTATATCGTATGAATTAATTATTTAATTAATTTATTAATTTTCTTTCTAATGACATCAAAATTATAAACCTATCTTTAAAAAAACGGAAAGTTGGTTGTACTTATTAAATCAAAACAATACATTTTATTTGACAGGAAAACATTGCCAGAGATCCAATCGCATAAAAAAAATTTATTCTCAGTAATATGTACTTAAATTGTATTTTATTGGTTCTCATCTAGAGGTCCGGTCATGGTGATGTTCTGATTTTTGTTTATAGAAGGAAGTGAATGAACACCTTGAGTTTTTGGTAGTTATTTATTGATTCTTAAACTATAGGAAAATAGTTTTTTGGTGCATGAAAGTGTAAATGAAGTGCAAATACGTAGCCAAACGTCACACAATGGGGCATTTTATGAGCTTTTATGGCTATAATTAAAAAAAAGGTTTGAGGTAACAACTTTTTTTGATACCAGTTTAAAGATAATAAAATTCTGAGTCACTTACAACAAAAACTATTCACCTGACATCGCGGTTAAAAATCAACATTTTTTGCTTTCGTTCGCGCGCAGTGAAATTTTGGAAATTGTTTGGTTTTTTTTAAATATAATTTTATTAAAAAAAGATATTTGTGGAAAGTTTTTTTTGTGGAACCTTTAACTTCGGGTAATTGTGGTTCTAACTGTACACAAATTTTTTTGAATAAATGTTTAAAAAAATTCTTTTTTGTTGATTAAAAAATGTATTAAAAAAAATTAAGTTTTTTGTTATTCAAGTGGTGTGAAAGTGTTTTCGTTTATGCACCATTGTCATCTACTTGTGATTTTCTTTAAATATAGTCCATAATAAATGTTTAAAATTTGGTTGTGCCATGTTTGCCTCTTCGGATTTTATTAAGCTTTTTGTAAGAGAACTACAGTCGCTATAATCAAAACAAGCAAGTGCAGGCCCCCACTTTTTGTTTTGTTATTCTTCTTAAGTTGTCGATGTTGGTGTGCAGTATAGGCTGTACAGCTGACTTAAAAAATTAATTATTTTTGTAATGTATTCACTGTTTAAATGAAACCCATGTAATGTTACTACTTTTGAATATTCTGTCCTAATTGATATTGATCTATTCTCTTACAATATGAAAAACATATTCTTTTTAATATTAAAAAAATAAAAGACGAATAAACTTACAAAAAGAAATATTTTTAGTGTAGCGTGTATTATTTATCCTTAATGTGAAACCTTTTGAACCTTGAGGAAAAACCAATGTTGCATATGCTTGTGTTTTATTTGACAATAGTTTGTTTTGTCGTATACTAGTGAAGTATAATTGTGTTAAATGGGTACTCGGGTATTTGAGTGCAGTTCGATTTATATAAACATAAAACTCTTTGTCTTTTTTAGGAACTGCTTTAAACACGTTGTTTATATCTCGTCAAAACTTATTTGATATAATGAAAAGATTTGGGCATTCCCAATTTAGCGATAAATTTAAATATTTTAGAGACGAAATGATGCTTCGAATTCGTCCTGCGGAGGGATATATGAATGATTTTGATGAAATAATTAATCAGTTCATTTCCGCATTTAAGATGCGGTGGACAAGGGCACATAGAACTGAAGAAAGATCTCTTAATTCAAATCGCGATTGGTTGGCTTCATCAATAGTATTCTCCATTTCTTATTCTAAGAAACACGGGCGAAAGGAACTGTCCTTTGAAGATTCCTGCCAGAGGGGTTTTAACGGAAGTTCAGGCAACAGCATCCACAAGCAAGCTTTTCACGGCCCAGATGCAAATGATGCATCGATATTTATAACCTCCATGGTTCCGATCATATTAGTTTGTGGATCTAAAGTTATTTGGCAAAATCCCAGACCTGCCTCAACAAGATTTTTTCGTCCACTTCGCATGGATTTTATTAAAGAAACAGCAGATGTGTCCAAAAAAGGAAAAATAGAGTAGCAGCGCAAATAAAGCGCAAATCTGCTGCACATCGTGGAGAGAGATTAATACTTAAATTATCTTGCGTGATAATTGAGTTTTTAAAAACAATACTTTATTCTTAAGCTGCCTCTTATAAACTAAATTCACAATTATTATCTTTGAAACCTCCAGAGCCAGAGATTGGAAGAATATTGCTTAGTAATCAATATTCTTCCCATATTCCATTTCTGATGAATGGAAGCAGCGATCATGTAAACAATTTATAATGTAAACAATTTATGATGTGAAAAATTTATGATGTGAACAATTTATGATGTGAACAATTTATGATGTGTGGCCAGCTTGGTGGTCCACACATAGTTAAAATATCATGTTACAATTAATGATTGCTAATCATTAATTCTTAAAGAAGGATGTTGATTGTATTTGTATACAATCATCATCATTATTCTGGAGTGGGGTAATGTATGTAACTCCCCCTCCCTTAGTCTGAGGCTCTGACGAAGTTTTACAAATTTTTCTACAATGTATAAAAAGGTAATATATAATTATTAATGTTAAAATTATTGATATAACTGTAATAAATGAATATTGTAAAACATTGTGTTTCTTATTATTTTTGGAAATTTCTACAATAATTTGTCTATTTTTAATATTTTCAAAATTTATATCTTCAATTAATATATTATTTATAATGTTCTTTTCCTTAATTATATTTATGAAATTTGGTTTTACTATATTTTGCTCAATTTGGTTAACAAAATTTTTAAATGTATTATTTTGAATGTTAATATAACAATTTTAAAATTTTATTAATTTTGTTCCTTCTAAAGAGATATTATCTTTTGAACAATTTTGATACAATATTATACGATCGGTTTGTTTTGTTAAAACTAATCCATTTTTTATTTCCTTAATTTCTGAATTAATTTCTCTTTTCATTGTACAATTGGCTTCCTTTGATTTAAATATGTTTTCAATACAATTGTCTTTAATTTCTTTTAAATTGTTTATTTTATTATCTTTAACATTATGGTCGTATGCATTACCCTCTCTATCTGTTAAAACTATTTGATAATTAAAGACTACACTTTTACTTTCTCTATTTGGAATAGGTTCCATTAAAATTTTATCAAATTCTTTTTCCGAAAAACTTGGTATTAAAAGAATTATAAAGATTGCTTCCATTTCGCTAGCTACTGCTACTTTAATGTGTTCAAAACTGTTTATATCTTTTAGTAAACTGATTTCTTCATCTACTAAAATGTTTCTCGTTAAAATGCCTAATTTGCTTGTTAATATTATTTGTTCTAAATCATCTATATAATTCGTAAGGGAGTTGATGTCATGATCAATTTGAAAAATCGTTTTTATATAGTTTATTTCATTATGGATATCAATATTTGTTCCCTTATTAATATTTGTTATATAGTTTGATATGTATAATTGCATGTTTCTAATATGTTTAGTTAAGTTTTTCATTTGATTTGATAGTTGTTCATTAATTGTTACTTGTTTATTATTTTCTTCTATTAATTTCTTGTTATTACTGTTTAAGTTATCAAGTGTTTCAGTTATTTCCTTTTTGTCTTCATCATCCATAGTACCAGCTATTAACTTTAAAGTTCTTCCTATTATATTCGCAAGCCCTCTTTTATTTCTTTTATTTTTGTTTAGTGTAAGTATATTAAATTTGTTTAATAGATTATGATAACTAGTGTTTAAAGATATAAATAAACTATCGAGTAAATTCTCCTTAGAGTAAGAATTTTGTAATGATAAAATGTTTTTCCCAATATGATTTATGGCTATGTCCAAATCCGATATATTTATTATATGTAAAATCTTAAGATAACTCTCTACTAATTTAATATTTTCTAATTTAATAGGTAAATATCCATTATTATTATCAAAGTCCAGAATCTCTATTTCTGTTGTTGACTGTATGCTTGTTCTAAGAATTATGAAAAGTACTGGTATATATAAGTAATATCGTTCCATCTGAAAAATAAATTAAAATTTTTAACTAATTTCAAATTCAGTTTTGTAGGGATCTTAATAATTCTATTCTGGATAATTATTCTGTTGGGAATTTTACTTTTGTATAGTCTTGAAACTTTTTCTTTTTTTTCACATGACTTTTGTAATATATGTGCCCTGACCTTTTATCTTTTATATGATCTTGATTAATATTTTTTCCTTCTATCTTTTTATATTTAGAATGATTCTTACCTCCTCGTACTTCTTTTATGTAATTAATACCATATTCTATTTGATTTTCGTCTAACCTGTCCTTATTTAATCTTTCGATAGTTTTTGTTTCTTTTCTATGATTTTATTATAAATTTCGACATACTGAGCTTCCTTTATTTTTCCTTGAACAAATTCGATTGGCTTTATCTTGGTCGTGGAATGTATACTATTATTATAATAGCCATTTATTAAAATCATTTGTTCCTCAATACTAAAATATCCTTTTGAATGTTTTAAAAGCCTTAAATGCTCGTTGACAATATTATGCAATCTTTCGATATCGGAGTTCCCATTGTGATTGGAACTAGAAGTAAATTGTATAGATATATTTTGTTCTCTCAGGAACTCTTTCATTAAGTTAGATTTCATTCCCAGCTCATTGTCTGTTACTATTTTTCCTATATTACCATAAGTACTAATAAATCTAGCTAGAGCTTTTCTAAATTCCTTTTCTGTGCGATCTTTAATTTTTACTAAAAGAGCAACTTTGCTGAACTTATCTATCATTGTTGCAAATAAAGATTTCCGTATAGAGTAAAATACATCTAAGTGTATAATTTGATTTGGTTTTTCTGGAGTTTCAGTTATTTTGTATCGTATTTTAATAGGATTTCTTTCATATTTTTCTAAAATATATATCTCACAATTATTTACATATTCATTAATTTTCATCTTCATGTTGGGACAGTAATATTCGAACTTGATTTCCTCATAAATTTCGTTTATTCCTCTGTGGTTGTTTTCTAAATGTTTTTTCTCAATTAATTTTTTAATTTCCTCTGGGTTAATAATGCCTATTAATAATCTTTTACAACGAACAATTTTGTATTTCTTAAAATGTCTTAAATATATTGAATTTATTTTGTTAAATGTTTCATCATCTGTAAATAGTGCGTTCATGTAGTTTGGATTTAGATGATTTTTAAATATCATTATAATTGTGGCATCATCCAATTCTTTTGCTTAAATTATTTTCCTTTTCTTATTAAAAATATTTATATTCTTTATATTTAATGATCCTGATTGTTTTGTTTCCAAAATAATTTGATTTTTGTAAAAATTTATTGGTGTTTCTATTTGTTTAATTGATTCATTAGACTCTTGTTCTGGGTTATCTATAATTTCATTTGGATTGTCTTCGTCATTTTCATTTAAGTTAATTTCAATTCTACTAAGACAATCAGCTACTTTATTTTCTTGTCCTTCTTTATATTGTATAGTATAATCGTACTCTCCTAACTGTAATTTCCAACGAATTAATTTACTATTTGGCTCTTTTAAGCTATTTAGCCATACTAAAGGCTTGTGGTCGGTAAAAAGTTTAATTTTTCTTCCATATACGTATGGTCTGAATTGTTTTAAACACCACACAATTCCTAAGCATTCTTTTACGATTACGCTATAATTAAGTTCTGATTCATTTAAAGTTCTGGATACGTAAGCAATTGGTTTATTTTCTTGTGACAGTACTCCGCCAATAGCAAAATTGCTAGCATCAGTTGTAATTTCAAATTCCTTATTAAAGTTAGGATATATCAATATGGGTGCACTTATTAATTTTTCTTTTAAATAGTTAAAACTTTCAATATATTTTTCATTGTACGGATTTATTACCGCATCCTTTTTTAAACAAACTGTAATTGGTTTAGCTATTTGAGCATAATTCCTAATGAATCTCCTATAATAGCCAGTCATTCCCAAAAATCTTTTGATTTCAGTAACTGTCTGGGGAATTTTAAAATTTTTAATTACTTCGATTTTCTTTAAATTTGGGGCGACTCCCTTTTCTGTAACAACGTGTCCAAGAAATTCAACTTCTTTTCTTAGAAATTCACATTTATCCAGTTGTATTCGTAATCTAGCATGTTTCAAATTTTTTAATACAGATTTCAATGATTTAATATGTTCCTCTAGCCCATTTGAAAATATAATAATATCGTCCATGTAGACCATGCATTCATTTCTTTTTACATTTTCTCTTAAAATATTGTCTACTAATCGTTGAAAAGTGCTTGGTGCATTTTTCAACCCGAATGGCATTCTTCAAAATTCGTAATGACCATTGTCCACAGAGAAAGCCGTTTTCTCTATATCTTCGTGATCCATTTCAATTTGATGGAACCCACTTTTCAAATCTAGAATTGAGAAATAATTACTTCTTCCTAATCTGTCTAAAATATCGGTTATGTTCGGAATAGGGTAACTATCATCAATAGTTTTTTCATTTAATTTGCGGTAATCTATTACCAAACGCCATTTCTTTTTCCCAGATGCGTCTAGTTTTTTAGGTACCACCCAAACAGGGCTATTTTATGGACTTTTACTCGGTTGAACTAGTCCTGATTCCAACATTTCTGTAATTTGTCTTTGAATTTCCGATTTATGTATGTACGGGTATCTGTAAATTTTACTTTTTATTGGTAAATTGTCTTTAGTTATTATTTTATGCTTAATTTCACTCGTGAAATTAAGAATTTTACTTTCCTCAAAAACTTGTTTCAATTCCTTTATTGTTTCTATTAATTTTGAAGATTCCTCTGAATTTAAATGTTCTACTCTTAAATGTTTAATAATTTCTTCTTTTGGTTTTGTGTTTTCAATGCAAATATTTTCACTTCCATTATATTCATTAAAATTGTGAATTTCTAAAATTTCTATAGTTTGGAATGGTTTATGAATATCAAAAACATGTACCTTGTTATCTGAATTATTTATTTTGACTACAGATGTGAATTCATCTACCTCGTATATGCCTTCCACTAAATTGACCTTTTCGTCTAAATTTATATTATTTATTAGGGCATTTCCTTTGTACTTGTCTACAGGAATACTATAAAAATTTTCTCCAGGATCTATTCTATATACACTACTTACTGTTGGATTACTTGAATATAATTTAAATCGTTTTGAATTTAATTCAAAGATATTTGTTTCATAATTTATTATTGCTTTATATTTCTTTAGAATGTCATTTCCTAATAATCCTTCATATTTGTCATGAAAATTTATTACAATGAACTGAAAATATTCATTGCCCAGTTCGAATTCTTCAAATGCTTTAACGACTACTTTCTTATCAACTAAAGTATTTTTATTGAGAGCTTTCAATATTTTGGGTTTTTTCAGAAATTGTATTTTATTACTTTTAAAAACGTTTAAGTTTACGAGGGAGTTCGTTGCTCCTGTGTCTATTAGAAATTTACAATTATTTATTACTATATAGAACAATTCGCTTCTCTGATCATCCGAAAATTTCCAATTTCCATTGGTGTTGGCATATTATCTTTATAATCATTATTATTATTGTTATTACTAACATTAGGTGAATTTTGATAATGATATGGGTTATTATGTTGTATATTATTATTATTATTTGGGTTACTTGGATATCTTCTTGAATTATAAGTTTGATTATTTACAGGATTATGGTTTTGGTTGCTATCATTTATATATCTGTTTGAATTATTTTTCCTTATGTTATTATTTTGATTATTTACAGTATTGAAAGGATTATAACTTGAATTCCTTTCATTTAAATTTTTGTTTAAATTGCTTGTATATTTCCTTGCGTTATTATTTTGAAATTGATTAAATTGTTTATTTGGGAAATGGTTTTTTTCATTGTTATTAATTGGTTTATTGAAAGGTGTATAATATGAGTATCCGGACTCGTGTAATATATCTATTGCAGACTCCAAATTATTTGGATTTCTACAGAATAATATTGAACGCATTGGTTCAGGAATTTTATTTTTAAATATATTTAATGCCGATAATTTATTATTCTTAATTGTCTGTTCTACAATTTGAGTATCGTTTGTAGAATATCTTGTTTTTACATTTAATCTTCTTAATGTAGTTTTTATTTCATTATAAAAATCTACACAGTGGGTCTTAAAAGTCAAACCTCTTAGTTGATCAAATAATTCTTCTATGCTAAATCTATCACCAAAATTATTAATTAATATTTCCTTCATGTTTTCCCACGAATCAACATGATTATTAATTTCAATTATTTCCCTTGCTTTATATTTTAATTTTGACTTTATTATGTCAGAAAAGATACTTTGTCCTAAAGAATCATACCTAACAAGAACTGGTTGAATTTTATCAACTAGATTTACGAAGTTTTGGAGATCTCTATAATCTCCTGAAAATTCTGGTAATTTTTCTAAGTATTTCAGAGGGTCGATATTTAGTGTTAAAGCCATTTTATCTTTTTTAAAATCTTTACAATTAAACTTTTCAAATGATTGACTCAATTCTTCCATACATTAATTAATTGTTTTTACAATTGTTGATCTGGATCCTCCTGGTGATTGGTGATGATGTTTCTACTGCTTCTGCTCGCTTTGGCCTTGCTATGACTTTTGTTAAATTGATGTTTTAATTCCCAATACTGTGGTTTGTTTGGATTTTCGTATTCCTTCTTCACACAAACAATTTTATTTAATTTTGCTATTGTTTGCTTATAGTTTAAGATGAGTTTGTAAAATTTTCACAATATAATCAGTAATTTTACTTTACAGATTTGTACAAGCTTTTTAATTTTTTTAAAGGTTGTTTTGCTGACAGTTTTGTATGATTTTATAAAATTTTTCACCATATATTTTTGTTCAGTTTATTTGCACTTTTTACATTTTGAGCACAAACAAATTTATTTCATTTAAGGATTGTTCCTTAAAAAAATTTCTCGATTTCTCTCTTTTTTTTCAGAAGAGTTTGTTTCTGGGAACTTCTAAGGACTTTATTTTATCCTACTCCGACTGCGCCACTTCAATTATCTTGCGTGATAATTGAGTTTTTAAAAACAATACTTTATTCTAAAGCTGCCTCTTATAAACTAAATTCACAATTATTATCTTTGAAACCTCCAGAGCCAGAGATTGGAAGAATATTGCTTAGTAATCAATATTCTTCCCATATTCCATTTCTGATGAATTTAAGCAGCGATCATGTAAACAATTTATAATGTAAACAATTTATGATGTGAACAATTTATGATGTGAACAATTTATGATGTGTGGCCAGCTTGGTGGTCCACACATAGTTAAAATATCATGTTACAATTAATGATTGCTAATCATTAATTCTAAAAGAAGGATGTTGATTGTATTTGTATACAATCATCATCATTATTCTGGAGTGGGGTAATGTATGTAACTATTAATCAAGGTAAGCCACAACCTTATATTAGCCATGGTAGACGGTAAGGTATGCAACTCACTGAAACAACATCTACACAGAGGTGCTATTTATGTGAAGGTACTATTAAAGAATTCAATTCAATTGATTTAATGATTCAAAAAAATGTAAAAGTCGAAAACCTGACAAGCTGACAAGCTACCAGTCAAAAAATGGCTGATAAGAGAGGAAGCAGAGAAGCAGGTTGTGTCAGCAAATAAGTCAAGAATTTGAAAAGAATTTAGAGTAAAACTTGGTTTAGTTATTGATAAACCAAAGCCAGGGCTTGGAAGTTCGAATGACGGCAACACTGCTCGATGTTTTTTTGAAAATGCAGAAATAACAGCATCTATAACCAAGATTGATGTAGAGCTTACAAAGAGAATATTATTTTGATCGTAATTTCATGCGGACACGAAGTAAACATAGAAAAATTTCGAGACAAGCAGCAAAATATTTTGTGCAAAAATACTCATGGTATAATATGCCCGCAACTGTGCATAAAATCTTAATTCATGGCCCTGAAATCATAAAATATATTTATTTCCGATTGGCCAACTTTCTGAAGATGCCCAAGAAGCAAGAAATAAGGACTTTAAATCTTTCAGAGAGCATTTTTCAAGAAAAATAACCAGGGAAAAAATCCTTGACGATATTTTAAATAGGTTTTTAATAACTTCAGACCCATTCATTTTAAGCAAAAGGAAATTACCGCAAAATAAGTTGCGAAAGTTGCCACAAATGGCTGTTAATTTGCTTGTACCACCAAAAAATGAAAACAACGCTGAAGATACGGAAAAATCCGATGAAAACAATGATGAAAATGTAGGTGAAAGTACACTGAGCTAAAAAATAACGTAAAATCAAAGGTAACCACTTCAATTCAAATATTTTTCAGAATTATTTGGCACCAAACACGAAAATATTCAATTCAAAGTGGAAACACATACATTCAGTTTCATGTTGTTTCCACTTTAAACTAAAGTGTTATACACCTTAAAATGATAAATATTCGACTTTAACTTAACGTAGATTCAGATTTAATTCAAAGAGGAAGCATATTCAATTGGAATACTAACGTATTTATTTTAAATGCGTTATAACTTTGAAGTAAGGTATTTTCTACTTTGATTGCACGTCCTTGCATTAATGAATCAAAGTGATTTTCACTTTAAATGAAATACTTAACATTTTTTATATTGAATGGTTACAGGGTCCGTGAAACAAAATCAAATAAATAAAACAAAATTAGTTTTTATAAAAATGTTCTTTTATTAAAATATTAGAATAAATGTGGTACATTTTTTAAAAAATTGTATGATAATTCAATATATTACATTTATATAAGAGAATTATGATTTTAAAAATGTAGTTATAAAAATGTATTTCTCACATACGTTTTACCATTATTCATTTGCTTTTTACATTTCCAACTCAAAATCTCTAAGCAGACTAGCGAATTTAACATCGTCTTCTTCCAAATTTGTAACTACATCCACACTGTTGACAAGTATTGTGTCCAAGTTAAGAACTTGGCCAAATTCATTAATATATTGAATATTTTCCATTTTTATTAATCTTCACTTATTTTCACTTACTATTACTATTTGCACACACAAAAATATGCATCCAACTTCAAATTGAAGTGTCTTCCACTTTAATATATACAATATATTTTCTACTTCGTTTTCACTAATGACAACTTCAATATAAAGCATGTTATTTTTCAACTTAATTTCGAAGTGGATGCACTTTAAAGAATATAATAACTATAGTGGGTCACCATTATTTTGTTTTTCCACTTCTTATTGGAGATCAAATGTTTTCGCATTTGATTGATGGATTTCAATGTGAATTTAAGGATGATTTCTTAAAAATGAATCTTATTTAATTTTACGTTGCGATTTTTCCTTGAGTATAGTGATGTCGATTTTTTGACACAAATGAGAAAGACTTAACAAGCGGCAGTGAATAAAAGTTATTACAAAAAAAAAAAATTTTATCATATTCGTAGGTCTGAAAAGCTTATTTTTAATTAAAAAAAAATCCACTCAAGGATATCAACTAGTTTTTTCTTTTATTTGGACCCATTGCAACAGAAAACAATGTCAAAAGTTTCCTCCGTCTCCTAATTGAATTGATACCATCTTTCATGGCTCATTACCCCACTGCATCGTTTTGAAAAAAGGCACCCAAACCGTCTTTATCCTACAGCACGTTCATGTCATCTCATATAAAAAAGCCTACAAATTTTATAAATTATAGTGTACTTATTGGACCTTGAACCTATAATATCAAAAAATTGTTGAAAATTACAAAAATGGAGAACGCGTGAATTATCTGAGCGTTTTTTTAACATTTTTCGCTCTTTAAAGTGCTCTAAAAAAACCGGCCAATAATATCTGAATTTAGGTTTGGTATAATTTTATCTACTTTAAAATAAAAAAATCCAAATCAATCCAAAGAGGAGTTCTTGAGATATCGTGGAGAACAGTTTGAAAAATATTTCAGAAAACGCATTTGAAGATTTGCTTAACTGAGTTAATTTATGAACATTTGGGTTCCTTTCGTATGCGCTAACATTTTAATGCAATCGTTATCGACCAAACCGCTTTGGGGACATATTCTACACTCAACATGTTGAATAAATTTTGTGTTTTATTATTATTACACAGCCATTATGTCTTTGAAGAAATTCTTGTAGTACTTATATTTTAAACACAAATTTTGCCAAATTAATAAGTCAATTTTAAAACTTTTGAAGGAACGTCCTCATATATTTTAAACATTCACATGAGTTCAATTTACAAATGAAAATTAGATTTTAAAATACAATAAAATGTTGATTACGTTGACATAAATTGTAAGTCTATGCTAAAAATGTTTTAGACTTTACTATTGTTGTTGTTTTGTTTCTTGCATCCTACATTTTAAAGAGTCGCCCGCAGCCACGTCTGTTATTTTAGTTTTAAAACAAACTGTGGTACGAAAGCCAAAAAGTACTTGTTATCTAAAAATAAAATATTACCATTGTGTCAAGCACAGCAGGCACTCGACGTGCCTGCATGATGAACCGTACAAACGAACTCAGCCTCACTTTAAATGTCTTGTTATATTATAATAAGGCCATCAAATGCATCCTTTAAACATTTTGGTTTTGTGTCGAATGGTTTTTACAACCACACTGCATCCAACTTTAAACATGTACAGTGGGTGGCCAAATTAATAGGGACACCTGTTGTTGTATATTTAAAGCTGCATGAATTATATACAAAGTGCCCCAGATATAGCATTAATTACCTAGGGTAGTGATTTTCCTTGATTAGGCGAGTAAGAAAATTCAAGGATGAAAGGGGCCACCCTTTAGGAGCTAGAGAGGAAAAACTTAAAAAAGGTGTCATTACATTTGACTCCATATTTAATGTATCTCTTAACCGATCTCCAAAGTCAATAGCATCTTGAAAAAGAGACTACATGACCTTCAACCCAATGATACAAAAGCCGTTTTCTAATCTGACTACTATTTGTGTTTGCATTGAATACTCAAGTACTGGCAAGATCAAAAACCAAGTCAATAGCAAACTTTATCATAAAAAAATGGCATCATCAAAAGATTTATTTAATTTTCGAGATATTTATCATCAAAGTTGAATTAAAAATTTTATTAGAATTTAGTTGCTCATATTTTTCTTAAATTTGACTTTATGCAAAATGTTTTATAAACAATTTAATGTTAATTTGATTTTCTTCTCAACAGTCCTTATAAACTTTTGAAATCGGATAAGAGATACATTAAATATGGAGTTAAATGTAATGACACATATTTTTAAGTTTTTCCTCTTTAGCTCCCAAAGAGGGGAGGAATGACACTCATCTTTGCCTTTTCTTACTCGCCTAATCAAGGAGAATCACTACCACCCGAGAGAACTAATGCTATATCTGGGGCACCTTGTATATAATTCATGTAGCTTAAAGTATAAAACTACAGGTGTCCCTATCAATTTGGCTGTACAGGGTTGTCAATATTCGAAGCGCCCATCTGGCAGCACTGTAACTTTCCGCAGTGATGCCAAATCGACTAATGACATACCGCGTTTGAAGCGTCATTCCAAGCAAATGTTTACAATGGAACAGTACACGCCACGCGAACGCTCTAAAATTGTTGAAATTTACATTCAACAAAAAAAGTCAATAGTGAAAACTCAACTCAATGAGCGATGAAGTTCATTTTCAGTTGAACGGAACGGTAAACAAACAAAATTGCCGTATTTATGCCACTGAAAATCCACAAGAGATTCAAGAGGTACCTCACGATGCAAAAGTCACTGTTTGATGCGGCGTTTGTGCTAAAATGCTCATTGGGCCGTTCTTTTTCGAAGATGATAATGGCCACAGAGTTACTGTCAATCAGGAGCGTTATCGCGATATGATAAACAATTTTTTCATGCCAATCGTTCGTCGAAAGCGTATCAGGCACTACTGGTTTCAACAAGACGCGCGCCACCACACACAAGCCGCACTACAATCGATTTTTTGAAGCAATTGTTCCCTGGCCGTTTGATGTCAAAAAATGGTGATTTCGATTGGCCGCCAAGATCACCAGATTTAACGCCTCCAAACTTCTTTTTGTGGGGTTATTTGAAATCAAAGGTTTACGTCAACAAGCCAAAGACCCTAGAAGAGCTGAAAACCAACATCCGTCAAGAAATAACCGCCATTCACATCGAAATGTTGAAGAAAACCATGGAAAATGCTGCAAAACGGGCACAATATGTCGTAGAGGCCAATGGCGACCATTTACGAGATATCATATTCAAGAAATAATGTAAGCAAATCTACTTGAACCCAATTAAATGATATTCATGACGAACAGACAAAAAATTGTGGTTTCTTTGATTTATTTAAAAATAAAATGGGCGCTTCGAATATTGGCAACCCTGTATATATTATATATGTCTATATATATGAAGATTTTAAAAAGACAAATCTTATGTCCACCTGAAAAAAGTAATCATTAAAACTAACCACCCAGTAGGGGAAGTAAACATCACTGAACTAGTTATATAGTGATTACTTGGTAATGGGTGGTAGTTTCCTGCTGGATTATAGCACACACAAGTAAGGCATTATTTCAACATGGGCTTGTCATAGACGGTAATGTGTGGTATGTACATCCAGCATTACTTTTAAGTCAGACGATAACTAATTACATCCAGATTTACCAATAAGTCAGAGGCCAACTACTTACCACCTGCATTACCCATATGTCAGAGGTCAACTAATTGCCTCCTTTAACAATTATATATAAAATAAAAAAGTAAAGTTTAATAGAAAAATTTTAAAAAACTTAAAAAAATTCAAAAATAAATTTTTGTATTGAGAAATTAAAAAATTTTAAATAAATCATTAAAAAATTAAAACTCATAAAACATCTAAATAACAAATTAATAAAAGCTAGTCTTATTTTAATGTTGATTTTTTTGTTGATACACATATTTGTAAAGAAAATAATTTTATAGTTTTTGAAGCCCTTTTTAGCTCTATTTCAAATTGTTCCTTTGTATAGCCATCCTATAAAAGCGCACCTGTAATTATATATATATATATAATACTAATTTCGAAGTAATCATTTGAAATGACTTTGCACGTAAAAAAACAGAAAATAAATAAATACCCAGGAAACATGAGGCAATTCTTACCATAGAGCATTTGGACTACGTTCTTGAGATCCCTAAACTATCTTAAATAGTTTATTTTCAATGTTTTTTTATATCATCATTCTTTGCTACAATTCATAAATTTTCAGAACCTTCTGAAGAATTACTAGTGTCTGTCAGAGTTAAATTTATTTTTCTTAGCTTCAAAATATATTTTTTTTTTTAACTAGCCGAGCTAAATTTATTTTGCCTAAGCCCTTATTATAATAGCAAATATATAATTATTTCTTTTATAAAAAGATATAAAAATAATTGTAATTAAGTTCTCCAATCACATTTATCGTATTGATTTTTGTTTAAATGTTTTGTTGTATTTCACTTTAAAGTATAAACTTAATTAACCGAACGCATGGAAATCACTTTTTTTTTTTTTGGATTCGCCCGGAGGTATGCAATCTTCCAAAGATACGTATACCCGTCCTATACGCATGCACGATTTACATTCTAGATCCTGCCCGAATCAGCCGGGACAGACAGAATGTACCTACGTACTAAAACATACCCCCTATTGGCAATTAGGATTTTCCACTAAGCACATTAATTGGCTTTTCAGCGGAATTTAAAAATTGAATATATATATAAAACGCGTATTTCAATAAACTTGATTCTATATAAATAAGCAACATCGAATTAAATAATAGTAATTATGAATTTAAGGTACCCGAAAAACAATCCTGATTTCAAAAACAATCCAAAGCACTAAACTCATTTTAACTGGTTTGCGGCCATTGTCCAACCCAAGGACCTACGTGGAAATGAGATAAATCTCATACCCGCCAAATCAAAATCCCAATTAGTTGGATATGCATTTGGCTGCCAACGCAGGCATAAACTTGTGTGGAAAAGAGATATACTCTGGCACACCAATCCAGGTGATAGTGTGAGTTCAGTCTAATTTCAAATCAGGAAACCACGTGAGCACGTAAATCCCAATTCGATTTAAAATTAAAATATTGAATAATTAAAAAGTAAGTTTTAAAAACGATTCATATTTGATGGTGCTTACTTTATAAAACATAATATCGAGACAAAAAGGAGAAACAGAACAATCTCAATTACCATTATTACATTGTTATAAAACTGCGTTAGGTATAATAGGATGAAGTTAAATTGATTTAATTATTTAAATGTAATATAATTTTCCGTTTTCAGACGTCTACCGAATCAGAAAAATTAATCTTGTTGAAGTTATCATTGAAATCACTGCACATACATCGTAAAGGTTCATGAAGAGCGTAATTAGAACTGCAGTGACTCAACTTGAAAAACAGAAAATGTCTAGTTCCTCTCCTTGGGATGTTGAAATTTAGAGCTGAGATGAGATATTCCGAATTAATCTCGCCACGAAGTAATTTATATAGAAACATGACATTAAGCATCATTCTTCTGCTTTTTAGGGAAGATAGTAAAATAATTTTAAGGCGTATTTCATACGATGGAAGCATAATATTGGGGTTCCAACGACTATGACGTAAAGCAAAAAGTAAAAACTGTTTTTGAACGGATTCTATGGCGTCGATGTAGACATTATATTGTGGGTTCCATATAACTGATGCATATTCAAGAATTGGCCTTACGAGAGAGGTATATAATAATTTAGTAGTAAAGAGATCACTGAATTCTTTAGCCCATCTTTTAATGAAACCAAGGACTCCTCTTGCCTTATTTATCACCATAATAACGTGGAGATTGAAGCGAAGTTTTGAATCCATAATAACACCAAGATCGAGAAAACTGGAAACTATTTCTAAGTTAGTATTATTTATAGTGTAATTTATGTTATTAGCAGATCTTCGCGGGAATGTCATTTGTTTATATTTTTTTTAGTTGAGATTTAATATATTTAAGCTACACCAGTCCACAAGATTGTAAAAGATGTCGTTCTTCGGGTGATTTATAACAAAGAAAAAGTTTCACGTCGTCAGCGTACATTAAGACGTTACAGTGTTTTATTACTGAAGGAAGATCATTAATGAATAGTAAAAACAAAACCGGTCCAAGATGACTGCCCTGAGGAACGCCAGAAGTGACCAAAATACTTTTTGAAAGAGAATTATTATATTAAACCTTTTGAATACGTCTAGATAAATACGAATTTATCCAATTTATTAATGTGACAGGAAACCCAATAAGGTGGAGTTTTTTCAAAAGAAGATTATGATTAACACTGTCGAAAGCTTTGCTAAAGTCCGTGTAATTAACATCAGTCTGAAGTCCCAAAGTAAAACCATTTTAACACGCGTAGTAAAGTCTAAGAGGTTTGTTGTAGTAGACTTACCCTTCAGAAAACCATGTTGAAAGACAGAAATGGTGGAAGACACGGAGTGGGTTAATTGGTCAGTTATGACTTTCTCAAATAACTTAGGGATTGCACTTAATTTTGCAATTCCTCGATAGCTAGAAACATCTATCTTGGAGCTAGATTTATTAAGGGGTATAATATAAGAATCCTTCCGTATAATAGGAAAATAACCACTATGCAAGGAAATATTAAAAATGTTGGCTAGAGGAGTACACAGCTTAAAATACAGCTTGGAATTTTATCAGGGCCGGTCGTAAAAGAAGATTTTACTTGTCGAAGATAACACATAACAATATTTGGGTCCATTACAGGAGTTTCAAAAGAGTTAACTAGCGGGAAAAAAGGATACACCGTGCTAGTATTAAATGGTATATCGGAGTAAGTTGACTTAAAGAAGTTTGCAAACATGTTAGAAATCACATTGTCACAAGATGATTCTTCCTGATTGAATTTCATTAGGGGTGGAAAGCTGGAGGCTTTACGTTTTGAGTGACCAAAACTATAGAAAAGTTTTGGATCATCTTTAAATTGAGATTTTATGTTAATTATATAAGCAGAATAGCATTGTTTATTTAATAGTTGATATCTATAACGACAAGAAGAACAGGAAGCAAAGTCTAAACTAGAATCAGATATTTTGTATTTTTTAAATAAACGATTTTTTAAATTTTTAAGTGCCTTTAGATCATTTGTTAGCCAGGGTGGATTCAAAGGATTGGAGAAACACCTTTTTTTTGGGACGGACAATAAGAAACACCTTTGCAGAGTATCATTGAAAAACTGTACAGAAGATTCAACGTCATAATATGAATATGATATTTCGCTAGCTAAAATTGGAGACCAATCAGTCTGCGAAAGTAAGGAATTTAGTTTTACGTAGTCCGTTTTCTTAGACTTATAAACTTTTTTATTTCGCGCATCAGCAGTTATTTTATCTTCTTTTTCGTGGGGTAGTAAAACTGTTATTTCAAGAGTTGGATGATGTACATCTTCTGGAAGAGATACGGGATTCGAACAATGGAGATTAACAGTAGTGCATCTATCTACAAATACAAGGTCTAGGGTTCTGTGGCTTATATTTAAAATATCATTGACTTGTTGAAGACACAGATCAGACAGCTTATCTAAGAAGCCATTTATCCAATAACTATTGGAAACAGGAGTAAGAAATAAAGAATCGTCAGACGATCTCCAATTCACAAAAGGTAGCTTAAAATCACCCAGCACAATAAGAACGTCTTTATTTTTTAACAAATTATGAACTTTTTCGATGGCGTGTAAGTGTTTTAAATAAATTGTTAAGTCACATTTAGGAGGAATGTAAGAGCAGATAACATAAATAATACTATTATTTAATTTAACTGCAACACAAATGAACTCAATGTCACTGGTGTCAAGAATTGTCAATTCTTCAGATACAAGCGAGTTTTGAACAGCTATCAAAACACCACCACCGATCTTATCATGACGATCTTTACGAAAAATTTGATATTTATTGCACATTATTTCAGAATTTAAAATATTAGAGCAAAGCCAAGTCTCTGTCAAAATTATAATGTTATATTCAAAATCAAAACTGTATATGAAAATATCGGAAAGTTTGGAGTTAAGACCCCTGACATTTTGATACACAAGCTCTAATTTAGACTTGCGGTTTATTAATCGTTTTTTGGATGAGATTCAGGGCTATTTCGGGGACGCAGCAAATGTCCAACATATACCGGTCTTGGATTGCTTTTAAATTTTCAGGAACTGTTAATCTAAAAGAAGTAATTGATCTTACATTTGAATATTTGAATTTATGAACCGAAAGATGCAAGGAACAATTCAACTTTGATTTAATGAAAAAATCTATATCAACCTCTGTTGTAACCGCAGCTAAGCGAGAAACAAAGAATGATTTAGTTGGTGGAATTGCAATGATTGGCTTAGGTGGAACAGAAACCTGAGAAGTAAGAGGAACAACCTGGGAATCGACCAAAGTTGGTGAAAGAGAAACAGTTTGGGCATAAGACATGACTGGCAATGAAGGTGGAGGTGCCAACACTGGCAAAGGAGCAGAAATCGATATGTTTGCTGTATTCGAAGTAGAAGTTAAAATAGGTGGAGGGGCTGTTATACCACCAATGTCCATGTCATCAGCAACGTCATGTACAGAAGAATGTAGAGTTGGAGTTGAATCCATTTTTTGCTTACTACGCAAAGACATGTCTAAGGTTATTTATTTTCAAATCGTAAGCGAGGACGTAAGGTTTTGAGTTGATAGGCTACATTCACGAATGTTGATACGCGGCATTTTGTTTGACATTATTTATTTACAAACTGTAAGCAAAGTCGTAATGACATGTGCTTAAAGGATAATTTGTTACTGAGCTAGTTATGGCAGTTATATCTTCTCATTTCCCCACTGCGCAGTCAATGCTTTTCTTGTTGTGCGTTGAAATGAAATTTAAAATATAAAACTTTGCGTGAAGTGTAAGGACTAAAACTACTGTGAAGTTTTGCTCTTACATCTAAATTACCATTGATGTAAGCTAGTTGATTAATCAATATATTTCAAACATTTTATTCAACTGTTTCCAAACTAGTTTGTAGAAAGCTGTTTTTCCAAACATTAGTTAAGTTTTCACAAACATGCTTGTTAAAAAGTATTTGTCGCTACACTCAGAAAAAAATCCTATTGATTTTAATAGTTTCTATTATTAAATTAGTCAATGGGACTCATAGCATAAAATAAATAGTTTTTGAATTATTAATTCTACATACAAATTGTGAACTTAATTAAAGGATGTCGTATTAATCTTTTACAGTACATTCTTCTATGCACGTCCTATTGTTCATGCTTTAATATTAATAGGACCTCCATTAGGGCGGGTCAATTTGTATGGACGAATTTTTGGGAGGTCTGGCTCAGCGAAATTCGTAAAATACATGTAATTTCAAGACTTTTTCTCCACTACAGCATATACAAATTCTGAAAAAAAGCTGTGCGGACTTTCGTAAATAGATTTTGTTCTCAATTATAAAATATGAATGTATGAATGTATGTGTATGAATCTATTTACGAAAGTCCGCACAGCTTTTTTTCAGAATTTGTATATGCTGTAGTGGAGAAAAAGTCTTGAAATTACATGTATTTTACGAATTTCGCTGAGCCAGAATTTGACCCGCCCTAACCTCCATATTAAAATATTTTTTCAAAACAAATAATACGACAGTCCTATTAAATTAATAAGGGAATCATATTAAAACGCTATTACCATATTAAAACAATCAGGTAAAAAATCTACACAATTTTATTTATTCATTTAAATATTATAATACATTTAAAGAGTTTTATTTATTTATTGATATTATTTTTACCTATGTACTTATAGATTTGAGTGGATTTTGGCATTTTGCATTCGACGACATCTTGTTAATAAACTTGCACTTGTAGTCGCTTGCAACTTGCAGCTAATTTCGAGTTGTGTGCCAATCATTGGTAGTTAACATTTTATAAAAGAAAAAATCATAGGATCAGAATAGTTTACGACAAATAATTTATGTTGTTACCCTTAAAGTCGTTTATTGTTCAGTTTCTGCTACAGGATGGATATAATTACATGGCGTGCATCATTTGGAACCATTGAGTGCTTATTATTTCAATTACAATATCCTATGAAAAAGCCTAGAATACACAAATAAAACAATAAGATGTATAATATTGAACTTCAATTTGTTGGAGTATACTATTAAAAATACTATTCAATAATAATGTATTCAATAAATGTACTATTCAAAAGTAATAGTGTATGGCTATTAAAATTGCAGTACAAAACTATTAAATAAATATGATTAAAACAATAAAGTTAGTATTAAAACTTTTTTTAAATAAATGACCTTATAAAAGTAATAGTTTGAATTTTTTAGAGACAATGGTATTAAATTGACAAAATACTATTAAAACTATTAAATTTACTTGAAAATGTTGTCCTATTACGGCATACTATTAGCATGTTAATAGGATATTTTTTTCTGAGTGTATATTTACGTAAGTAGCGACCATAGTAGAATAATAGAGGTAGTCGCACGGCTAATCGTGATCTCTTTGACAATACTACCAAAATTGTTAAAATCAGTTTCTTTTTAAACTGTTTTGTGTTGTGTTTAAAAACTTGATTTAAAGTGAATTACTTATTTTTTTGAATCAAAATGAAGTGCGTGTTGTGCCAAAAACATTTGGGCCGAGTTTTCGTGTTCCAACTGAAGAGCCTAGAAGACAACGATGGAACATGGCCAAAAGCAAAATAGTTTCAGCCATGACAGATTCTTTTTAATTTGATTTTTGTATGAGCCGATTGTTGCCTTTTGACAGTTATGGTAGTTCGTTCTCAGCCGTGCGACTACCTCTATTCTTCTACCATGGTAGCGACGAAGCAACAATGGTTTACAGTTACTGCATTATTCTGTATCACGAACAAGCACACCAACGATGAGAAAGACACGAGAAGTAATACAATTTTCTATGGAAGAAAATATTGCTTCTCGTGTCTTTCTCCTCGTTGGTGAGCATCTTCGTGATACAGAATAATGCAGTTAGCTTCTGCAGAAAGACTTGTGTTGCTTCCTTGCTTGTTTTGCTTTTTTGCGCAATATAAGACGTGATAATTTAGAATCGTTAGCAAAAATGCCATATACATTTAAAAAAAAAATAAGAAAACGAAACATTGAGACGAAACATTTATTGGAAACAAAAAAAATGATTTGGCTAAATATTTTATCAAGCACAATATTTGTAATGCCGCTGCAAATGAAATTCTACATATATTTCGTGATGTTTTCAATGATATATCTAAAGATGAAAGAACACAAAAAAAAACTCCAAAAACTGTTGGCATACCCAGCTAGACACCTAACTGTTAAATATTCCGTATATATGGCATATACGTAGCGACCTTGACGTTAAAGTCATATAAAATTCTCCATACATTGTACGTTAAATTTGTTCTACCAAAATACTAGATGATATATGGACAGGCGCTCATCTGTGTGATCTGGCATCTCAGTCTGCCACACATGTTTTAGCCATAAAAAAAGTTTAGCTGAACTGCTCGTACCAATAAGAAAATTTGCTTTGCAATCTTCTCCCCCCATGCCGCTATATCATGACCACCCCCTAGCCCAGAGATTAGAACTCAGACATGTTTATTTAAATTACAAAGACAATTTTTGAATCAATTTTTATTTATTTTTTGCAATGCATACATTACCTTGAGGTTACGGGTTAAAATATTACGGCTTTAAAAATTAGAACAAAAACAAACACAATGCATATAATATCCATGGGATTTGCAATTATTTCCTTACAACAGCAATAGCTCCATCGACAGCAGCAGTTGTTTGAGTTGAGATTGTAGTCAATCCAGACAATGGAAATGTTTTTCTGGAATCCTATTAACTGCATTATTCTGTATCACGAACAAGCACACCAACAAATTTGTATGGAAAAAAATATTGCTTCTCGTGTCTTTCTCATCGTTGGTGGGTATTGTTGAAAAACTTGATTTCAGTTAATCTATAAGCTTATATTTTTCAGTGTACAATAACAGTTGTTAATTTGCACATGTTTGATTTTTTCTTATTCTAATTAGTTTTACTTCTTCTCTAATAAACCGTTCGACTGTAAAGAACTAAATTTCTGTCTCTGCGTTTAATTTAATTTTTCATCCACAGCAAGCATTAATTTACAACAGGTTATGGGCCCAGAATACGCACTGTAAGGTGGAAAAATTGTATTCGATTCATCATCAACCATTTTTATGCCGAAATAGTTTCGTTATTTTGTAAAACGATAAAATAAAAAAGGCCCACGTTTTTTTTTGTGACTTAAAGCAAAAGTGTACATAAAAAGTGCAGGCAATACGAACCACGTGTGAGTTTATATGGATAATAACCTCAATAAATTTGATTCTAGTTCTGACGAAGAAAAACACTGCGATATTAATTTGCAAAGAAAAGCAACAACAACAAAGCGAGCTCTACCATTTGAGGAAATAACAATGTCATCGTCTTTGCTGTCTTCGATTGAAAAATTGCGTGGCAGAGAAAATTATTCATCTTGGAAGTTCTCTATTGAAAGCTACCTGGCGATTGAAGATCTTTCTAAATGTATTACTGGCGAAGAAACGGACGTAAAAAAATGCGCAAAAGCGAAAGCAGCGATTGTTTTAAGTATTGACAAAATAAATTTTGTGCATGTCCAAGGGGCTAGTACACCTCAAGAAGTCTGGAAAAAGTTGAAGGAAACTTTTGAAGACACTGGAGCTGTACGCAAAGTGACGCTTATGCGACACATGGTTAATACAAAGTTAGAAAGTTGTGAGTCAATGGACATTTACGTTAGTGAAATCATTTCTACAGCTCACAAGCTCAATGAAGCTGGCTTTACGGTTCCGGATGAATGGCTCGCAATATTTTTGCTGTCGGGGTTAAGTGACGATTATTTGCCAATGATAATGGCTATGGAAACAAGCGTAAGTAAATTATCAAGTGACATGGTAAAATCTAAATTGTTGCAGGAGTCAACAAAGACTGTGTCTAACGCTGAAGTGGCATATTTAGCAAAAAAACACAAACCATCCAGTAAGAGATCAGGTGGTATTATATGTTATTCGTGCAGAGGCAAAGGTCATAAGGCAAACAAATGCCCTGAGAAAAAGAAGACCAATGAATACCAGCAACAAGTAAATACGTCGACAAATAGTGGACAGCATGAAGGTCGAAATGCATTAGTAGCATTTAGTGCTACATTTTTAGCTCGAAAATTTGATGAGAACGATTGGTACATTGACTCGGGAGCAACCCAGCACATGACAATGCATCGCAAGTGGATAAAGAAAGTAAAAACTTATGCAGACTCAAACGTTAGAGCAGCTAATGACAGCGCGATGAAGGTGGAGTGCACCGGAACAGTTGAGCTGGCTGTAAATATGAACAGTGGGCGTGCTTATATACAGTTCAATAACGTGCTGTGTGTACCAGGCTTGGCAGCAAATTTATTATCGGTTAGCCAAATTGTACGTAAGGGGTACAATGTACATTTTTTAAAGAAAGGCTGTGAAATTCGCGATCAGCAAAATAATTTGTTGGCATTTGCCCTACATGAAGATGGTTTATTTAGGCTTGTTGGAGCTTATGCACCGAACAATTTTGCATTAGTTGCAAAAACAGAATACTCTATGAAATTGTGGCATCGCAGGCTTGCGCATCTTAATTGGCCTGATATGGACAAGATGAGAAATGGTGGTGTGATTGGAATGTCATACGTTGACGAAGTGAAAAATGCGTGTGTTGCATGTTGTAAAGGAAAACAATCAAGAAAACCTTTCTCAAATAGTGGAACCAGATCAAAACAGTTACTAGAGCTAATTCATGCGGACTTAGCGGGGAAAATGAATACGAAATCAATTGGTGGTAGTTACTATGTGTTAGTACTGGTGGATGACTATAGTCGTCGTACATTCGTTTATATGCTAAAACAAAAAAGTGAAACTTTTAAAAAGTTTTGTGGCTTTAAAAAACTTGTAGAGAACCAGACTGGTTTGAAAATAAAGCGTTTTCGAAGTGACAATGGGACGGAGTTCTGTTCAAATGAATTTGGCCGATTTTTTGAGCAAAATGGTATTCGTCATGAAACATCTGTTCCATACACACCCCAACAAAATGGTTTAGCAGAACGTACAATACGGACTATATTTGAAAAGTCTAATTGTATGATTCAAGATGCAAATCTAGAAAAAAAGTTTTGGGGTGAAGCCGTGAATGCGGCCACATATATTAAAAATCGCACTGTTTCTAGAGTATTGAACTATAAATCACCAATAGAAATTTGGTGTGGTGAGAAACCTGATATTAGTCATTTTCGAGTTTTTGGATCTCGGGCTATGGTATTTATTCCAAACGAAAAAAGACGAAAATTTGACGCCAAATCTAAAGAATATCTGTTTGTCGGATACTGCGAAAATCAAAAAGCATATCGTTTAATGGATGAAAATACTTTTGAGGTCATAGCTAGCAGAGATGTGATGGTGCTCGAAGAAGATTGTAATCGTCAACGTGTTATCGATGGACAGAAATGTTTTGCAAATGATGGTGGCATAGAGTATGAAGTTGTGGGTGAATTTGGCTGCGAAGCAAGTGCTGGAGCATCGTTAAATGAAGAAGGCGTGCAACATGGCCATGACAATGTTGCTGCAGTTCCTTTTAATATTATAGATAAAGGTGTGCGACATGACCTTAACAATGTTGCAAGTGTTAACAATGGCGTGCAGCACGGCCAAAACAGTGCTGCCACTCATCATATTGATCAACAACTGAGTAGCGATTCTCAGGATAACAACGTAGAAACTAATACTACTTTGTGTGGTGAAAGCAGTCTCGAATTAAATGAGAATTCTGCTGATGATGAAGACTATGAGCCGGAGATAGACATAAGTCTTAACAATCAAACTGGCGATGATGTTCCTAGGCGTTCTGCTCGGACAGTCAAGCCAGTAGAAAGGTTCGAATCTACACATTTAGCAACGATTGCAGTCGATGGTGAGCCGACAAATGTTCGTGAAGCGTTAAACTGTAGCGATAAACTTTACTGGCAGCAAGCGATGGATGCAGAGTACAAATCGCTGGTGCAAAATAATACTTGGGAGCTAGTTAGTTTGCCAACTGGTCGTAAATGCATAAATTGTAAATGGGTTTTTAAAAGAAAAACGAATTCTGAGGGAAAAACTGAGAGATTTAAGGCGCGTGTTGTTGCTAGAGGGTGCAGTCAACGAGAAGGCGTAGACTATTTTGAAACATTTTCCCCTGTTGTCAGATATTCTTCAATAAGACTTCTTATGGCAATGGCGGTTAAATTTAGTTTGAAGATCGACCAGATGGACGTTATTACTGCTTTTTTGCACGGGGACGTCAAAGAAACTATTTTTATGAAGCAGCCAGAGGAATACGATGACGGAAGTGGGCGTGTCTGTTTACTTCGAAAGGCTTTATATGGGTTAAAGCAAGCCAGTCGCCAATGGAACTTAAAATTAAATGAAGTTTTAATTAAAGCTGGTTTCCAGCGATGCAAAACGGACTCGTGCATCTATTTTCGTCGATGTGGCGAATCAATTGTAATCGTAGCGGTCTATGTTGATGATTTACTGATTTTTTACAATCAGCTCCAATGGCGAGACCAGCTTAAATCGACACTAGCGAAACATTTTTGCATGAAGGACCTTGGCAATGCTACAAATGTCTTGGGTATTCAAATTGAATACAATCCTGATGTTGGAGTCATTACACTTGGCCAGCGAAAATACATCGAACATGTCCTAAAACGGTTCAATATGATTGATTGCGATCCTGTAAGAATTCCAAGTGATCCTAATCAAAAACTGACACGAGAAATGTCGCCGTCAACGACTGGAAAGTTGAACGTATGTTCAAAATCCCTTATCAAGAAGCAGTTGGAAGCATTTTGTATTTGACCCAGTGCACCAGACCTGATTTAGCATTTAGTGTGGCAAATGTAAGTCAATTTAATCAGAATCCAGGTCAATCTCACTGGAAGGCCGTTAAACGTATTTTGCGGTATTTGAAGGGCACTATGGACTTCAAATTAACGTTCAACAGGAGTGGTGTGTATAACAATCTTTGTGGCTTCACAGATGCTGACTGGGGGTCTAGTTTTTGCGACTTCCGCTCATGTACTGGATATGTCTTTTTATGGCAAGGAGCAGCTGTTTCGTGGCTATGCAAAAAACAGCCAACTGTGGCACTTAGTACAGCGGAATCTGAATATATGGCGTTGAGTGCTGCAAGCCAGGAAGCGATTTGGCTAACACAACTACAAGCTGAAATTTTTGATGGGAGTGGCAACATCACTATATTTTGTGATAATAAAAGTGCTGTGAACCTGACTGAAAATGGTACATACAGTGCTAGAACGAAACACATAAGTATCAGACATCATTTCATACGAGACCTCGTAAGCAGTGGCAAACTAAAGGTACAACATGTCAACACCTCGGAGATGGTTGCAGATGTTTTAACCAAAGCACTTCCTATTCCAAAACATTATTTTTGCATCGAAAAAATGGGCTTATCTAAAGCTGATTGATTATGAGAGAATGTTGAAAAACTTGATTTCAGTTAATCTATAAGCTTATATTTTTCAGTGTACAATAACAGTTGTTAATTTGCACATGTTTGATTTTTTCTTATTCTAATTAGTTTTACTTCTTCTCTAATAAACCGTTCGACTGTAAAGAACTAAATTTCTGTCTCTGCGTTTAATTTAATTTTTCATCCACAGCAAGCATTAATTTACAACACTTCGTGATACAGAATAATGCAGTTAGTCTTCTGAAAAGAAAAAAAATGTTGAATTGTTTTATTTGGTTTGTATTATTTACATACTTCCCTTCGATTGTGTGCTAATTTTGTTTGGTTTGTTATTTTTGTTGCTAGTTTATAATATTTTTGGCCGTAAAAAAGCAAGATATATAAACAAACATAACTTTCCTTTTTAACATAACAACAGAACGTATGAATGTATTGCTGAAAACCAAATTTTGTTTCGTTGTGTTTGTGAAGATGTTAGAGCTGTCCAGCTGGGTAGTTTCAATTAGTGAAGGCAAATATTTTCATTACGGTTTAAAAGATTGTTTGACTGATTTTTTATTGAGTGAAACATACGGATCTGTTATTGAAATAAATGTTGATGGCTTGTCCGTATCGAAAAGCTCAATGCAGCAAGTCTGACCCATTTTAATAAATATTGACAAGACTCTTCCAGTTTATAGTGTTGGGTCATTTTCGGGTAAATCAAATCCACAAAGTGCAAATGAATTTTTGGGATGTTTTGTTTTCGAATTAAATAATTTAAATAGAGACGGCTTTATTTTCAAAAATGAAAGTTACCGCAAAATATGCCGTGGTTTTATATGTGATACTCTGGCGCGGTCCTTTATTTTAGGAACAAAAAGACATTTTGGTTAACACTGTTGTATTTAGTGTATACAAAGAGGTGAATAAAAAAAAATTATTACCCCTACCAGGCTCACGGCTTTCGTACAGATACAGATTTTCGCAACAGAGCTTATGAAGAACATCATAAAAGTCTATCACCTATTGCTTTTGAAAATTTGGAAATATACATCTTCAAGCCGTTTGCGTTGGATATGCACGTGGTGGGCCTGGAAGTTATGAAAACCTTGATGTCATCATGGCTTAAGGTTAGGGGAGAAAATTTATCTTCAAGTGCGACAAAAATTGTGCTTTTAAACAAACTGTTGTTATATCTGAAACATCAAATATCTGGAGAGTTTGTCACGGGCACCTGCATATAGGGAATAATACAGTTTATGAATACCCATGGTATTTCCATTGGCGCCCTCTAGTGTGGCAGTGCACACAATTTTTGTTCTCATTTATATGTGGCATCTCGGTGAGGTTCGAGAACATTCGGGGAAAAAAATGGCGATAAACATGCTTGAGGTGGATAAACACCAACAACAATAGCAAAATTAGTTTCGGCGCGAATAAACCGGTCTGAAAAATGGCGTGATCCGACACGCGCTTGAATCGGTAGCCAATGGGAATACCGAAACAAGCGTCGGTTAACGGCCATTTTTCGACGTGTCATCTAAAAGTCTAAACCAACCATTACCTACTCCCCTCGGTTATGGTCGATTCCACCGAAAAGGGAGCAAAGTTGGACAAACCTCGGTAGTTGGCTCGTCTGAATGCCTCAAAAAGGAATGAGTACTAACCTTAACCGATGACATGTGGCAACACTGCCAAAGTACCTAAAATCATTGAACTAGACCAAAATACAACCCTGGGTAGACGATGCTGTCGCTGAGGTTCGCCATAAATGTAAGAAACAGCAAAACCGAGCGTCGACAACGAAGAGAAAATTTCACGTCTATGGCTATAAATCCTATTAAATAAAGTTGTGTTTTAAATTAATACATAAATGTTTCAAAAAAAAAAAGCAAAGTTTCAAGCACAATTGACTGAAACTAATAAAATATACAAAGCTTAACAAAGTAAAAAGTTGTATTAATTGTGTGCGTGCAAAAGTTGCTGAAGACAAAACGACGATTTTGAGATTGGTAATTTGATTTGCGATTTATTTATACGTTGCTTCGGGTGTTTTTCGTTTGTATGAATATCATATCAATTTAAGATCTTTTCGCTCGACCATGCTGTGGCAAAATTTAATAAAAGGCAAGCAAAGTTTTCAAGAATTGGTAAAGCAGACAGAACAACTTTTTCAAGTGTGCAAAGACAGTGGGTAGAGCAGGAGCAGCAAACAAACGTAGAGCGCCAAGGTATGCCGGACACAGTTAAACAAATTGGGAATCCCTTATTTACACCCTCACTATATTGTTTGTGAAAGCATATAATGCACTGTATGGACGATGTCTCATCTGACTTTGGACGCGCGTGCAATACTTGCGTATCTAAATGAACGGGGCTACCGGAATATAAGCGCTGAACAACTCCGCGAATTCATGAAAGATAACTTGTCTCTAAAGGCAGGCAACCACAGTCGGATATTGATAGCAGCAACCACCAAACAGCAGCAACCACTACTCAGCAATCATTGCCAACGACAGCAGCACCAGTGTCTCGCTACACGACCGTCAGCAACATATGCACCCTTAATTTGCAGGTAAGTGACAACTCTGCACCACTGGCGAGAGCCTCTAAAATGCTGTAATTTTTTTTTGCTTCAAGCAACGCCAAGTTCAGCCTATGAATCGGGCTTCAGCCAGATCATCACGTCCAGCACTGACACCAACAACCACCCCAACAAAAACTACACCACCTTCATCAGCACCGCAAAGGACCAACGCCACCAGCGCCAACTTCATCGGACAAACCATCACCAGCTGAAGCAGCTAAACCACAGCTGCGATCGTCAACAGTAACAGCACACACGAAACACACACGCTTACATACACCAGCGCACCACTGTGCCAATAAGGTAGCAGCGGCCATAACCACTGCAGACTGTCTGCAGCGCTATCGTAAGGAGCCGATTTTCGGAGCGACATCTCAACGATCCACTACAACAGCAGCGCTAACTAAAACAGCAGCGCTAACTAAATCAGCAGCGATAGCCGCTACATCAGCCAACAGCAACCATAGCAGCAGCGCAGCTCAGCTAGCCCATAAAAGCTAGCGCTCAAATAGCCACCACCTTCCCATCAAAATAACATAAAGCAGCATCACCGTCATCAACTACAGCGCGCAGCAGCAAAAACACCAACATCTCTAACGTTCTACATTCTCAAATAACTGGAGAACCAGGTTTTATTTTTATTTTATTGTATAATCTCGAAAAGTTCAGATTTGTAACAGATCTGCTTCCGTAATAACTTCAAGTAAGCTAGAAGTAAATCTCGGATAACATTCGAGAAATAGAGAGTAACTTGATTAATTCTCCAAAAGAGAATATTGGGCACAAAAGTATGTAGCTCGATATTAGCTCTTCTTTCTTCTCACTCGAGTTTGAAAACTGTTTAAAGAAACGCTTATAAGTGACTTCAAGTTGCATGGAGCAATTACGGAGGCAGACTTATTATTATTAACCCTATTTTTATTATATAGATTAGCATAACACGCAATTGTTTTTATCAAAATTCATCTTCAAAACAAAATTTTTGAAAACCAAAAGCGACTAACCGATAGTAATTAAGATTTCCAAACACACTCACACGCACAAACATAACTATATGCTACATTTTTAAATCATTGAACCAGCCGTTTCAGCACAATGACGTAGTAATAGACATAGAATGTGCTTCTTTTGGGGTAGGTGGCTGAAGAGTGTACATGTTTATCAGTTAGAGCGTTAAGCCCAAAGAGCAATATGTTGTTTTTGTTTGTACACACAGTTATTAGATAGCTTATATGATATTGCATTATATTTTTGATATTTAAAGAATTCTGTTTAGGAAAGGCGGACTAACCTTTCGATCATCCTTAGGAATTAAGACATGTTTAATACTTACCTCTAAAATCTAAAATTTAATGTAATTAATACTTAATTGAATTAAAACTAATACAAACTTAATTTAAATGGTCTTACAACCAATACGAATTAAATTTACATTAAACTAAAACCAATACTTACAACAACTAAATCGAGCTAAGCGTAATACAAATTAAAATCTAAATCGAATTCTCGCTAATTCAAACAGAAACTAAATGCCGTTGCGATTAAAAATTTTTATCAATTAAACTATTCGGAAACAAAACAAAATTAAAAATAAAACTTAACAAAAATAAAGCTAATAAAACTGAAAACAAAGGTAAAAGAAAACTAAATTACAATAAAATCAAGATTATTCAGAACTAAACTAAAATAAAAGCAATTTAATTAAAAGCAATATAAAGATAAAAGCAACTTAACTAAAAACTAAACTAAAATAAAAACAATATACTTAAAACTTAAACTAAAATAAAAGCAATTTAATTAAAAGCAATATAAAGATAAAAGCAACTTAACTAAAAACTAAACTAAAATAAAAACAATATACTTAAAACTTAAACTAAAATAAAAGCAAGATAAAATAAAAGCAATTTAACTAAAAACTAAACTAAAATAAAATGAATATAAATAAAAACTTATTTAACATAAATCCAATGTAAATAAAAATGATTTCTAATAAATACAAACTAAATTTAATATAAATTCAAAATTAAGGAAAATTAATTGCTACTAGAATTAATATAAATACAAACTAAATTTAATATAAATTCAAAATAAATCAAAATTAATTGCTACTAGAATTAATATAATAACAAACTAAATTTAATATAACTTCAAAATAAATCAAATTAATTGCTACTAGAATTAATATAATAACAAACGACATTTAATAAAAATTCAAAATAAATAAAATTAATTTCTACTAGAATTAATATAAATACAAACTAAATTTAATATAAATTCAAAATAAATCAAAACTAATTGCTACTAGAATTAATATAAACACAAACTAAATTAAATTAAGAACAATATAAATGAAAACTAAATTAAATATAATAAACCAATATAGATGAAAACGAATGCAAAGTAAAACAAGCACAGATAAAACGGATTTAAAAGAAGACTAATTACCATAAAACGGATTCACAAAAAAAAAGCTAGGGTAGATTAAAAACTAACTTAAACTATGCTATTTAAAAACTAACTTAAAATTAACTAACACTCAGGAAAACTTATTCGAATAAAATCAATAATAATGAAAACTAGGCGTTACTAATAGTACTTATATATATAAAAAAAAGAGGAAACAATGTTAAATCTGTTGTTATTAAATAAATGTTAAGTTGAACTTGGATATAGCAACCATGTGTCCTTAATTTAACAAGGATGGGTGGCGTGGACAAGGCAGAGAGAGGCGTGAGTATAAGGTTTTTGGGGTGACCTAGACCAAGGCGCAGGGTCACCATGGCTGGTCTTTTGGGGCCAGAAGGGGAGGGTTAGCCAAGGGCGATCGACCAACGGCAAAGATCGACCCACGAGACGTGCCAGCGTGGCAACAGCGAGCAACCGGCTCAGTTTCCTTAAGGATTTTCAGCTCTTCATTCTTCATTTTCAGCACTTTCGCGTAAAACAATCAGGTTTTTTTAATCTTCGGTTGAGATTTTTACTTGTTTATGGTTTTTTTTCGGATTTTGTTTACCAGGCGGTAAATTTTCTTTTCAGCTGGTAAAATTTTTATTCGTGTGTAGTTTCCGTATGTCAGTCCGGGCTGGCAAGGACACCACCCCATCCGGCGAGCCTTAGCCGCACAATATGCCAGCGTACCAGCGCTGCCAGAGGGACGACAGTGAGGCGTAACAAAGGCTTCCTTGCCGCATGGCGCCTCGACCGCAAATACGGTTAGGAAACATGACAAGTTTTGCAGAAAACCAAGAGACTTAAAAGAAATAGACAGGTACAAAGCCACTGAATTCCGCCAGTTTCTCTTATGTACCGGACCGTTCGTTTTAAAAGATATTTTAGACGAACAAATCTATGTGCATTTCCTCTATTTAAGCTTGGGTATGAGAATTTTATTGGATCCAGAAAAATGTTATTCTAGCAACGAGTATGAAAATGAGCTCCTTTGTGAGTTTGTAAAAGAAACTAAAAATGTATACAGTGATTCCTTACTTACGATAAATTTTCATTTCTTGTCTCATTTGGCTGCTGAAGCAAAGATTTTTGGACCACTGGACACAATTAGTTGCTTCAAATTTGAAAATTACCTTGGTAAATTAAAAAAGTTTGCAAAGAAGACAAATCATATAGCAACTCAAATATACAACAGACTTGTTGAAAAGAGTATACATATGTTTAGGAACTCCGTAACCTTACCAGTCCCACAAGAAGGCAAATTGACAATGGGTGCTTAAGTTTTGTAAAAAGATAAAACTACTATTTCTCAAAAAAATATCCAGACAGTTACTGCTAGACTAAAAGTGATGTGTTTTAAATAAAATATATTGAGCTCAGTTCTGACAATAAACCAAAAATGCATAGCTGCAAAAGTTCTGGATCTTGGCGATTTGTTTGAATATTCACGTAAGTCATCAGCACTGAAAATAATGTGTACTGCCAATCTTCAGCATTCTGACAATAACTATTATCATGACTTAAATGAGATATCGCAAAAGGCAATGCTACTTACTAATTTTTCAAACGAAATCCACGCATTTTCCCGTGATTCGTCATGACGAGCAATAGCGATTCTGAGGAAAGAATTGGAGTTTACTACGGTAAAGTAAATATTGCCGAAGAAGCCCTGAAGAGTGAGTTAATTTTTAAAACAAATAGTAGATGCAGCGTAAAAAACTTATTTTAACATAACTTAGCTACGGTCTTATAACTTATTAAAATTATTTTTAACAGCTGGAAACTGAAGCTGAAAGGGTAGGCCTGCTTAAGGAAGATATAAAGGCACTTAAAGCTGAAATGGATAATTTAAAACTACAATTAGCTAGACATGATAACGCCGCTGTCGCCTGTGACCTAAAAATTAACGGGGTACCATATGTCCATGGCGAGGATCTTTACAGCGTTTTAAATAACATATGCACTTCGGTACAAATGGAATTACCTAACGTTAAAAGAATATTCCGAGCTAGACCGTCAAACCCTCAGAACACCTCTAATGACACTACAATCATCGCAAAATTTGAGACAGCTTATGGCAGAAACACTGTTTTAAATACCATCTCTAAATTCAGACGTGATAGGAAGGATTTACTACGTTTGCATCATGCTGGCTTTCAGTCCAATAAGGCCATTTATGTCAACGAAGGCTTAACGAAGGCTAACGCACATATTCTTCAAGCTGCTTTGCGCTTCAAAAAGCAGCAAAGATTTTCCGCTGTTTTCACCCGTCATGGCTTGGTTCATATTAAGTTCAAACCAACCGACAATGCCATTCCAATCGACTCCATCAAAAAGTTGAACGATGCTGCTGGGTCGCTATCAAATAATAACCTCAGCAACGACAACATCGAGAACAATATAAATAACAACAACTATAGCAGTAACAACAACAACATTAACACTGAGGATGTTTGCTTATTTCGCGCTCATATGGAACCGCAATAACTCCAGTTTACTCTCGTTGCATAATAAGCTGACCATGTTATTTAAACGTTATTGGCTGACCATGCGTTTTTCTTTTTTATATATGTTTATGCATCAAACATTAATATATAATATTTTTTATGTTTCGTTATTAACTGTTATATTTTTTTTCCTAAATTTTTTAATCTTTTCTATGTTTATGTTTCAAACTTTAATGTTTAATATTTTTCATGTTTTTTATGTTTTGTTATTAACTGTTATATACTCTTCCCTTAATTTTTTAATATTTTCTATAACTAAAAAATATACTATAATTGCACAGGTGGGTAAATACAATATAACATATGAATTCTTTAAATAACATTAATAGGTGTTCCACTGACAATGCATATGCTTTAATTCGTGTTCTATGTCAACAAAAAAATGGTTTAAATGTCTGTCACATTAATGCACAAAGTCTCTTAAAGAAAATTGATGAGTTCAGATTCATCTTTGAAAATTCCAATGTACATGTGATATGTGTCTCGGAAACGTGGTTCAATATTGACATGCTCGACACTTTACTTACTGTTAATGGCTATAGAATATTCAGGGCTGATCGTCTTAGTCATGCTGGCGGTGTTGCTGTATTTGTAAGAAACGAAATTTCGTGCAAGTTGAATTGTAAGTCTCAAATTGGTAGTTCTATAGAATATTTGTTCGTGGATGTCTTTTATGGCACTGAAAAATTACTTATTGGCACTGTATACAGACCAAATCGTCATGTTGATTTATCTTCATTTTTGGAAACAGTTCAATGTTTGTCCTTGTCCTATACTAATATTTTAATCGCTGGTGACTTCAATAGCAACTTTTTTCTGATGATAGTTTGATTAGCGAAATGATTTCTATAGGCCTATATTCTGCTAATACTACCCAACCTACACATTTTTCACAGAATTCTAATACTTTACTTGACCTTTTTCTTTTAAACGATTTATCAAAACTCTTACTTTATGATCAACTTTCTTGTCCTATATTTTCAAAACATGACTTAATTTTTTTAACATATGACTTTCAAATGTGCAATGAACCCATTAATTTTAGTTTCAGAGATTTTAAAAATATTGATTATATTCAACTTGGATCAGAGCTTGATTTGATTAACTGGAATTCAATATACTATACTTCTTCCATCGACGAACAAGTGGCTACATTATTCAGCGGCTTAAGTTATTTATACAATAAGTTCGTCCCTATTAAAACAAAAAAAGCTAAGCCAGGTGATCGTCCTTGGTTTAACTCAAATATCAAATTACTGATTGAACAACGAAATTTTGCTTATAATCGCTGGAAACGCTTCAAAACTCCTGAACTACACATCCGATTTAAGCAATTAAGAAACAAAGTTGCTAGTGCCATTAAAGCAGAAAAAGTAAAGTTTTACGAAAACAAATTCAGTAATGCAGTTAACAGTCAGCAGACCTGGAACTTAATTCGCGACATCGGTATCAGTAAAAAAAAACATATTTATCAAATGAAATAAATGTTGAAGAGCTTAACAATAATTTCGTTAATATTCCCATGCCTGTGATACAAAGCAATGTCTATGAATATTCAACCAGTGATAATAACTGTGATATTAGTTTTAGATTTAGTTGTATTGACGAAGTTGATGTTTTAAGTAGTTTTTTTTCCATTAAATCGAGCTCTGTAGGTTTTGATGAAATACATCCAATGTTTTTAAAAGCGTTACTTCCTAAGCTTTTGCCAATTATTACTTTTATTTTTAATTCGATCTTAACTCAATCAATTTATCCATCTTGTTGGAAGAAAGCTAAAATTATTCCTGTCACTAAAACAGCCAATGAATATAGGCCAATCGCTATTTTACCGTTTATCTCTAAAGTTTTCGAGCGGTTGATGTACAAGCAATTAAACAAGTATTTCTGTGATAATAGTCTCTTTACTGATCGTCAATCTGGCTACAGACCAAAAAGAAGTTGCATAACAGCACTAATAGATGTAACGGAAGATATAAGAGTTAATCTTGATGCCAATAAAGCCACTTTACTAACCCTTCTTGACCATTCAAAAGCATTTGATGCAGTTGATCATGGTATTTTGTGTTCTAAGTTAGTGAATATGTATGGTTGTTCGTTGTCTGCGTCTCGCTTAGTTTCGTCCTATTTAACCGGCCGCTCTCAAGCTGTGTCTGTAAATAATGTAACGTCTCAATTCATCGCAGTAATAAGAGGGGTGCCCCAAGGTTCTCTGTTAGGTCCCTTGTTGTTTTCTATTTATATTAACGACTTGCCTAGTGTGTTAAAGTTTTGTAAGATACATATTTACGCTGATGATGTTCAACTGTATGCAGGTTGTAACTTGAATTTAATCAATAATTGTGTTACTAATATTAATGATGACCTAAGTAACATAAATGACTGGGCTCATAAAAATGGACTCTGCTTAAATCCAAGGAAATCAAAATGCATTGTCATCTACAAAAAGAAAATTGACATGTCTCTTGTTCCTGCGTTAACTTTAAATGGATCAAGAATAGATTTTTGTGATACGGTCAAAAACCTTGGCATAATATTTAACAAACACCTGTCTTGGAATGAACACATTAACTGCACAATCGGTAAAATCTACGGTATGCTTCGTTCCCTTTGGGCAACTCAGTACTTCACTCCACAAAGAATAAGGGCTCTTTTAGCAAAAACCTACCTAATTCCTACGCTTCTTTATGGTTGTGAATTATTTGCTAACTGTGACACATTGGGTAGACGAAAACTTAACGTTGCTTATAACGATATAGCCCGTTATATCTTCGGACTCAGACGATTCGATCACATTTCCATGTTTTCTTGGCAAATCTTTAATTTGACTTTCGATAACCTATTAAAACTAAGAACACTTGTGCTGTTACATAAAATAATTGTTTACAAAGAACCCACGTATTTATATGCACGATTACGCTTCCTTAGATCAAATAGATCAAATCAGTTAATGCAGTTAAAGCATTCTCAATTATGTTCGGAAAGACAATTTTATATATGTTCAATCCGTTTGTGGAACTCTCTACCTAATTATATTAGATCTATAACCAATCCTGTGCAATTTAAGGTAAAACTTTATGCTTATTTCTCCACTTTATAAATATTTCCTTTTTCTCCAATTATTCAGTTGTTAAGTCTTAATTTAAACTGGCTTTGGCCAAAGGAGTGTCAAAGAAATTGTTTAAACTTGCTCTTGTAATTTATATTAATTTGAATTAATTTATTTTATCTTGTTTTTATATATTCTAAATGTTCTATCTAAATTAATTATAAATAATCTCAATGTCTTACAGTCAAGCCTAATTATGTCTAATGCTATAATAAGATATTTATCTTTTTGTATTAGAAACGAAATGTTAAATTAATAATAATAATAATAATAATAATAACATGTTGACAAGGAAAAAACTTTAATTATTTTTAACTTTTTACATGAATTTAAATAATAGATCACAATTAATTAACTAATTATTTTTACTTTCAGAAATTTCATAAGCCGTTGCCACATCACTAGAACTATTTTTTTAAGACTTACATCAGAAATGCTCTCCTTAAAAGATGAAGGTAAGCAGCTCAAACAAAAGGAATCATCACCTAGTGTTCTACCAAAGAAAGCATTTTGTAACGATGATGACTTTTCTCAATTTGAAAATCATCTCCAAGTGGATTCAACTTCAATGATTATCCTGGTATAAATAATTTTCACAATCTATATTTATTATGGAATTTACGAATTTGTATTAATTTGCAGGAAAAGAATTTGAAATATGTTTCCAATAATTCTGGTCGCTTCGTAAGGAACTGCTGGCGCACAATTTTTACAGATACCTTAGCAGAAAAATATTCGTGGAAGGGAAGTGCTGATAAGAAAAGTATCCAGAATTTAAATACTGGCTCATTCCATCAAATTTCGACAAAAAAAAGTCTCCTTACTATCTAGAAAAAAATGTCAAAAATATATGTGAATGCCCCGTTATGGAACACAACAAAAAACCTTTTTTTAATTTTTTTTCTTTTACCGATATCCCGTGGTCGCCCCAAAAAACATGTTTTAGGCGTATACGATCTACCTTATATCTTTACTTCTAAGATAGGCATTGGCTTAACAGTTTCAAAGAGAATTGACCTTTCTTTTAGAAACTATAAAAATTAATTTTACTAAGTGAAGCATAAGGTTTGAATAAATGAGACATTTTTTAGAAGTTAGAGTTTTTCAAAGCGGATTATTCTTTTTTTAGTTGTTTTTTAAACACTTATTAAATAAATTACGTAAAAAAAATGTAAAAACCAATTACAAATTGCAGATATTACGCTTTAAAAATATGAATTTACGAAAAATGAATACTATCGGACCCCGTATCTCCAAAGACGCAAATTTTAAAAATCTTAATTTTTTTATATTTTTAATATCACTAATTTGCAATACACTAATTAATTGTTGAGAATGTATTTTGTCTTTTTTACAAAAAAATGCGCGTTCAAAAATGTATTAAAAACTAACTTAATACTATTGCATATTAGTAGTGTCCGAGCGAGAATATTCGCTTTTGGTTTTGGTTACGGCCAGTTTCGGCCCTTTTTGTCAGTTTCGGCCAATTTCCGTACTAGCCGAAAGTTTATTTTTAATCGAAACATAAATTTTGTATTAAATTATTTTAATTTTATAGTAACATAAACCAAATGAAATTTATAAAAAACACAGTTCAATTCATAAAAACATAAAAAACTTTTCTTTTCTAACCACAATGAAGGCTTCTTAGCCTTCATATAAAATGTTATTTGACAATACTTTCTTAAGTATTGTGTTTTTTATAAATTTCGTTTGGTTTATGTTGCTATAAAATTAAAATTACTCAATAAAAAATGTATGTTTCGATTAAAAATAAACTTTGTGGATTATCTTTATTAAATTATGCTTCCGTGTATGGCATTTATTTTCACATAACAAGGTGTAATGATGGTGGTGCTTCGGTATTAAAAGATTTTTATTTTATTTATTTCAGTGTAGTGGTCAGCACGTAAATAGGTTAGGCTAGGACTCGCCGCATGGGGGGGGATCTTTCTACACATACTCTAAAAATCACCATTCACAAAAGAAATACGTGCTTATAGATTAAGTATAAAGATAGATTTTAAGAAGATAGAAAAAATGAGAGAATCGGAGTCTAAAATAAAGTCACTAAAAGCATCACAACCAATTTTTATATACTACACGAGATTTAGATGTTTTATCTCAATATACCCTTTACCCAACCATGTCCCCAAATATCATACTCTAACATTTTGATTTGGGAACCCCTGACGGTTCTAATCAGCTGCTTTGGCTAAGCTAACAAATAAAAAAAACTTTACTTCAAGTTCATTTTAACATTTTTATTTCAAGTTCAAGGTCTTATTATAAGAGAAAATGTAAATGAGATTAACATTACCATCACAATATTTGCAGCGCTCTCAAATTTAACATAATTCTTCGGAACGAAAAGAGAAATGGAACAATGTAGTGGAGCATGATACAATTATTTTACAAGGTAGCCGCGTAGACTGGCTTTTTTCTCACGAGCGGCGATGGGTAGTTGTCAAAATTAGCTGTTTATGCACTTAATCAAAGAAACGTGAAAAAATAAGCGACGAATTAAGCATAGGTAGTCAACCGCAACAAACTAAAAACATTTCAATCAACTTCGCGAATAAATTTAATGTATCAAAGATAAGTTAAAAATAAGCACATAGCTAGTCAGCAGCAGCAAACTACAACATTCTTTAGCTGTTTTTGACAACTACCAATCGCCAAAAAGCTGTCACGGCTACCTTGTAAAATAATTGTATCATGGTAGTGGAGCATGCTAAGAACTAATTAAATAAGAGCACCATCGGCAATATAAATGAGCGTTACTTAGAAAAGTTTGACAAAATTATTAAGAGCTAGTTATAGAAAATATAAGGATTTATACCTATATTATAAATACATTTTGTTTTTGTTAACGACTGTCTATATGTTTACATATATGTTGAGTTTAGTTTATTGTCTGTATTTGAGTAGCTCTTTACTGTAACAAATTTATATTTATTTAAGAATCTTTTAGATAAAAACATACACATTTTTTTTTGTTTTAGTTAGATGAATAAGTCTTTAATATGCAATATTTTAGTAGTTACGTTATTGAAAATTATATTTGAGTAATTTAATGTAGTTTTATCTCATTTTAAGGTAGAAAAATAGTTTAATAAGATAAATGTTGTTGTAATAAAAAAACAGAGACTTACCAAGTCATAAGCTGCATCCAGGCCTGTTGCTGTGTATGACGTGGAGTATGCATGTTTATGTGTATGTGTTCTATATGCTATGAAACTTTAAATTTAAGATTATTTATTATTTTACCTTTAAATTGATAACTTAATTTCTAACACTTTTTATGTTTTTTTTTTCTTTGGTCGTTGTATATATTAAATATATATACATAAAGATAGCTATATACATATTTGCTTTATATACATAAAGACAGCTATGTAGTGTTATCTTATTATTACATTTTAATATTGTTTCAATTGTATGTAAAACACTTTGTTTTAAAACCACTTAGTTTTTAAGTTCTTTTTGTATTTTTTAGAATTAAGTTTTCATATTTTAAATGTATAAAAATATTTCAAAATTTTTCAGTATCTAATAAAATATTTCAAACGTACGAACAAATAGTTATTATATTTCTCGTGGAAATATTTAATTTCCACAATTGGCGATCCTGCTCGATCCTGCGTTCCTGTTTTCAATCATATTGGAAAACATATTGTTATCAATAACAAAAAGAATTACTGCAGAACCATCATCTCTGCTACAACTTCTCAACCAGAAACAACAAAACCAGCTAACGACCTCTTTAATGACTGCGTAGCACAGCGAACACGCTCAAAAAACAGTCTCATCCGAAGAGCCCAGCACAAGTCGTCACAGCAGCAGCAGCAGCTCATACGTTCTCACCTACTCGTCGTCACACGCTCACCTAAGCACCAATACTAGTGTACCGTCAAGCAGCTATCGCACTAATACAGCCACAAACGCTCCAACAACAACCAAAACGCAGCAGACACGGTCACTGCGTACAACAAAAGCAGCAGCGTAAACAACTAAATAACAATAACAGCAGCCGTAACAACAACAACAACCACAACCGCAACGAAAAGAGCAACAACAACAACAACGTCGGCAGCAACAACAGCAACATCTACATCATCACAACCAACCCGCAAAAACCTGTGCGCAAGGCACCGCTACCACCAAAACCGCCACCGCACCAACAACAACAACATCACAGCCTGCAGTCGTGAGCAACTTACTCACTGCAGAGCTACAACAGCGAACCCACCTCACCACAACGAAGCAAATAGCAGCAGCGTATCTCGACGCCAACAACAACGCCGACATCGACAACAACTTCGGCAGAAATAGCGACGTCAACGTCAACAGCAACGCCAACGTTGACAGAGACGCCAACGTCGAAAGAGACGCCAACGTCGAAATAGACGCCAACGTCGAAAGAAACGCTAACGTCAGCAGAGAAGTCAACGTCAACAGCAACGCCAACGTTGACAGCGACGCCAACACAGGCAGCGACGCCAACGCAAGCAGCGACACCAACACAGGCAGCGACGCCAACGCAAGCAGCGACGCCAACACAAGCAGCGACGCCGACGCAAACAGCAACGCCGACGCAGGCAGCAACGCCAACGCAGTCAGCAACGTCGAAACAAACAGCGACGCCAACGCAAGCAGCGACGCCAACACAGACAGCGACGCCAACGCAAGCAGCGACGCCAACACAGGCAGCGACGCCAACGCAAGCAGCGACGCCAACACAAGCAGCGACGCCGACGCAAGCAGCAACGCCGACGCAGGCAGCAACGCCGACGCAGGCAGCAACGCCGACGCAGGCAGCAACACCGACGCAGGCAGCAACGCCGACGCAGGCAGCAACGCCGACGCAGGCAGCAACGCCGACGCAGGCAGCAACGCCGACGCAGGCAGCAACGCCGACGCAGGCAGCAACGCCGACGCAGGCAGCGACGCCGACGCAGGCAACAACGCCGACGCAGGCAGCAACGCCAAGACAGGCAACGACGCCGACGCAGACAGCGACGCTGAAGTAAGCAGCGCCACCGACGCAAGCAGCGACACCAAAGCAAGCAGTGACGCCAGAAACAAGCAGCGACGTCAGTAAATCAGCGACTAAGGATTGGTATTTATTTATATACACTACACAATTAGCTTTTTAGCGGATGTAAAACGATAAGCCGGCGCTTATCGTTTCACAACCGTAGGCACTACACTGCACGCTAGGCACACTTCAATTTTATTAATATTATTTTAAGAAATTTATTTGTAATAAAGCTAGTATTTTTTAAAAACAATACAATGCAACGTACTCCTACTCGGTTATCCACCTCAGGAGACGGAGATAACCATTTAATTAATTTTGAGCCTCCTTTATTGAACCCTTTCGATGATTCATCATCTAACATTGAAGTTCATGCAACGTCAGTCAAACTCCCACAGTTCTGGACTGATAGTCCTGATGCATGGTTTATTCATGCAGAATTCCAATTTCGATCTAAAGGGATTACCACTGACCAAACAAAGTATGAATATCTTGTGACTGCACTTCCACAAGAAATCATAGTTACGGTATTAGATTTCATACAACAACCACCTTCAACCAACTTGTATGAAGGTTTGAAGAAAGTTCTGATAAATAGACATACTTTAAGTGAGAACAAACGGTTCGATAAGATGCTATCTGACACTGAGATGGGTGACCAAAAACCATCTCAATTTTACAGATCCTTGCTTCTTTTAGCTGGTTCAACAGTCAACAAAGACTTAGTTTATAAGCTTTGGTTACGTAAACTACCTAAAAGTCTGAACATTGCTTTGACAGGATCTGGTCATAAGGAATTAGATGAGTTGTTATTACTCGCTGATAACTTGTGGGAGGTATTAGCAGAATCTGAGGTATCTGCAATCAAGAATAACTTTAATGTATCGAAACACATCTCTAATTCTAATGAGATAGCAAATATTACTAAACATTTTGCAGAACAAACATCTAAAATTTTTGAATGTTTTCAAAAACTCTCGCTTGATGTTGATGAACTTAAGAATCAACGTTTCAGTCGTCCAATTTCCAGAAGATTTAGTTCCAGAGGAACTTCAAGACGTCGATCGTCTTATAGGTCCTCTTCAGGTCAACGACCTTCCAATTGGGTATGTAAGTACCATTTCAGATTCGGTAAAAACGCACGTAAATGTGAGCAACCATGTGCATTTGTTCAAAACGACAACTTTTCACCACACAACATAACACAACACAATTCAACAAACTAAAAGACTCTGTTGTCGCGACGACTGATAATAGACCCGTCATACATACACGTCGTCTTTTTGTATTTGACCCCTCTAGTAAATTAAATTTTCTTATTGACAGTGGAGCAGAGGTATCAGTTCTACCTTCCTCAAAATTCAAAATTTCAAACAAAAAATCAGATTTGGTATTACAAGCTGCTAATGGCACAGCAATCTCTACATTTGGAAAAAAATTATTGACACTTAATTTAAATTTACGACGTGAATTACCATTTTCATTTATTATAGCTGACATCTCCAAACCTATTATAGGTGCAGATTTCTTGACAAAATATGGCCATCTTATTGACCTTAAACATAAACGTCTCGTTGACCCTTTAACTAATTTATCTGTCAATACAATTTCAGCATTTTCTGAAACATCTTTACCTAAATTATTTACTATAGATAACAAGTATACACAATTACTCAAAAAATTTCCTTCTTTAATAACAGAACCCGATTACACAGCACCAATTAAACATCACACTGTACATCACATTGTCACTGAAGGACAATTACCTTACACAAGACCACGACGTCTAGACTTGCCAAAGTTAAAAGTAGCTAAACAAGAATTTCAGTTCTTAGTTACTTCTGGTATTTGTAGACCGTCAAATTCTCAAACATCCTCTCCATTACACCTAGTACCTAAACGCGAGCCCAATGATTGGAGACCATGTGGCGACTACAGAAGACTTAACACAATTACAGTACCTGACCGATATCCATTACCACACATACATGATTTTTCTTTAAATTTACACAATACATGCATTTACTCAAAACTCGATTTAGTCAGAGCATATCATCAAATACCAATGGCACCTAACGACATACACAAGACAGCAATCACTACACCTTTTGGGATGTTCGAGTTCCTCCGTATGCCATTTGGCTTGAGGAACTCAGCCCAGACATTCCAGAGGTTCATTAATGAAGTGCTACATGGACTAGATTTTATTTTCGTATACTTAGATGACATCTTGATTGCTAGTGAGACAGAAACACAACATTTCGAACATTTAACGCAAGTTTTTAGAAGACTCAATGATTACGGTTTAAACATAAAACCTAACAAATGTGTATTCGGAGTTGATAACATTGACTTTCTTAGCTACAACATATCTAAACACGGAATACGTCCGTCACAAGAACGTGTTAAATGCATTCAAGATTATCCACAACCGGTAACAGTCAAACACATGCAAAAATTTATAGGTATGACAAATTACTACCACAGGTGCATTCCTAAACTCGCACACATGCTTGAATCCATTTATGACATGGTAACAACAGCTTCGAAAACTAAAAGCAAACATTTACAGTGGACAGACACTACTTTACATGCATTTACAACAATCAAAGACAGTTTTGCCACGCAAACACTTATTAACCATGTTAATAGTAAGGCACAACTGTCAATTGCTGTAGATGCATCCATTACCGCAATAGGTGGCGTTTTACAACAAGAACATAACAATAAACTTGAGCCTATAGCTTTCTTCTCTAAGAAACTTTCACCTGCTGAAACGAAATATAGTACATTTGACAGAGAATTACTTGCGATTTACTTAACTATTAAACATTTTCGACACTTCCTGGAAGGTAACATTTTTACAGTTTTCACAGATCACAAACCTTTAGTTAATGCATTATCTTCTAAAACCGAACGTAGTCCTAGACAAACACGACACCTTGAATACATAGCACAATTCACTAACACAATATTACACATTAAGGGTACAGACAACTCAGTAGCAGATGCACTTTCAAGATGCGAGGTAACAGAAGTTAGAACACCCGACCTTGATCTCAAACAATTACATCAGGAACAAATCATTGACACAGAACTCAAGAGCATAACAGACAAAACAACTTACAAGTTTGAACAAGTTGATATTCCGTTTTTAAACATAAAAATTTGGTGTGAAAATTCTACAAATAATACAAGACCATACATTCCCCAAACACTACGGAAAAGAGTTTTTGATCAAATACATAACATTTCACATCCAGGAACTAGAGGTACTAGACGACTAATCACACAACGATATTTTTGGCCTAACATGAACACACAAATAAACAAATGGACTCAAGAATGTATTAGATGTCAAAAATCTAAGGTACATAGACACACTAAAACACTACCTCACAAGATAAACATTCCGAGCGGTCGTTTTGAACATATTCATATTGACTTGGTTGGCCCATTACCGATTTCAAATGGTTACCGATATTTGTTTACCATAATTGACAGGAACACACGTTGGCCTGAGGTTTATCCTCTTAAAGATACAAGGGCTAATATTATTGTTGACACGTTCCAAAGAGAGTTTATATCACGCTTTGGGGTTCCTCTGGAAATTACTTCTGATCGAGGACCTCAGTTTACATCAACTACATTCAAAAATTTTATTACCAAATTTGGTTGCAAACACATCAAAACTTCAGCTTATCACCCACAAGCTAATGGGATGATAGAACGTTTCCATCGTCAACTCAAAGCTTCTCTTATAGCGAGCAATAACCAAAACAATTGGTACTCAGAATTACCACTAGTTCTATTAGGGCTAAGATCCACGTTTAAAGAAGATGTTAAAGCATCCCCTGCTGAAATGGTTTATGGTCAAACACTCAGATTGCCAAGTCAGTTAGTCATTCCTAGTGAGCAAAAATTCAGTCCATCAGAAACTTTGTTCAAACTTAAAGATATTGTTGCTAATAATCAAGCACATATTTCACATCATAATCAGAATTTTAAACAATTTGTGCCAGAATCACTCAAAACTTGTGAGTTTGTATTTGTTCGCAATGACACTATTAAAAAACCACTTCAAGAGCCATACGACGGACCATTCAAAGTATTAGAAAAGTCTCCAAAATTTTTTAAAATTCTTAAAAACAAAAATATTATAACGGTTAATATTGATCGAATTAAGCCAGCTTTTGTTAACATTAATGTTTCAAAAACACTTTTTAATGCAAATAAATCAGCTAAGACAGTTCATTTTAATTTATTAGCAAACACTGTAAGACTAATACCGAATTCTTTGGAGGGGGAATAATGTAGTGTTATCTTATTATTACATTTTAATATTGTTTCAATTGTATGTAAAACACTTTGTTTTAAAACCACTTAGTTTTTAAGTTCTTTTTGTATTTTTTAGAATTAAGTTTTCATATTTTAAATGTATAAAAATATTTCAAAATTTTTCAGTATCTAATAAAATATTTCAAACGTACGAACAAATAGTTATTATATTTCTCGTGGAAATATTTAATTTCCACAGCTATATACATATTTGCTTTATATACATAAAGACAGCTATATACATATTTGCTTTATATACATAATGATATAACTACTTTCTTTTCTTACACTTATTTTAATCAAATAATTACTTTTACTTATAAAAGTATCTTCTTTCATTTACTTGTATTGTAACTTTAACAACTCTTTTAAAATAATTTAATATTTTTCGTTTTTTTTTTTGAGTTAAACACAATTTTATGTATACCAAAACCTCGTGGTTATACTTGTGAGCGGCGCGATTAACTAAATCAGCTTGTTTAAGTCGTCGTGGACTTTGGCCAAACGGTGAATCTCTGGCGAAACGTCTCACGTTTGAGAGTTAATCCAATTGATGAGTGGATTAAATTATAGTTTACAGTAGAATTAAACTATAATAATCCCAAGCAGGAAATTATATAGAAGTATTCTTACTGGTGGGAATACTTAAATGAAAACTGCTTGTTTAATTTTGATGATATTTAATTAATACTTTAATTAAAATGTTTTTATTTTTTTGTTTTTATTAGTATTAAAAACTAGATAGTTTACTTTTGCTCAAACTATTATTAAATTTAAATTAAACTTTAGCTGCACTTAGCCATAGAGTTGTCGGCACCAGATCCAGATAAGAAGAGAGGGAATATTCTTTTTTTCTTCCGGAAGTATGTAATTTTTTTTTTTTTATATATTTCTCATAAAGCTTCAAGCTTGGGTTTTGTAAAAGAATGTAGGTATATGTTTAGTTTAGTTTGTTTAGTTAAGATAACAGGGATGTTATCGCTTTCGTGTTTATGTTTTGACATAACATGGTAGATTTTCTTACCAAGAAGATTATTGGCAGACAACCATCACAAAGGTTCGTTGCATCGGTTAAAACCAAAAACTAAAAAAAAAATAAAAATTTTAAGTTTGACAGAGTGCACGAGGTAAAAAACTAAATTATTGCAAACATTGATAATGGCATTCGATCAAACGATTAATTTTATGTTGGAATCGGTATGTCTAGTAATTTTTCACGCAAATTAAATAGCTTAAAAAAAATGTGAAAGATGCTATAAAAAGTTACAATAAAAATGTTTTTTTGACTCGGTCTAAGAGATATTGAACTCAAAATTTCACATTCCATATCCTCTTAATATGCTTCTTCATATTTTTTCTCTTGTTTACGAACAAGAAATAAGATTTGAAAATAACTTATCTAATATGCAATCGTATTAAATTAGTTTTTAATATATTTTTCAAAACGCATTTTTTCGAAAACAAGGCAAAAAACACTCAAAATTTTATCAATGTATTGTAAGGTAGTAAAAATACAAAAAAATTAAGATTCTTAAAACTTGCGTCTTCGGACATACAGTGTCTGATATTTGACAGATTTTTCGTAAATTCATATTTTTAAAGCATAGTATCTGCAAACCGGTGATTGTTTTTTGCAATTTTTTTACGTAATTTAATTAAAGAATGTTTAAATAAGAATACAGAAAAAATAATCAGTTTTGAAAAACTCTAACTTCTAAAAAAAAGGCGGTTGAAATCGAAAAATTTAAAATTTGTATAAAATTAATTATGTTTTTCAACATTTACAAACTATCAAACATTTAGAATTTGTATTTAAATCATATTAAATCAACATAATTTTTACAAAAGTTTAAGTAATTTTTTCAAGCCTTATGCTTCACTTAGTAAAGTTAATTTTTATAGTTTCTAAAAGAAAGGTCAATTCTCTTTGAAACTGTAAGGGAAGCCAATATCACCTATCTTAGAAGTAAAGATATAAGGTATATCGTATATGCCTAAAAAAATTTTTTTGGGCGACGCCAAAGCGTTTCGCGTGGCACCACGGGCTAACGGTACAAGAAAAAAATTAAAATTTTTGTTGTGTTCAATAACGGGACATTCACATATACTTTTGCCAATACGATGGCTATAATTAGTAATTAAAAGATGAAAATAAACTAAAAAGCAAACTGTAAAAATTAAATGTTACAAAAATATTTTTTTTTTTTAGATGCTGCCATAAAACGTGGACTCGACGAGGGGCATTTTGCGCAGGAGTCAAAAGCCTTTTTTCAATTTACAAAAAATAGGCTAAAGCAACTGGAAGAGTGTAAAAACAAGGCACTAAGGCGACACTATGAAATAGTCAGCCCGAATTTGTTTGCAAACCGTCAATATTCATGAGTGTAAAAAAAATGTAATGTCTTTATCTTCTGTCTTTAAAATGAAAACTCCATTTTTCGATTCCACTCGAAGAAGATTATTCATGAAAGGGCTGAGTAAGAAGGTCCACGAAGCTTTATTCTATAATTTCATAATTAAACTTTCATCATTTATTTAACTTGAAGTAAAAACAATGTAAACTATTATATTGAAGAAAGCGGAGGAATCTTAAATAAGTAATCTCATAATAAATATGTATTTTTGTTCATTACATCGAGTGGTTCATTCCATTAAATAAAATAATAAAAACATAATCAGAAAATGCGTTTTCTATCAATTTACTACAAGCTTGCATCAGTAAATATGGCATTTGGAAAATACTTACCCCAAGCATTTGGGAAATATTTGGAAATAAATACAATTATAAATTTATTACAGCTTTTGAACTTCTTTGTTATGCAAGACATTAACAAATTTATTGTATAATTGTTGTTCATGTGTGGGAAATATGTGGAAATAAATGGAATTATTAATTTATAGCAAATTTCCGAACTTCTTTATTATGCAATTACCAGATTTATTTACAAATATTTTCCAAACATTATCACAATTGTATAATCAGGGATTCCTTTCGTTTATTCGAAATATGGAAGCAAATGTGTTAAAATGCTTGGGGTAAGCATTTTCCAAATGAGATGTTAACTGATGTAAGCTTGCAGTAAATTGATAGAAAACGAATTTTGTTTATTGGGATGTTTAATGTTTTCGTGATTTTACTAACAAAACTTAGTATACGTCTGTGCAGAGTTCCAAAAAAATCTCCCATACGTCATTTCGTATTATGATAAATTGCAGAAGCCACATAAATCAACAAGTTTCGGAGATTTTTCGAAATTTAACTCAACTTTCTTTTTAATGGGTAAACATAGTATTTTATAACTGCTTAATTTTCTGAATTTAATTGAATTGATTATTTTTTATGGTTTGTGGGATTTTTGTGGGATTTTTATAACTGTAGGATTTTTGGTGGGATTTTTATGGCTTTAGGGTTTTTGGTTGGAATTTTTTTGTAAAAATCTCCCACGTGGGAATTTTTTTTAATTGCTGTGAGGAAAAAGGTAATTTTTGTGGGAATAAGAACTGGCAACTTTCCATGTGATAATTCTTGAGCGCATGTGTATGCTTCTGAGAATTATTAACTATTTGGCCTACGCTTTATTACGACGAGGGGGTTAAAGGGGTTTTACCCTCCCGTAATCTAATATCATACCAACTAAAACTAATTATAAAACAGTTTTCAGCTAACTTGAAGAAGGAGTATAGCTAGATTTAAGTATAAAAAACTAGATATTACATTAAATTAAAAAGTTCAATTTCAGTGGATTGAAATGGGAGAGAAGGACAAATCGATTTATCTATTTGTGTATGAGTTATCGATTTGTTTAATACAATATTTGTCTTCATTGATCCCCTAAGGAAACTTTCTATTTGTTTTCTTGCTATATTGGTTAAGGAATCTTTTTAAAGATACTTAAATAAGCTTTTACAAAAATGTTAAGTCAATAAAATCCGTTGAGTATTTCACATTTCATAGCTATTTGTATGTATATGTAAAATTTTTGTGTACATAAAACCGTTATTTTCTCAAAAACTACCGTTATTACTATAATTTTTGAATTATTTAAGCTTGAAAATTTATCTTTGGTGTATACCATTTATGAGTGATCTAATTTTTATGTTGTTTTTTTAATGATAAAATGGTTTGCCTTTATACGGAACTTTTTCTTTCAAGCATATTTATTTTTTATATATTATTTTAAGGCAAAATTAAAGCTGTAATATTTATATGAATTAATTAATATTTCCAGCCAGTGAAAAAATTTTAAACTTTAAGCTGATCATTTTTGGTCAACAGCTTTTATTTTATTAAATCAAATAGTTTATCTTTGCAACAAACATATTTAACTTACAGTTAATTCGAAAAACTAATATTGATTTTGAAATTTGATTGATTGATGAAAGATAAAATATTAGTCTTTAAATATCTAATTTATTTTTTGCATATTAATAATGAAAATTTTTGAGAAAATAACGGTTTTGTCACAACTGAAAAGCAGCCATAATATAAAACTACTAATAAAATCAATTTATTGCTAACATTTTTTGATTTATATTTTTTCGAATAGACTATTAAATTATCTTTCATATGACATGTTAATCTTTTATATCTATTTGTCGACGTCACGATAGTTCGTACTCCGTTTCTTGCTGATTTTCAGTTTTTTTTCTTATGTACTAAAAGTCACGTAAACTTACCAATTGAATTGAATTACCTTATGTACTTTTGTATTTAATCTTACCTTTTGTATTGAACCTAATGCTTGTTTTAGATATTTCGAACTTGTATTGGAAGTGTAGACTGAACATCGCCTTAAGCTATGGCTGCACTTCCCTTAATCTTCTTCTTTCTTATTCTTAAAAACCACAGATTGATAAGGTTATAAAATCATAGATTATCTCTAAAATCATTAGGAAAATCTCAAAAATATTCTTAAACGAAATCATCTAAATCATCTAATTGTTACTGAGTTCTCAGAAATTTTCTTAAAGTAAAACTTTCTCTAAAATCATAAGAATTATACGAAATCTCTTTACGTTAAAGATTCTCTAAAATCGAATATGGAATTCTTAGATAATATTCTTTTGTAAATTAAATAATCTCGAAAATCATCGTAATGAATTATAAAGAAATATATTATCCCATTAAATAATCTCTAAAAGCGAAAATAGTTCTGTAGTTTTTGTTTTCCAAGTGGATATTCTCAAAATTCAAAATACGATTTTGCGCTCATTAACTTCTATTTTGGTCTGGTTGGTCTAACTAGATCTTTACCCCCTTTCTGGCAATTCGAAAGGAGCGATCCATCTCCTGGACGCCGCGATATACCGAGTTTAAACATGGTCCTTCGAGTATAAAAATGAACCCGAAATGTTTTTTATCCACTAAAATAGATATATTAAAATTTAATAATATTTTGTATCATATTTCATCAGGAAAAGAATAAGATTGCAACAAGAAGAAAAAAATCCCTCAAGTTCGTAGTGTAACCTTGCATATTGGACCATCTGAATTTCACCATGCGGTTTACAGCAAAGCAGAGGTGAGAAGCATACATAAAAATGGCCATTTTATTGCAAGTACTCAAAACGCAAAAATGTTAAAAAGCTAAAATTTGAAGAAAAGTTAATAAAAATGAGTTAAAATTTAACAACAATGATATGTGTGTGCGCGACTTTTAAAGAAGTATATGGTTGTAAAAATAATCAAATTTATTAATATAATCGAAAGTTACAATAATCGACCAAAAAGCGAATTAAACATGGTTTAATTCGAATTTATTAGTTGAATTGTGTGTAGGTGTGTTTTTTTATGCCTAAAATAAGGAAAAAATTAAAAAAACCGTGCAGCTTTAAAGCTAGTTTTACCAACGAGTGATCTTCCATTTGGCCAGCGGAGGCCTGCAGCTGCGAATAAATTTTTAGCCGCAACACCAACAAATATTGTATTGGTACATTGCAACGTTCACAGTAGCATCAGTGTTGAAGTAGCCGCGTTCACATTAGCAAGGGTTACAGTATAAATCAAACAACAAAAGAACTTTGCAGTAGCAGCGGTCACTGTAGAGGAACACCCACCAAATTCGACAGTAGCGGGCACAGGAGTTATTTCCAGCAGAGGTGGCAGTTTGGAAACGATCTTGAGGCAATCCCGAGGTCGAAGGTAAAACTTTTACAATTCTCAATTTTTTTCATATTCTTCATACACACACAAACACTCACACAGACACACAATTATATAAATCTGCAATTACAAAAATTAGATTGACAAAAGAATTTTTGGTTTTATATTTACATAAATTAATACACCCACATACACACACATCATTAACATAAAAAAAAAAATATTACCCAATACCTAAATTAAACAAAATTTAGTTAAAGCTTCACTTGAAAACTTTAATAACAGTTCTCATAAAACTCCAAAATACACACGCACACACATTTATGTATAAATAAAACTTTCATACAGTCATTTATCTCCCAGTAGACAAGTAGAAAAGACATCTGTAAGAGATCGTGCACGATATTTCTTCATCTTAGACGAAGCATGCTGATTCGTTGATGAATTTCATTGACGAAGATCTCATATATAAGATCAAAATTAGTGCACTGGTTGGGAATGTTCTCGAAGTGAACAATTTTCTTCATATATTTTGGAATTGTGTAATTACAATTTGTTTTTTAACCCTTGCAATACTTCAGAGTTGCCATTCTTGCGCAACGTCAGAAATTTAGTCATTGATTTTACACAAAAAATTTCTCGTGATAACTCAGGGTTGCTAACTCTTGCAACTCTGAAAACTCATTTTGTGGCTTTGAAAAATTTAATTTTTCTGCAATTCTTTTTGCAACAATTCAGAGTTGCGCGAGTTGGTTCTATTTAGTGTTTTTGAAAAAAAAAAAGTTTTTCCACAATTCAGAGTTGCCAACTCGCGCAACTCTGAAAACTCATTTTGTAGGTTTGAACACAAAACAATTTCTCGTGATAATTCAGAGTTGCCAACTCAATTTTTTTATTTTGGAAAATTTATTTTTTCTTTAAAGTTTACAACAATTCAGAGTTGCCAACTCGCGCAACTTCTGAATTTTTTCAGCGGTCTCTCATATTTTTGAACGGTTTTCAAATATTAAGAATTTTTACAAATATTCAGAGTTGCCATCCCGTGCAACTACTGTTAATTTGTTAAATTTTTCTTTAACTCTTCTCGCAAATATTCAGAACTGCCACACCGCGCATTTCCTGAATATTTGTCATCGTTTTTTCTCTAATTTTTTGAATTTTTGTTTTTCGTTTGTATCTCGCAAAACCCTGTCTTGCTATAATTCAGAGTTGTCATTCTCGGGCCACTGCTGAAAAATTCTCATCTGTTTTCAACTCAAATAGTGTTGACCAATAGGCTGCTTTCGCATTGGATACACAATCTACTCGCGTCCTCAGGTCATCGTCCAAAATGAGCGTCAAGTCCAAATTCATTTTCGCTTCAGATCAGCTGATCCAGTTCTGCTCAATTTTCGGAGACATTCCTGTAGAGGATCACACGGACTCAAGTGTGCATGTCCAGGTTCTCGATCTGGATCAGAGGTGGGCTAGGCTCAACAACGCCCACGCGGAAGTGATGACATCAGAGGACTCAGCAGTAGAGGCAGATTTTAATACCTCAACAACCAAAAAATTTAGCTCTTTTGTGGATGCATATCATCGATGCAGAACCCAGATGATGGATCTCGCTAAGATGTTTGAAAATGACATGGTAAAAGCTGTCAAGAGCTCAACTCGGAACCAGTCAATTTCACAGGACAATATTATCGGCTGTGTCAAGGTCCCTCCTTGCGATACCGACATTTTTTACGGGAGCTATGAAGACTGGCCATCCTTTCGGGATATGTTCACGGCAGTCTACAAGAGTCACCCAAAACTCACCCCCGCACAAAAGCTTTATCATTTACGCAATAAAACCCGCGGCCCTGCGGGAAATATAGTGAAAAGATATCAGCTGTGCGATGAAAATTTTTCATTAGCCTGGGAAGCTCTTCGATCCCGCTATGAAAACAAAAGAATACTGGTAGACAACCAGTTAAAAATTTTGTTCGGCATACCCCCGGCAACATCTGAAAACAGTGTGGCAATCCAGAGGATTCAATCAACCATAAATGATTGCCTCGCCATGCTGTGTGCCCAGGATGTTTGCATTGATAGCTGGGACCCTATACTAGTCTATCTGTGCTCAACAAAACTCCCGGAGGATACGCTATTACTTTGGGAGCAGTCTCTGACCTCCAGAAAGGAGTTTCCCACTTGGCTACAAATGGACGAGAAAAAGTGAACAGCATTAGAGGTGCTAAGCCAAAAGTACCTCAGCCCGTTCCTCAGAATCTGAACTCCCAAGGTTATTCAAACAATCGTGTTAACCATTCGTATGCTCAGAATAGGCCCCAAGCACAGTTACCACAGAACAGGCCACCACAAACTTTTCAAGATAGGTCGAACGTTCAAAATTATCACGTAGAAAACGAGGCGACCCCCAATTACTCTTCATGCTTGGCGTGCAGGCAAAATCATCCGCTCAAGCTATGTCCCAAATTCAAAGCTCTTTCCCCCCAGGAAAGATTTGAATTTGTCAAACGAAACAAGTCTTGTTCTAACTGCTTGGCATATTCCCCTTTAAGAGGACAATGCAAAAGCTCGTTTTCTTGTCTCCATTGCAAGAAGCAGCATCACACTATGCTGCATGTTCAAACTATCGACCAGCAGCTTAATAGTGACAATAACCCTTCTACCTCCCAAAAACAGTCCGTAAGTTCAATGCATATTCAAGCATTTGAGCCAAAAGATTGTATAAGCCCAGATTCCTCTCTTTCACTCATTGAAGATATAGCAGAAGTGTCCTCTCACTTTACTGCAAATGAAGCTAAAGTTATTTTACCCACAGCACTCGTTCACCTCCAACATCTGGGTGAATTATTCACTTTGCGAGCGTTAATTGACCAAGGGTCTCAAAAAACTTTCATCTCCGAAAGAATACAGAAACGCCTGGCATTACCAACAAAAAAGCTACTTGCCAACATCTCTGGAATGGGTGGCAACTTTGTTGGCAGCTCCAAAAGTGTTTGTTCGTTCAATCTCGTAACGAAATCTCTCAACTTCAACCTCGAGGTTCAAGCGATAGTGCTATCTAAATTAACTAATTTCTTACCTTCCTATCCTCTTTTGAAACCGAATTTGAAAGAAATAGAAGGCATGGAACTAGCAGATCCTAATTTTTATCGTCCAGCCCAAATTGACCTGGTTCTAGGGAGTGATGTAATACCCCATCTCATGCTCGACGGAATCCGAACCAATATATTTGGAAGCCTTTTGGCTCAAAAAACGGTGTTCGGTTGGTTCCTCAGCGGCCCTCTAGCTCCTCAAGATTCCCCTTCTTCTAATACTTATGCATTTTCAACTTATGTTGAGCATACTGACGGAACCTCTCTGAGCGAACTGGTTCGAAAGTTCTGGGAAATTGAAGAGGTTCCTGTGTCCCATTCAATGTCCGCCGACGACTCTTTCTGCGAAGAGTTTTATAAAAAAACTACTTTTAGGCAGCTGGATGGACGTTACGTAGTTCGCCTCCCCTTGAGGCAGAATTTCCCTTCTGAAGTTGCTCTTGGATCATCTCGATGTACCGCTCTCCAACAATATAAAAGAATGGAGATAACTCTAATAAAAAAACCAGAGCTGCAATTTCAGTATCATGAAGTACTCTCTGAGTATTTGACCGCTGACCACATGCAAAAATCCAACTCACAGGAAATTTCTAACGAAGGGAAATATTTCTCCTTTTATTTACCCCATCACGCGGTTTTCAAACCCGACAGCACCTCTACAAAAGTCCGTGTGGTGTTCAATGCATCGAGAGTCTCTCTTTCTGGAACCTCTCTTAATGACGTTCTCTATCCTGGTCCATCTCTCCAAGCCGACCTAATGAGCGTCATTCTCAATTGGCGCTTCTATCGATATGTGTTTAATGGTGACATTCAAAAAATGTATCGCCAAATTATGGTACATGAGGATGACCGCGACTATCAACGAATTCTCTTTCGACCCAGTCCCACTGACCAAAATCAAGATTTCGCTTTAAAGACCGTTACTTTTGGTGTGAACTGTTCTCCATTCCTCGCCATTGGAACGCTTCATCAGTTGGCTGAAGACTGCCAACGGTCCCATCCACTGGCTTCTTCTGTTTTGAAACACGAAACCTATGTGGACGATATATTGTCGGGAGGGCATAACCTTCAATCTACTAAACTTTCTCAGACCCAAGTCATAGCAGCTCTTAAAAGCGCTGGTCTACTCTTAAAAAAAATGACTGCCAATCATCCTGATTTACTCTCAGCCTTACCGATGGAAGATTTGCTGCATTTTGAATTTCTAAAATTTTATGACACCAGTGCTACCAAAACTCTTGGAATTAAATGGAACGCTCTTAGCGATTCTTTTTCTTACACTGTTAAATCTCTATCGCCCACCACCTCTGCTACAAAGAGGCAGATTCTTTCTGCGGTGGCAGCTCTATTCGATCCAGCTGGATGGTTATGCCCAGTAATTGTCCAAGCAAAAATTCTCTTAAAGCATCTCTGGCTGGAAGGTGTGGACTGGGACGAATGCGTCAAACCAGTCTCGTTGCTAAAATGGAATTCATTTCTCGATAATTTACCCGATATTGAAAAGATTGAAATTCCCAGATGAATTGGTTTCTCTCCACCACAAAAAATAGAGATTCATGGCTTCTGCGATTCCTCCGAAAAGGCATACTGTGCTGCTCTGTACGTTCGAACCATGGACTCCAACAGAAAAACTACTGCCCATTTGTTAGTAGCTAAAAGCAAAGTAGCCCCACTTCAAACCATTAGCTTACCTCGACTTGAGTTGTGTGCGGCAGTTCTCCTGTCCAAACTCGTGAAGCACGCAATCTCTCAACTTTAAATTCAAGAACACACACTTCATCTCTGGTCAGACTCTTCCATTGTCTTGGCGTGGCTAGAAAAGCCTCCTTTTATGTGGAAAACATACATAGCAAATAGGGTAGCTGAAATCCTAGAAAATGTTAAAAATGCCACTTGGAGATATGTACCCACCGCTGATAACCCTGCAGATCTGGGCACGCGTGGATGTACGCCGAATGATCTGGTAGCTAGCTCATTGTGGTGGCATGGACCAGGTTGGCTTGTAAAGTCCCCACTGGATTGGCCTAAAGTTACCCCAACCATCTCAGTAGTGCCAGAAGCACGAAAGGTTGAGTTACTTCATGTTTTAACCCCTGAAGAAGATATTCTTCACCACTTTTCCTCTTATGCTCGAGCCCTTCGAATGACTGCTTATATGTTTCGCTTCATACATGCATGTCCACCCAGATACCGTTCTTTGTTTATTCAAAATCGGGGAGGATTAACAAACGCCGAAATTATAAATGCAAAATTCAGACTTGTATCACAAACACAAGCAATTTTCTATTCGGCCGAATACCACAAATTAAAAGAATCTTCTCCTATCTCTAAAAAAAGCTCTCTTCTTACCGTAAACCCATTTTTGGATAAACACGGGGTGCTACGAGTTAATGGCCGGCTCGCAAACGCAGCTCTTAGCTATAATGAACGACATCCGGTGATTCTTCCTGAAAAGTCCCGATTCTGCCATCTCTATCTTGAGTTTACCCATAAAACTCTTCTCCACGCAGAGCACCGATTGATGCTCCATGTCGTGAGACAGGAATTTTATATTCCTAAATTAAAAAACAAAATAAAATACTGCATACTTCAATGTAAAGTATGCACTGTTTATAAACAAAAAGTAAAAAACTCAAATAATGGCGGCGCTGCCTCCTGAGCGAGTTAACTTCACCTTACCTTTTACCTTCACAGGGATAGATTTCGCCGGTCCCTTTCAACTGAAATCCTCAGCGCTCAAAAGAGCTCCGCTGCTTAAAGGATACGTCAGTGTTTTTGTATGCTTTTCGACGAAGGCTATACATCTCGAAGCCGTTTCAGAGCTTTCTTCAGACGCTTTTTGTGCAGCCTTTGCTCGATTTGTTGGGAGACGTGGTTTGCCTAAGAAAGTCTTCACTGACAATGGGCGTAACTTCGTTGGGGCAAACCGCACTCTAAAGAATTCAATCAATTTATAACGAAATCCTCTGCCGATGTATCCGAAAAATATGTCACTCATGGTTTTGAATGGTCGTTTATACCACCCAGTGCCCCTCATATGGGTGGCTTATGGGAAGCGGCGGTTAAAAGCTTCAAAACTCATTTTAAAAAGGTAGTGCAATCGCAAAAGTTCAATTTTGAAGAATTCTCTACTCTTCTGATTCGAATCGAAGCAGTCCTCAACACACGGCCTCTTTCACCCATGAGTGATGATCCAACTCAACAATTGCCACTAACCCCTGGACATTTCCTTCGTGGTGCCCCTCTGATTTCCATTCCGGAACTCAGCAAAGAAAATTTGTCTTTAATTAACCGATGGGAAAAATTAAAGGTTCTTCACCATCAGTTCAGCAGACGATGGAAAGACGAATATTTGTGCGAACTCCATAAAAGCTATAAATGGAAACACCCTGAACGAGATATCTGCGTGGGAGATTTGGTTGTTCTCAAAGACGAATTGCTCCCCCCCACCGAATGGCGGCTCGGCCGCGTTGATCAAATCTATCTGGGCCCAGATAAACGGGCACGAGTAGCCGACATTAAAACTCAGAATGGTGTCGTTACTCGTCCCATCGTAAAACTCTGTATCTTACCTTCTAATTAAAAATATTCAATTTAAAAGCTTTCCCTAATCCAGTACGGATTTTGTTACTCCATGAACCCTCATACTGCATTACATCCAATCAACTATTTTACACTCTTATTAGTTCATGCACCACTATTCACTCTGTACGATATAAATACTTATACATATTTTTGTTTGTTTCTAGACAGTTGTATCAATGCCGGCTATGTAAACGATACCACGCGATACGGTTTTGCAAACTCTTCTTAAAGATGGAAGTCCTACAGCGAAGGCAAACTATAAGGAAACATGGGTACTGCTCTAACTGCCTTGCCAAATCCCACACCGTCGGGAAATGCATTTCTAAGGTAGTTTGCAAAACGTGTGGAGACGTCCATCATACGCTTCTTCATCAACACAAATATCCTCGCATCAGTTTCAACACTCCGCCGAACGACCAGCGAGCTAAGCCTCCACCAGGCTCTGGATCAGCACAGCGGCTTCGTCGGGTAGCTAATCAGGCTCGTACTGACCGTGAGTCTTCCCCGCCGCAGCGACGTTCTCGACCTAGAGAACGCATCCCCCTAGAACGCGGTAAACGCGATCGCAGCAGCAGCAACAATCCTCGGGAACAGCTCGGCAAGGTTATACGAGCATTGAAGCAGCTAGAGAATATGCTTTAAAATGTTGTACCAGTGCAAGGCGGGCGCTATGTCGACGTCACGATAGTTCGTACTGCGTTTCTTGCTGATTTTCAGTTTTTTTTTTATGTACTAAAAGTCACGTAAACTTACCAATTGAATTGAATTACCTTATGTACTTTTGTATTTAATCTTACCTTTTGTATTGAACCTTATGCTTGTTTTAGATATTTCGAACTTGTATTGGAAGTGTAGACTGAACATCGCCTTAAGCTATGGCTGCACTTCCCTTAATCTTCTTCTTTCTTATTCTTAAAAACCACAGATTGGTAAGGTTGTAATCGTATTCTAAAATCATAGATTATCTCTAAAATCTTAAGAAAATTCTCAGAAATATTCTATCATTAAATACTCTCGAAAACTGCTTATAAATTAGAATAAATATTCTCATTTTTTATATTCTCATAAATTACACGAAATTTTCTATCATTAAATACTCTACAAAAATCTTATTTATACTTTTGTTAACTTGCCAACTTTGTTATTCTCAAATACATGAAATATTTTATACAAAATTCTAACATAATATTTCATCCCATTAAATATTCTCAAAAATCGAAAATAATATTGTAGTTTTGGTTTTCCAACTGGATGTTCGTAAAATCACAATAAGATTGTTTCGATTATTAAGTTCTATATATGTCTAGTTGGTCTAACTAGATTCTTACACCCTTTATTGCAATTAGAAAGGAACGAACGATCCATCTCCTGGACGCCGCGATATAGCGATTTTAAACACTATTAAAAATTTGTAAAGATATAGATATTTTATTGAACAGATCTTTTACCAAGGCTAAAAATTTTAAAAATCGATAACTCGATAACAAGTTAAGGTATCGATTTTTTGCTCGACCAAATTAATTTGTTTGTGTTTCTGAACAAAAAATCTCTTTAAAATTATGGCGCCCGAGTTATCGTAATCGTGCCATATGTTAAAACCCCCCAAACACACTTTTTACGTACGCACACAAGGCACACTCAAGGCGAGCATGCGCCAGCAACAACAAAGCTGTGTGGTGTTTTGAGTTTTATGTTTGAGGAAAAAAGTAAAACTCGACATATAATTTTTATTTTTGAGCGATAAAATAAAACTCAACAAATAATTCTTATTTCTGGGCATAAAAATAAAAATTGAGATATAACTTTTATTTCTGAGCGAAAAAAATAAAAATTGTTCCTCAATAATAAAACTTGAGCAAAATAATAAAACTCAAAAATAAGTCTTATTCTTGAACAGAATAATAAAAATCAAAAAATAACTCTTATTTTTTATGAAAATAATAGAAATCAGTGAATAATAATTAAATTCAATTTTTATTGGTAAGACTCAAGAAATAAAAATCATTTCTTATTTCGATAGAGCATGCATTAAGCAGCATAATGAAGTAATCTAAAATGTGCTCCGACAATTGGAACATGTTGATTTTTTTCGATTTAGTTTTTGGAAATAATCGTTATTTTCTATCCCTGTTTAATACTATTGTAATCAATCTCTTTTTCAGATTCCTGTTGGTTTGTAGGTAAGCCCGAAGTACGAGAAAATGTCTAAGTAGGCATTAGGGGTGCGAGGACACGCCAAAGAAAGGTGTAGTTAGGCACCTTTAGGTTAACAGCCCTATTCTGGCAAAGTGACAAGTGTTACCCAGTATTTTTAAAATTTCTATATGTTTGTTGTAATTTTTTGATTTCAAAACAAAATTTGAAGCTCAAAAATAATAATTTTTGATAAAAATTGTTACCTACTTTTCAGATAGTGACAATATCATAAAAAAAATTTGTTTTTTGAGCTTAAAATTTTGTTTTGAAATCAAAAAATTACAAAAAACATATTGAAATTTTAGAAATACTGGGTAACAATTATCACTTTGCCAGAATAGGGCTGTAATTAAATATTAAGTTTTAGGTTTAGGAACAATGCAGTTTAAGATTTAAGCAAGACATGAATTTTAATATTTATTTAATATATATATTTTGATAGCTCTACATTCATTTTCTTTTTTATTTCTTTACGGAAATAATATTTATTTCCAACAAGTTAAGAAAAATAATACGTATTTCAGTATGTATATATTTTCATAATTAAAAATAAAATAGTATTTAATTATATATTATCATATTTATTTTTATTTTATTATTAATGCTTCATACATATTTGAAATACAAAATCTAAATATAAATTGGTATAGGACAACAAGAGTGTATATCTTTTAACAAGAGCCATTACACTTTACATATTTTTAGGTAATGTAGGCACTCATTCCTATTGGAATGATGACACCCGACGTAAGTTATTGTTATCGTCATAAGCAGGGACCGAAAATAACGATTATTTTTTAAATTTTAGATCAAAAGATCATGTATAAAAAGTTGTTGTATAATTCATTTAAATATAGCAATGTGACGCTAGAAAGCTAGATTCCATTTTTACATAATTTTTTTTTTCTGATTTTTAAGATAAAAATCACCTCAAACCAATTATTTTTCGATCAGAAATAAAAGTTTTCTCTTGGTCGTTATTTTTTTCAATTAGAAATAAAAGTTACTTCGTTGTCGCAATTTTTTTCAATCAGAAATAAAAGTTATTTCGTGGTCGTTATTTTTTCAATCAGATATAAAAGTTATTTCGTGGCCGTTGTTTTTTTAATCAATGATCAAAAGATCAGATATAAAAGTTATTTCGTGGTCGTTGTTTTTTTAATCAATGATCAAAAGATCAAGTATAAAAAGTTAAATATAGAAATGTGACGCTAGGGAGCTAGAGATTGCATTTTTACATAATTTTTTTCCTGATTTTTAAGACAAAAATCACCTCAAACCAATTATTTTTTCGATCAGAAAAAAAAGTTTTTTCTTGGTCGTTATTTTTTTCAATCAGAAATAAAAGTTAGTTCGCTGTCGTTATTTTTTCAATCAGAAATAAAAGTTATTTCGTGGTCGTTATTTTTTCAGTCAGAAATAAAAGTTATTTCTTGGTCGTTATTTTTTCAATTAGAAAAAAAGTTATTTTGTGGTCTGTTATTTTGTGCTTTGTTGAAAAATCTTTTTTAGTTTTTTGTATTCAAACTATAATATACGTTGTTACAGATTTTTTTTAATTCAAAATAGTACAACTTTTTAATAGTTTTTTTTTTATATTATTGAACTAGAAAAAAAATTAAAATTGTAATTCAGGACCAAAAAAAAGGAAATCTAAAAAAATCAAATTAAATTTTGTATTATACGAGTATTTATTATACTTAAAAAAATTCAAAATTTCGTTAAAATTTTTCAACTTTTGTCACCACTTTCCAACTTTAAATGTCATTCATAATTTTTGTTGCCACTTTTTTAATATTCAAATTAAAATTACCTCTCAGCACTCTCACCTTATAGAATTTAAACATATTTTCTCTAATGGAAATTATTTTAGTCAAAAAATATTTTTTTCTTCAGTTGGAAAAAAAATCGATAAAAAATAACTTTTATTTCTGATCGAAAAAAATAACGGTAAAAAAACTTATTTCTGATTGAAAAAATACGACCACGGAATAATTTATTTCTGATTTAAAAAAATAACGACCAGAAATAACTTTTATTTTTGATTGAAAACATAACGACCACGAAATAACTTTTATTTCTGATTGAAAAAAATAACGACCATGAAATAACTTTTATTTCTGATTGAAAAATATAACGACCACGAAGTTATTTTTATTTCTGATTGAAAAACATATTGACCAAGTAATAACTTTTATTTTTGATTGAAAAAAATTACGACCAAGAAATAACTTTTATTGCTGAAAAAATAATGACCAAGAAATAACTGTTATGAAATGGTTGATTGATAGTGATAATCGTTATTGGCGGTCCCTGGTCATAAGTTTTCAAGGTTATTACTTATTGCGAGCCAGAAAAAGGCTGCACATAATAATGTGGTGTGATGTGTTTTTCTATGGTATTTTCTTATTTTTGCATGTGGAAACGAAACCATTGGATGTTGTCTCAAGAAACGAATACCTGCAAGCGAAAAAAACTCAAGCAAAGAAAGATGGTGGCAGGGACCACACATGAAACAAAGATATACAGATAGCTTACTCCGTGCGCAAAAAATGAAATATTCTGCGCACTACGTCACTCGAGCTTGTCAGCTGTAACACGTGGTGCATACATACAAAAGAAAATGTGCAAAAGCAAAAAGTAAACACAAGCAGCAAGCAGCACAATTGCAAGCATTTAAGAAATATTGCATTAATTTAATTCAATTTCTAATATTGTGCACTTATAGTACGCGTAAATTATAATTTTCAATTATATTTTATGTAATTAAAATTAGTACTAAAGTTTTAGATGCTTTTGATGATAATAACAACGATTTTAAATCGGGCCATAAAATGAATTTACAATTTTTTCAACAAACGAAACAACAAACGAGAAGAACAAGAAAATGAAAACGAAGCAATCAAAGTGCTGTCAAACACATCAAGTAACGTAGCTAATTTTTTTGTGTTATAAGATATGCATTTCTTTTCAATAAAAGTACTGAAAAATAAATTTGCTTAAATTTATTTATCAATATATTTATAATTTCATTTATTTCATTTCAATAAACCGAGTTTCAATAAGAAAATGTCGATATTTTTCATCACTATAAATAAATTATCCCCTTTAAATATATTGTGACTACGTTTTTATTTAGCCACTTTGACAAGCTCGAACTACGTCACAACAAAGATGGCGGACATGCGCAATACTTTATCTGTAGTTCTTTGTATCATGGGGACCACACACGCCAGAGCCAGAGAAGAAGTTCAGGCATTCAGTCTTGTGCCGCGAAGCAGAGACTATAGATCAGTGCTGCCGTTTCATAATTCTTAACAGTAGTAAAATTTCAGTTTTTGGGGAGTGTTTTTGAAATTTGAGGAGTACGTTGGTTTTCTAAGATTTAAATACAAATTTTAAATGTTTGATATTTTATATCATTCTTGGTTGTAAATACAAATTCTAGTTGTTTTATGGTTTGAAATCGTTTGTTGAGCTTTATGTCAGGTTAGAACAATTAATTGCTCTAACGAATTTTTTCCAAAGAAAACAAGAACAACATTTTCAATATGAAAAGGAAACATCACTAGCTGATTTTATTGCAATTTCGGCCCTGCTACAGGCTTCATAAGAAATCTTTGTGATGCCGGCGGGAATCGATCCCGGGCCGTGCTTGCCTCGTGCAAGCGCATCTTAGCCAACAGAGTGCTTAAATGTGCTTGAAAAAATTTGTGAAAATGACCCCCATACAAACCGCGCTGTAAGACGTAATTTTACGTCAAAAAAGTGTAACATTTATATAATACCTTAAACTGTAATAATACCTTAAACATTTAGTAATACCTTAAACTGTTGTCTTTTTTAAATATTTTTTGTTCTTTAACCCTTTCAATGCCTAGGCTAAACTAAGGAATAAATAATTTTTTTGAGGTAAAAAAATAGATGAAAAAACATACCTTTCATTTTAACCTGCGCTACTTTCATTTTACAAGCTTGAACAAAGAAAAAATCGGCACAAAGTCTTGTTTTTAACCTTTTAAAGATTTCTCAAACCTTCAGACCTTTGTTTTTTAAACCCTCTTAATATTCTTATCATTAAAGCCATACCAAGACAAAAAAACAGCAATTTGATCTTTGTCCGGTTGATTTTTTCTTATTTAATCTTCTTATAAATAAATCGTCATAAAAACGAAAATCCAACTGACTTTAATGTCAAATATATCTTTAAATTTATTTTTATCATGTAGGTTCATCTTTTTTCATAGAACCAAACGATTTGATTTAAAAATAAAGGTTTGCAAAATAAATACATATAAAAATTACTTTCTGACGTGTCCAATATATTTGGCAAATCCACTGAAAGGGTTAAATAAATACCATGTGCTAGTCATTAATATTATTTATGTTTTTTGTGTTTATTGACAATAAGGGTATTTACAATTGTGTGGTATAGTAGTATGGTTTTTTTTTGCCATAGTTGAAAGAACCCTTTAAAATAGAATTTGTGGTTGGGAGCCTCCCATTATAGCTTTTTGTTACTATGCAAGTAAATTAACTATCCAATTTGATAATTTTTTTAATATATGGCATAAAAAAGTTTAACTTGCATTTTGAGCTTCTTTAATTTTTGCAATTAGAAAATAATTGGCAATCGATCAGTTGCTTATTTGACTTTAAAAGCCATGTTCGTTAAACATATCATTGGGCTACTTAAAATTACCACATTTTTGGTTTTTAGAGATTTCGTGTAAAACAAAAAAAAATATAAAAACCGCTCGGTAAAGTGTAGTACAACACCACGTTTTTTTAACTGCACTGAAATCCACGAAATTGTGAATATCCTTAATGTGTTTTCTGTTGTTTTTATTACTTTATAAATGAATTAATTTACTTTTTTTTGTTTCAAGTAATATAAAATAAAAAAATTGTATTAAAAACGTTTTGATTTATTTACTTCTTAAAATTTTCAATCCCGAACTAATCGTGTCGTTTTGGCTAAGCAAATTATTTCAATAAGCGAAATCGCGAATTTATGTTGTATTTATCGATATGAAATATATTTTATCTAATAGGTATATACAAGGGAGTCCAATCCCGGAAGCTTTTCTCGATCCCGGGATTATCGGGATTGAAAATCTCAACAATCAATATACCTATTAGATAAAATATATTTCATATCGATAAATACAACATAAATTCGCCAATATATTTCATTTCATCCAAACAAGAAAAATTTGAAACACGATCAAAAGCATAAAATAGAGCATAACAACAACGTCAAGCAAAGAAAAACCAAATTCTGTATAGACACACAAACATAAAATTAAACTGGTTAGTTTTTGGGGTACTTTTAATATTTTTTACCCTAAAACCAGGGTCTGATATGTTGGCTGCCCTGGAACTCCAAAATGTCTTCTAACTAAAATCGGAAAATTTATTTTTTTGTTGTTGAAGCCATATTCAATAAGAAAAATAATTATATCAATTTTTTATGAATTTTTTTGTGTTCGAAATGTCAAAAAAAGCACTTTGAGCATTTTTGAAAAAAAAATCAAGTTTCAACAGCTATATCTTTTTTATTTGAATTTTGGTTTTTGTAATTTTTTGCCTGAAACAGCTTAAGACTATGCCGAAATTTACAAAATGGTACACTTCTAGTAAAAACTTTCATAACGACCAAGTTATTTTACGTAATCACATAATTTGTTTGTATATTTATTAAATGCTGTTTCAGAAAACATTTCAATAGCAATTTATTACATTTTTTTAAAATTTACAATTATCCGATTTTTATGTTTCATAGCTCATCTTTAAGGACAATTCAGTAGCAAACGAAATGAATACCAGTTTTATGCACAAATTAGGGCTTTATGTGCAAAAAATCGAGAACTATGTAAAAAGCCCAAAAAATTTCCATATGTTTTTCAATTTACAACAAAAAGATCAACTCGCGGTAATTTAACGCACTCCTATCGAACTCATACATGCTGGTTTTTATTCTAAATGTCACGTTTTTAACAAGTGATAATTTTAATTTTTCGAAAATTTTAATTTTTCATACAAATGCCATAGTCTAATATGTATATGGAAATAAATAGCTGTAAAATTTGTGTCAATTAAATCTGCAATTTATCTTGCAGATAAATTAGAATTTTACAAAACATGGATAATATATATAGATAAAATATAAGGATATATACATAGAAAGATAAAATATTAAACATAGGTATTGATAAATATATTATATAAATATGTTGACTTTATATGACTTAAATACAAATTCTAAATGTTTGATAGTTTAAATCATACTTGATTTTAAATACAAATTCTAGTTGTTTGATAGTTTAAAATCGTTTATTGAGCTTAAGGTCAAAGTTAGAACAATTAATTGTTCTAACGAATTTTTCCAAAGAAACAACAACAACAACAACAAAGTTTTCAATATGAAAGGAAAAAAATCACTAGCATTTGATTTTATTGTACAATTTCTGCGCTGCTAAACGCGTCATCAGAAATCTTTGTGATTACCCGTGCAAGCGCGCGCTAACGCACTGCACCATCGGGGTGATGAGATTTTTGAAGCGTCAATTTCTCATTTTTTCCTCAATTTCATAATGTCACATTTGTTGTTGTAGTTCTGTTTTACTTTAGTTTCTATGCTTATGTTATTATATGTAGTCCAACAGCCTGCTGGAAGTCTGCACTAACAAAGCATGTTTACTGAAGTTGTTTTTAGAATTTTTGCTGATTTTTGTTTTCAGCTGTTTCCGTTTGGTCGAGCTCTACCATTTGATTAAAGTTTTTTTTTTTTTCTAAATGACCTCTATATTTATTATGTTGACTTTATATGATTTAAATACAAATTCTAAATGTTTGATAGTTTAAATCATACTTGATTTTAAATACAAAGTTGTGTAACAACTAGAATTTGTATCAAGTATGATTTAAACTATCAAACATTTAGAATTTGTATTTAAATCATATAAAGTCAACATAATAAATATAGAGGTCATTTAGAAAAAAAAACTTTAAATAAATAAATAAAATATATATTCGCTACTTCGCTCATTGAAATAATTTGTTAGGCCATAACGACATTCACTTGTTTCATATTTGGCTAAGTTAAGAAACAGCACAAATTGGACAATTTCTTTTATTTTAGCTCAGCAAAATAAGAAAAATATCTGACACTCGATCAAAAGCATAAAATGGAGCATAACAACGTCAAACAAAGAACAAAACAAATTCTGCATAGACACACAATAAGTGGCATGCCAATAAGTAGCAGTACAAATTGTGTTTATTAATTTTTTTCCAATTCATTTATAAAAATTCAATTGGAGTATGTATTTGTTTTGTTTTTCGTTGTTGCTTGTCTCGCATTTGGTGGTGGTTTTTTTCTTTTCGTTTGCCTCTGCATCACACGCTGGCAAGAAATGATGTAAATGTAAAATGTTAGTGCCTAATATTCGGATCGTTGGATTTCTGTTAACACAGGCGAAATCTTTCTATGCCTTCTCTCATTTATATATTCTATCTGCTTTTGGTAGAAAAAAATAGTTGTTGACACGAAGACGTATCGACGGAAGTAAAAAATATTATTTCTAATCAATTTGTGTGGTATTTTATCGAATTTTTGTGAGTTTCTTGCCTTTTTTTGTTCGTGATTTCGAAATATTGTTATCGTTTTACTTTTGCAGTAGCACAATCATTCAATTGATAAATGTCGACGATAGTGATGACGATGAACGTGCGTTCGAATTGGACGACGAAGATATTGCTTTTCTTGAAGAGGACGCTGCCCTCCTACAGCCCAGGACAGAAATCGAATATGTACTTGCTGAGAATGAACAACCGTAGACTAGTGCTGCTGCGCGGAAAAGGCCGCCAACACCAGCACAAGTTGCATGCGAGAAGCTACCAACGCCTGAGCCAGCAACTTTCAAGTGGAAAAGCCGAAGGACGATTACACTCTACCGACGTTCACCGATTCAGAAGCTGTAAAAGAGGGACCTAAGCGATTCAAACTTGCAGAGGTCGCCACACTGTCTGGTCATTATCTCTCCAAAGGTAAAACGGGACGTAAGAGATGTATTGTCTGTAGGGTATGCAAATATTCGACATTATTCAAAAACCGGTCTCGAAAAGTACAATTTGTACAAAATCGGTTTTCGAATTATTCGGTCAGAAAAACCCGGTAAAACCGGAAAACTCGGTTTTTTTAATTAAATAAATTTTTACTTTTTTACCTACATATAATGTATAAGCAGTTTTTATTTAACAAAAACAACAATAACAATTCATTTTTAAAAAATAAATAAAGGTACTCATGTTATTAAAATTAGTGCGATAATTTGTACTTAATGATTTTTTTAAAATAATACCTTAAAAATAAAATACAATTTAAGTGTTAAGCTTTTAAGCGGTTTTTGCTTTATTTTTTATAAAATAAGAGACTGAAAAAACACGTTCACTTATAGTGGATGTGGGACATATTGTCAACAATGCGCTAAACAAATAATCTAATTTTTCAGTTCTTTTATTAAATTTTTCAAAAAGCTTAAAGTCTTTTATTAAGGAATTTAGGTTATTTCTTTTTAAAAATTTCTTGGGAGCTTGAATTGTTTTTAACGTAGCAGAAAGTTCTGCAACCAAATTTTCTTCATTGTTCTCTTCGCCATAGTCGCCGTTCTCGTCCGAATCCGAGTCATTTACTTCGATTTCATAAAAAAGTTTGTTGTAAATATTTGTTGCAAAATCAATAGTTATTGATTTCGAAGAGTATTTAAAAAAATCATCACTTTCTGGAACGTAACCAGTACTTAAGTAGATCATTAATGTAGTTAAAGGTTTTAAACGCCTTTCGTTTAATCTTACTTTTATACTGCTGAGCAGTTTTTTTGAGAATATTTTAGAATATTTATTTATTAAAAATTTGAAAACACCTTCCGCTTCAATTAAATTAATAGTGTCTTTTAATAGTTCATTAACAGCAACTTCGAAAGGTTTCAGTAAGTTAGTTAAGTCACATAAAGCACTAATTTCGTTTTCTGAAAATGTTTCAAGTCCTAAGTCAATTAAGGTGTGATTAATGCACTTATGAATTTTTAAAAACTTTGAAATCATCTGTGTCATGGAGTTCCACCTGTGTTTAACATCGAGAAAACGACGTAACTCCTTTTTTTCTTGTTTTTTTACATAAACTTGAAAAAGTTTCTGCTTTTCGTTTGACCGATTAAAGGTCTTTATACATTTGCGTAACTTACAAATAATGTCATTAATATCAGGATTTAAAATTGTGTTTGCATTTTCTTCTAAGAAATATAAAGAGTCATAGTCATTTTCGTCACAATCTGAACTGTTATATTCACTTTCTTCCTCATAATGTGGATTATGATATTTTTCATAAAGAGTCTCAATTACACACAAATGTACTGCGTGGTTTAAACACAATTGAGAAACAGCGTTGATATTGGTGCCATATTTTGTCATTACAGCGGCACCATCATGAGTGGACGCAACAACATCAGAGTCGAAGTTTATATTAAACTCCGATAGCTTTTTTTTAACATAAAATTCAACGTTAGTTGCCGTTCCTCGTAGCTTCATCTCCTCTAACCCGAGATTGTAAAATTCATATAATTTTTTTACCGGGTCATACGCTCTCACGGACACATTCAAATATTTAATATTGGAAATATTACAATAATAGAAAATCTTCCGTTTTTTTCTTTAAGTTTATTTAACTTAGCTATTGTTTCCATTTTTTTTTCGGTGTAAGCTTCAAATATAAGTTTCCATATCGTATTTTCGCTCGCTGGCATTTTGAATCCTTTTGATTAGACATAGTCAATTACTACTCTCGAGGTTCGCAAAGCATGAACTGAAAGACCATCCTCGGCCACACATCTTGCCAGGATCATACTTATTGATTCTGACTGCGCAACGAAATTTGAAATTGTGCTTTGGCCAGCATTTGCAGATTTCTTTGAAGTGGACGGCTCTTCATTGTTGTCATTCAATTTATGTTTTGTTGATATTATTAGATTGTGCACTTTTCGTAGAAGGTTTATAAGCGCCGAAGTCGAGGAGCCCTTGCAGCTTAGAGTTTTTGGGCATTTCGTGCAGGAAGCCTTGTCAGACTTATCCTTTTGGAAATACTTCCAAACTTCGGAGTTCATGTCGAGCTGTTGATAATTTAACATATTTTTTTAAAAAGAATGCATTATTAAATAAAAATCATGTTTAACTTACATTAAATACGCCAGCCGCTTGTAAATGTTGTTTTAGCAAAATGAAACAAAACCAGAGACAATAAATGTTAGCAACTTTGGTGAAATGTCAAAACGCAAGTAGAAAATTAACAGGGTCGCTCAATACAATAAAAAATTGGTTTAAAGACAATTTTATGTTGCAGATTTATACATTTTTTTACTATTCGAGCAGTCGAATAATTCGAGTTTAAAAAATGGTTTTTGAAAATTGCGATTTTAAAAAAAAACCGGGTCGGTTAAAAAAAAAACCGAAACGCCGAATAATTCGAACCGGTTTTGCATACCCTAATTGTCTGCTCCAAACAAGGCAAGGACCGTCGAACAAATGCTGTTTGTGCCTTTTGCAATAAATTATTTTGCTTTACCAATGATCGAAATTGTTTCGAAATATATCACAAAAAATTACTTTCAATGTATGTAAAAAAGTTTTCTCATCATTGATTTTTACCGTTGACGACCATTGGCACATAGAGGACCTTTCAGATTGTGTAATCGCGTGGGTGGCCGAAGTGAACTATCTTTTCTTTTTTTGGAAAGAAGAAGGTTCCTTCCAATTTCTCCAAAAATTTTGAGCCTGCAGCTCCACCACTCACCAACATACTGCAACAAGGAAATGAGAAAGAAAAAGTTAGGATTGTTAAACTTTGGGGTGGTCTGGCAGGCAAGTGGGTCTACACTTAAAAACTAGGTACTTTTTGAAAGCAACATTCATTCCTTAATGAATTAAACCTTGTTGAGGAAAACCATTGTATAGTTTTCTTATCAATCTTTCTTAAAATCTAGTTTCTTATCAGGAAATATTTTTGAAATTAAAGGCTTATTTTGCGTATGTTTGTTGCGTCAAAGGAAAAAGCAAAATAAGAGCAGCGCGCTGCGTGTATAATATATATGCATATTCCCCACCCCGTATCCAGCATTTAAGTATCAAGTTTACCTGGCACACAAAATTAGAATATGCGTTTATGTGCTATATTTAATAACCACTCACATAAAATGCGTGAATTAAATCCAAAAGTACTTTTTTGGGTGAAAAGGAGTTGGTGACTTTTTAAAATCGAAAGGAGGTAAAAAAAGTCCTGATCCACTACAAATATCATCCCTGCTATATACTAGTGCCCGACTGAATGTAGATTTTTGGCCGAAGCCGGATGTTCGGCCAAAGAGAAATAATACTAACAAAATTTTTTTCAAGTAAAAAAATAATAATATGTAGGCCTTGCTCATGGTATAAGGATAGAGGTAGCTGCGGCGTTGACTGCGGACTATTTCTATACTGCCATGTCCAAGGCTCATTTATACGGTTATGGCACTTGAGAGAAATGCGCTCTTTTCCGCTTTTGCTAAAACTGTCGTAGTCAGCTGTTCGCTAAAAATTGTGTTTTTTTTTTTGTTTTCTTATTCGTGCAAAATTGTGTTGACTAACGTGTAAGTGCAGTGAAAATTATTAATATTAAGTGTAAATAAAACTTAACTTTAAAACTTTAGTAAGTAAATATTTAACTAACTTTAATATTTAATAACTTTAATATTAAGTGTAAATAAAACTTAACTTTAAAACTTTAGCGGTGGGAAGTGTGCTTTACGCTAAGAACGTTTTTCGTATTCATTTTTTAAAGTGCCTAAAGGCGACTTGAAGCTACGCAGGTAGAGTGAAATGTTCAGAATTACTTTTATGGCAAATGCAGTTGTGTGTGAAAATCATTTCACTGCAAGTGATTTTATACAACCTCCAGGTGACCCATCCAAAAACCACGACTACAGCCAGGCGCAATCCCTTTATTTTCCAACAATGTTCAGGAAGCAGCGGCAGCATGCAGCACGGAAGCTTCGCCAGCATACAGCGTGGAAGCACCAGCTTGTAGCTCCATAGTAGCAGCTTGCATTTGGGAAACAGATACAACATTCCCAATTGAGGTGGCTGAGGCGGTGGAAGTGAGTAAGTAAAGCAATAACCTTTACAATGTAAATTTGAAAATGCAACGTTCCTATGCTGTCTGCTAATATAATTTTCATTTTATTATTTTTATTTATTTATGCTATAAATTTCTTTTTCTTATCATTTTAAATTCCTATAAAGCCTGTTAAGGCTTACTTACTTACTTAGTTGGCGCTACAACCGTATGTCGGTCTTGGCCTCATCTAAGAATTTGCGCCAGCCATTTCTGTCTTTCGCTTGCTGGCGCCAGTTGGAAATTCCAAGCTTCGTCAGGTTGTCCTCTACTTGGTCTTTCCAACGAAGATGCGGTCTTCCTCTTCTGCGTTGACCGCCGCTGGGTACCGAATCGAATGTTTTCTTCACTGGAGCATCGTATTTCATGCGCTGAACATGACCAAGCCAGCGAAGCCGCTCGATTTTAATGCGCTTGACTATGTCGATGTCAGCGTACAGCTCATACAGTTCATCATTCCACCGTATTCGGTACTCGCCATTGACGCAGATTGGTCCGTAGATCTTACGAAGAATCTTTCTCTCGAATGCTCCTAAAGTCTTTTCATCTAAACTGCTCAGCGTCCAGGTTTGTGATGCGTAAAGTAGGACGGGCATGATGAGCGATTTATAGAGCGTGGTTTTCGTTCGTCGAGAGAGGGCTCTGCTTCTCAATTGCCTACTGAGCCCAAAGTAACACCTGTTGGCAAGAGTTATTCTTCGTTTGATCTCAATGCTGATGTCGTTGGTTGAATTAATGCTGGATCCCAGATAAACGAAGTTCTTCACAACCTCGAAGGAGGTATTGTCAACGGTAACGTGGGTTCCAAGACGCTGGGACTGTTTGTTTGTTGACACTAAGTATTTCGTCTTATCTGCATTCACTGACAGACCCATTCGACTTGACTCTCTTTCTAATCTGGAAAATGCTGCACTGACTTCGCGCGTATTATGGCCAATGATATCGATGTCATCAGCATACGCAAGCAGCATAACACTCTTGTAGAATATTGTGCCACTACGTCTCAGATCAGCAGCTCGGATGATCTTTTCCATCATTAGGTTGAAAAAGTCGCACGAAAAGGAATCACCTTGTCTGAAACCTCGTTTGGTAATAAATGGTGGGGAGAGGTCCTTCCCGATTTTAACTGCGCTGCTGGAGTTGCTCAGTGTATACCAAATTCAGACATGGTGGAGTACAGGTGCTTCCTTATTGGGCTGTCGAAGGCGGCTTTGTAGTCGACAAAAAGATGGTGGGTGTCGACTTGTTTTTCTTGAGTCTTCTCCAAGATTTGTCGTAGCGTGAAAATCTGGTCGATGGTGGACTTTCCAGGTCTGAAGCCACACTGATAAGTTCCGATCAGTTCGTTTACAATGGGCTTCAATCTTTCACATAAAACGCTCGACAGGATGCGATATTAAGAAGGCTTATCCCACGGTAATTGGCACAGATAGTGGGATCGCCTTTCTTGTGGATTGGGCAGACCACACTGATATTCCAATTGTTCGGAATGCATTCTTCCGACTATATTCTGCATAGAAGCTCGTGAATGCATTTAAGTAGAGCTTCGCCTCCATTCTTAAACAGCTCAGCAGGTAAGCCATCAGCTCCCGCGGCTTTGTTATTTTTAAGCCGAGCTATAGCTGTCAGAACTTCATCATAGTCGGGCAGCGGAACCTCAACGCTGTCATCCAAAATTGGGGTTTCCGGAATATCATCTCTATTGGCGGGATTGTTGTCAGCGTCGCCATTTAGAAGCTTAGAGAAGTGTTCCCTCCATAACGTCAGTGTACTCTGGACATCTGTCACTAGATTCCCGTTTTCATCCTTGCAGGAAGAGGCCCCGGTTTTAAAACCATCGGCAAGGCGTCTTATTTTTTCGAAAAATTTTCGGGCCTCATTCCTGTCACCATACATCTCAATCTTCTCTTGCTCGCGCTTTTCTGCCTCTCTTTTTTTCCACCTGAAAATATGTCTCTCTTCCCTCCTCTTTTCTTTGTATCGCTCCTTAGCAGCGCGCGTTACAACCGACTGCAGGGTGGCTTTGTAGGCGGCGTCTTTCTCTGCAGTGGCGTCGCGACACTCCTGGTCGTACCACTGGTTTCGGCGAGGGCGTTGGTTGCCAATCACCTCTTCAGCAGCCGCACGCATGGTGTTGGAAATGTGTGTCCACTGCGCGCATCTATCATCGATTGGAGGAGTGCTTTGAAGCAGGAGTGAGAGTCGAGTGGCGAAAGAATCGGCTGTTTGTTTCGATTGCAGCTTGTCGGCGTCTAGCTTTCTCTGTGTAGGGTTGCGTGTATTCTTAGCTGCGCACAGACGTGTACGGATCTTGGCTGCAACAAGATAGTGATCCGAGTCAATGTTTGCACCACGGATCGTGCGTACATCCAATACACTGGAAGAGTGCCTTCCGTCGATCAAAACGTGATCAATTTGATTTTTTGTTTTGTGATCAGGGGACATCCAGGTGGCTTTATGAATATTGAGATGCTTGAATTTAGTGCTTCTTACGACCATGTTTCGTGCTGCGGCGAAGTCAATCAGCCTCATTCCTTTATCTGAGGTGTTGTCGTGGAGGCTGAACTTTCCGACTGTTGGACCAAAAATATATTCCTTGTCCACCTTAGCGTTGAAGTCACCAAGCACGATTTTTACGTCGTGACGGGGGCAGCGCTCGTAAGCATTTTCAAGGCGCTCGTAGAAAATTTCCTTGATCTCATCGTCCTTGTCTTCCGTCGGAGCGTGCGCACATATTAGGCTTATATTGAAAAATCTAACCTCGATGCGGATTATGGCAAGTCGTTCGTTCACAGGTGTGAATCGCAGGACGTGGGGCCGTAGTCTCTTGCCAACTACAAATCCGCATCCAAACTCGTGCTTCTCCGCATGGCCGCTGTAGTAGATATCACAGGGTGCATGCCGAATGCAACCCTGTCCCTTCCATCGCATTTCTTGGATAGCAGTGATATCAGCTTTGTATTTTTCCAAGACATCAGTCAGTTGGATAGAGGCACCTTCCCAATTAAGGGTTCGGACATTCCAGGTGCATATCCGTAAATCATTATCAGTTTTTCGTTTGCGGTAGTCGTCATCAGATTTGGGGATCATTTTGTTAAGGCTTAGCAACTAAATAAATAAATGTGTTAACACAGCAGAAGATGCCTATGTGTGTCAGCCAAGGCACACATGTTGAGGCATAAGCAGTTGGGCTCATGTCACAATCAATGAGTCATGAGTCATGAGTCATGAGTTGTGCTAACTTAATATATTGTAGCGTTTTTTATATTACGCAATTATAGCGTATGCATTTTAACTAAATTAAAATGTATTAAACTTTTTGTTATTTGTAAGCGTTTTTATTTTACGATATTATTAAATTGTAGAGTATGCATTCTAGTTAATTAAATTGTATGTATTAAAGTTTGGTTGTTTGTAAGCGTTTTGTTTTTACGCAACCATTAAATTAGCGTAAGCATTCTTTTGTAATTAAATTATATGTGTTATAGTTTTTGTTTATTTTTGAATGCAGTATAAGCATTTTTTCTTTATAAAAGACTTATAAGAATTAAATTACTGGTCAGAACAAAATGTGAGGTTTCTTTTAATAGTGTGTCAAGCAACTGGTCTTAGTGGTTCAACTAAGGTCCAAACAGATCGAAATCAAGCAGCAAAAAATTAATGGTTTTAGTGATTCTACTAAGGTCCATTCCTTGAAGATTTTGATACAAATTAACAAAATGAATTCGTATTAGGTCCCGAATTTCCCTATAATTTTTGTTTTTTTAATACGTACATTATTATATTTTTTGCTTTAGTAATGACTTCATAGAGAATAGTGCCATTCTTGAAGTCAGTTCTTTGAAAAAAATTCAAGAAATGGAAAATGAATTGGAGAAATATAAAAAGTTGGAAGACACCTTATCCAACTTTTTAACTGATGGCCAGATTAGAAAGATTATGAATCCAGATAGCAAAATACATTGGGCCTGGTCCGACATATCAAATGCTATATGTCTTTAGGGCGTATAGGCATCTTTATAACAAAGGCATTCTTTGCCACATGAGTCGACGCTACAACGATGCGCAAGGAAAATAAATATAGAGGAGGACATACTTCATTTCTGCATCGACAGCATGAAGTTAAGTAACGACATGCCAGAAGACGAGAAAATATGCGTGCTGTCATTTGATGAAATGAAGGTTTGTGCTGCTTTCGAGTATAACTAGTCCCTAGATATAGTTCGAGAGCCTGCAAACTAAAGCAAAATGGCAATGGCACGTGGACTCAAAGTCTTGGAAGCAGCCTGTTTTTAATGGCTTTGATTGCAAAATGACAAAGTCAATTGTAGTCAAAGTCATAAATGCACTTCATGATGCGACGTATACTGTCGTGGCTATTGTGTCGGACATGGGTCCCACAAACCAAAGTTTGTTGAGAGAGCTTGGTGTATCTGCAGGTAATTTTGAAATAAAACTATACATTTCTTTTGACATAGCATTAAATCCCTTGTCTAATAATCTTTTAAATAATTACAGAAAAGCCGTGGTTCAAAAGTCCAACTGCATCAGACGACAAAATTTTTGTTTTTGCGGTGCTCCAAATTTACTTAAATTGGTCAGAAACCGTTTTATAGATACCGGCTTTGTTTGGAATGGCGTTGTTTTAACTTCCAAAACGATAAAAGACCTCATCGACAATGTTTCATCGTCCGATTTATCCATTGTTCACAAACTAACAATGAACCATTTGTCAGTTTTGGTAGGTAATAACTTTTGTTTTTTATTGTTATCTATAAAAAATAGCTTTCTATTCACAGGTCGTCAAAAATTAAAACTGGCTGCGCAGCTTTTTTCTAACACCACAGCGAATGCAGTACGAAGATGCTACTCAGTGGACCGTGAGTTATATCAGCCTCTCGAAACAGCTGATAAACGATTGGTTTGTTATTTGTTACTCCAAACTAGCAAAAATGGGCTTTCCTGGAAAGGTAATAAACTATTCTATTTATATATTACAAAATGAAATAAATAAATAAATATAAAAAATGCCAATATAAGAAATTGTATCCTTGCCAAAAAGGCACTTTAATGACCAATAACGCGCTACGACAATTGTATACCTACGTTAAAAATAGGTATAGCATGGATTATATATTTACATCCCGGCTCAACCAAGATGTTCTTGAAAACTTCTTCGGTGCTATCTGAAGTAAAGGGGGTCCTAACGATCATCCCAGCCCCAAAGACTTCAAATATCGGTTGCGGAAATATGTGCTAGGTATTTATTTACATCTTATAATATAACTAACTAACTTACAATATATATGTATTTATATATACATAAATAATTTTTTATCTTTTTTTTCAAGGCATTCGCGCTGAACTATGCGGTTACAATTGATTTTCGTAATTATAACTTATTAGGCTAATGTTAATTAAGTTTAATAGTTATAATATGAATATTTGTGCGGACACTAATTTGTGTTCTTAGCATTAGTTAATTAGGCTAATATTAGTTAAAATAAAAATAAACACATTTAATCGAATCATCAAGATTTTGTTAAATACGAAAGCTTGATTATTAGGTTAAACCTTGACCTATGGCCTTCAGATTCAATTAAGATTACTTAGATATAATATTACAATTTACAAATAAGATTTGATGTTATTGTTGTAAAGGCCCTTAGATTACTTAGATTTAATATTACATTTAAAAAATAACATTTGTCGTAATTGTTGTAAAGGCCCTTAGATGCCCTTAGATTTAGATTACTTACATTGAAACTTAGAACTAACAATTAACATTTGATATAATCACCATTGTCAAAATTATATTAAATTAATTTATAAATTTATTCGCTAAGTTAATAAGTACAGATAGCAATAATTAATAATATCAATATTTAATTGATTTCACGTTATTTTGTGCTTTTTGAATTGATACGCTTTTTTCCAAATTCTACGAGTTAAAAATTTGCTATCTCTAATCTTATGCATAATTCTATAAACTAATCCAGAACTAACATTAATTACAACACATTAATATTAACTACATTAATACAACAAGGAAGCATACCTTTTTTCGGTTTTATTGACGGACACACAAAATTTAAAAACCCCAATCTGGCATGTGTTAAGTATATTAATAATTACTAAAACTAATTTTAAGTCTTTATTATAAACAACATTCTTTTACAACAAAGCAAGGAACACCGAATTGCTAAATAATACTGGCAACGTGGAAACAGATGATGTGCAATGGTTAAACTGTACAAGTGATGTTGCATGCTTCGAAGGTCCAAGTGGCAGCGCGGAACCCATTTTCGAGGTGTTGAGCGAATCCGTCGATGTACGCCCTTCTGAGGAAATGAACACGTTCCAGGAATTTTAACGAGGTGAACGGTACGAAAATTATTGCCATGAAAAATCTCCAATCACATATGCTGGAAAGAAGCTCAGCCGTTAAATCAAGTAAAAAAGTATTTTTTAAGTGTCGAATGCATTTTCGCATTAAACAATTAAACAAGCGCCTTCAAATACAAAAGGCAAAACAACGCATTATGGGTAATAAAAAATATGTACATGAAAATACTGCTTTAAGTTGTACTTTGGTAAGTTATTTAAGTGTGCTAAGTTAGTTTAGATGGTAATTCTTAACTTTTTCAGATCACATATATTTAATTAGGCCTTCTGGGGAAACCATGAAAAAAAAACGCACCATGTGTTCTACCTCAAAGGTGGTGGGGAAATGAATGTTCTGTATAATTACACGAAACATCGCCAAGTAAAGCTCAAAATAAATTTTAATTTTTGGCGATTCTTTAATTTTCTGGTATATCCTGCAAAGACTTTATGATGAAACAATGTACACATAGCCCATAAAGTCTGCGTTCACCTAATTTACTTGTTGAAGTTAATAAAAACACAATGTAAATATATAATTCATATGACTTTATTATTCGTGTATTTCTTTTTTTACATCCTTAAGTTTAAAAAAACTAAAACCTAGATTTTTCCTCTTGATTTTTGAGATAACTGGAGCAACAGGTAAATATAGCACCCAAAAAGTCTGCGTTCAGTTTTAAAATAACTTATTAACGCATTAAAAACAACAAGGAGAAATAAAATTTCGTAGTTTCTTGGAAAGTCACGTTGTAAAACAACATACGAATTTGATTTCAGATTTGGCTAATCACTTTTGGGTTTTGAGATATAAAAAAAAAAATAAACTGGCCATTTCAGCCCTTGGAAGGACTTTGACCTAGCTTCTATTGATCAATTGTGTTATGCGTGTTTTTAAATGTTTGATCACAAATGGCCGAGAACTGGACCTGCGTGTTTTATGCCGACTCCGAACGGCTTATGTTCTCAAAAAGCTTTACATGGCAATTTTTACTCTCTGGGTTTGCCATTGTCTGCAGAGAGGTGACGACCGAACAGAAAAATTAATTCAATTGAAAAAACTTTTTGTCTGAGCTGGAATTGAGCCCGGGCCACCGTGGTTCTTTAGCTTAGGGGCCACGCACTCTACCCACTAGGCTACGGCCGCCACTACGGGTTTTAAAATATTGTAACCTAAAAAATGCTGTTCTTGGTTATATGTTAGGGCATATTTAAGTGAGGGATCAAATTTTTCAAAATGGCTCGATAAAGCATCTAAAAGATTTTTTATTTTATTTTTATTACATCTTGGTTTTTGATTAGAAAATACTTGAACGCTTTTAGGTTTATTTTTGTTAAGTGCAAAAGTAAGGTATATTTTTAACTGTTACTGTTAACAAAATTAGAACAATTAAATTTTTTTCTAGATCCTGTAAAGGACTAAAAATCGCTTTTTGTTTCGAATTTCGACCTTTTTGAACGGCTACTGAACGAAACACTGACACATCCGTTGTGTTCAAAATTTAGCTGGCATTAAAATGGCTTAAAGGTACCATTCAGCTACCATAAAAAGCATTTCAGGAGACGCCAAAATTGGTTCAGACCAAAAACAATTATACCAATCGAAAGGACTTCTTATGCACTATATTATTTTGGTACCGGAATTGGCGGTCTGATTTTCGATACACTCTAATGTGTATATATATTTAACTTGAAGTATTTCATCGTAACTATTCTCATATAAAAATTTGAATTTTTTTGTAATTGCTTTCGTCACCTACGGTTTCTGAATTTTATAATTTGTTGGATACGATGTTTTCTTTTGAGGAAGATGTTGATCTATAATATAAATACTTTTCCATTCCTGCTACGCCTCCTTTTTGGCGTTGCAAACAGAGTGACAAAGTTAAATACCCTTCAGCTGTTCGCGTGTTGGTATAAAAATAAGAAATATGGTGAAAATACAAAATTGTTTGGAAATTTTAATATATTAAATGCAGCAAATACAGCTAAAGTTTCTATTCACCACATTTATATAAAGTCACACTACATTTTGACTGATTTTTTTAAACTGAAATGTATCCACAATGCAACAGCCTACCAGATGATGGCATTTAATATAAAAATGCAGGAGTTTGCGTTGATACACTCTATGCAGTAGTCTTAGTGCTGATAGCAGGTATGCAGCAAGTCATCGGACAGCAGCTTCATACCATTTTCTTCTGCGGCCATATCGGCATCACTACATGCCGACATTACAGGAGCAAGTAAACGCACCTTGCAGTTCCTGGAGCTGGATAGGATCAATTGGTTATGCAAGTGTTGTACGCATGTGTTGTGGTTCTGCATGATTGAGTCACGCACCATTGGGCCGTGAGTTTAATAGGGACCAACCTCAGTGGTTGGAAACGCACATATCGTAGACCTTATGCCGCACTCAAGCACGAAAATGAACTGATTTCATTGGTGATGCTGAATCACTATCCTTTCTATCACTAGGCACATTCTACGCTAAAATTACAGCAATAGCTGTAAACAGCACGGTAAAAAACACAATTATAAATTCAATAACGTATGCAAGCGACGAGTGGAATCGCGATGATGGATTTTAATTCAATTTTCATACATAAAATATATTAACTATGTGATAAAAATAAATTTAGCAATATTTGCGTTCTCGATTGAACTGTCAACTGAGCTTTTCTTTGTTCTATGCATTCATTTTGACAATTCTACAGAGATAGTTTTTTTTTCTTCATTCCTTTTCATCTATTCTGACACTTCGACAGAGCTCGCTCTCAAGTGCCACAACCATATAAATGAGCCTTGGCCATGTCTGTCAAATTCAGCAAAATAAATGAAAACAAAAGAAAAGAAATAAAAAATGTTGCTTCGTTTTGACGTTTACATACCGGCAGTATGCTCTCAGCTGGTGCATCTTCCTGTATTCTTCTACCATGGCCTTGCTCATGGCAGAATAACTATTTTTACAATAACAATTTTTACTTTCTTATTGGATAAAATTTTATGTAAAATAAATGTTTTGAAGGACAAAATCAATTTAATTTTGACCACACATGTGGGCCACTACCACTTTCATTTTTATTTTGTTAACATTGAATGAATTCATTAGTTTTTGTATTTATAACCACTTGAAGTTTTTCACCATAATAATTAAATTAATTAATTAATTAAATCAATTTTGTATTGATTAATGTTTAAGATAATATTTTTAATATAAGTTAAAAGAGTTCATGTTGCTCTCATATAGTCATAAGCACACGATCAGCTGGAGCTGACATACAGCTGCATAGCACACAAAAGCTGTTGATGTCAACCAATGGGAGAATAGAGAAAAGAGCTTACAGTGAAAAGCTCTGTCGCTAGCATATAAATAGCGGCACTCTGTTAGAATTAGTCAGTTCTGGTTGAGCAGCCGTAGTGGTAAGACATGACCTAAGGAAATATGTGTTCCACTGGTCGTAGATTGTAGTCAACTAGAATAGGAAAGTAACAAGGGGGAAGACCTAAGGAAATATGTGTTCCACTGGTCGTAAATTGTAGTATACTAGAAAAGGAAAGTAACACGGGGAAGACCTAAGGAAATATGTGTTGCATTGGTCATAGACCGTAGTAGAGCTAGTAAGAATATTTTAATAGAGAGAGAACGGCCTCAGTTAAGAAGAGTTAAGGGGGTCGTTAGCATATAAATAGCGGCACTCAGTTAAAATTAGTCAGTTCTGTTTGAGCAGCCGTCGTGGTAAGTCATACTGAAGGCAATATAGGCAGTAGTTAGTGACCTAAGGTAAGACATACTGTAGGAAAATATAGACAGTAGTTAGTGACCTAAGGAAATATGTGTTCCACTGGTCGTAGATTGTAGTATACTAGAGTGCCGTAGTCAAGCGAGGGGGGGAAGACCTAAAGAAATATGTGTTCCACTGTTCGTAGGTTATAGTATACTAGAGTGCCGTAGTCAAGCGAGGGGCGGAAGACCTAAGGAAATATGTGTTCCACTGGTCGTAGATTGTAGTAGAGTGAGTGAGACTATTTGAGAGAGCAAGAGTGCCGTAGCCAAGCAAGAGGGGGAAGACCTAAGGAAATATGTGTTCCACTGGTCATATATTGTAGTAGAGTGAGTTAGACTATTTGAGAGAGCAAGAGTTGCCTTAGTCAAGCGAGAAGGGGAAGACCTAAGGAAATATGTGTTCCACTGGTCATATATTGTAGTAGAGTGAGTTAGACTATTTGAGAGAGCAAGAGTGCCTTAGTCAAGCGAGAGTATTTGAGAGAGCAAGAGTGCCGTAGTCAAGCGAGAGGGGGAAGACCTAAGGAAATATGTGTTCCACTGGTCATATATTGTAATAGAGTGAGTTAGATTATTTGAGAGAGTAAGAGTGCCGTAGTCAAGCGAGAGGGGGAAAACCTAAGGAAATATGTGTTCCACTGGTCATATATTGTAATAGAGTAAGCGAAACTATGTTGAGAGAGTAAGAGTTGTCTTAGTCAAACGAGAAGGGGAAGACCTAAGGAAATATGTGTTCCACTGGTCATATATGGTAATAGAGTAAGAATATTTTCGAGAGAGTGAGAATTGGTTCATTCTAGTGAGAAAAGGGAAAAGACCTAAGGAAATATGTGTTCCACGGGTCATAGAGAGGGAACCGAGTGAATAATCTCGCAAGGAAGAAGAGAGGACTCCCTCTTGCTAGTGATGGAAAAGACAGTTACGGAGTCTGGAAGTTAATTTTAAACGGATAGAGATATAAGTACGGTAGCAAATAGAGTAAGGAACAACCGTTGTGAATCATAAGAAATGGAATAAATTAAATATATTTAATTCAAAAAAACTACTTGTCGGCTATTTATTTACCGTAAACCATTCGCGGGGTCCGTGAACAAATAAATGTTTGCAACGAACCCTGGAACCGATGAGAAATACCTCGGCTATGGAAAACGGTTCGTTACAATGGCGCCCGAGCAGGGACCTGAGCGCGAAAATTTACGCAGACAATAGTGCGGCAAAAACGAAAATCGGAAAAAAACGATATGAAGTTAGAAAATAAGTGAAAGAAAAAATGAACAAAGTGCAAAGTGAAAAGAGACTGAACTATAGAAAAAAATCAAACTTTGAATTAAAAAAATATAAAAATTTGTTAACGTGTGCTAAGTGAAAAACAAATAAGTGAAGAAAAAAGGGGCCTTGAACAACGTGCAAGGCGAAAAGACTGAATTTAGAAAACAAAAGGATTGAACTCAAGAAAAAAAATTTTGGTAATTGTTTGCAGAAAAGTGCTAAGTAAAAGCAAATAATAAAAGAAAAAAAAGAGATATACATAGAACAGTGAATAATAAAATTGTGTTGGTAAAATAACAGAAACTTTGATTTTTGAAAACAAATTCACTAATGACAATGAGTAAAGTGATAAGTGTAACCTGGGCATACTCCATGAAACGGGACGATCTTGAGAACTACCTCATCGAGTTTGGACTCGAAAAGTCTGGGACCGTCGAGGAGTTACGGAAGCGCTTGGAAGCATTCGTTGGCGAGAAGGCACACACACCAGAGGTACTCCAGCGCATTCTAGAGCTACAAGCTAAACATCGTCGAGATGCTTCTCCTACACCAGCGGCTCCCGTCACATTAGAGATCCCTGCAGCAAATGATCCTCCTCCTCACAATTCGGACTGAACCTTTCCATAACGGCAGGTAACCTCACCGCACATATCCGTTATGGAACAGGTAAGGAAATGGTCAACGAAATATGATGGATTCAGGATTCAGGATCCATTAAATTTTGTTGAAAGGCTGGAAGAGCTGGCAGAGGCATATGGTATCGAGAAAAATTTCTTGCCCCGGGCGATGCCAGAATTATTGAAGGATAGAGCAATCGTATGGTACCGCAACAATAACCAGTACTGGGTTACTTGGGATCTTTTTAAACAAGACTTCTTAAAATTCTTTCTACCAACTAGATATTTCGAGGATGTCGAAGACGAAATACGACGAAGGTACCAGCATCCCAAGGAGAAGATGAAACTACGTACTCGCGATGCAAAATATGATGCGTCATGTTACGTATACTGAAGGACAAAAATTAGAAAGGATCTTTCGAAACCTGCAAACGGACTACCAGTGGTATATCCGACGAAAGGACTTTTCTACGCTGACAGAATTAATTACGTTAGCAGAAGATCTCGAGAACATTAAGGAGAAAGAGCATGTTAAGAGTGCTAAAGTACGTTCACAGCCCGAACAACATCAAATGAGCTCTCAAGAGGAGGGTCATATCAAAGTGAGAACCGCTTGTAAAAATTGCGGTTAAGAGGGCCATATTGCAAGAATGTGCCAAAGGAAAACTGCTGAATTTTGCCTTAAGGATGGACGCCGAGGTTTGAGTTCCCGAAATTGCTGTCCATTTCAGCCGGGAAACGGTCGCGAGGTTCGCCCAAGTCGAGGAGTGGGAGGACCTGGACAAGAGACCCCTCACAACCAATAAGTCACTTACATTTTAACGATCACCACCTCTTTGCTACTATCATCGTTGGAAACATAACCACCTCTGCCACCATCGATACAGGGGCCACAAGAAGTTTCGTAAGTAAAGGATTATCGCAACAATTAGGACAACATTGTTGCATGATAAAAGTGGACGCTGATGTCACCCTAGCTGACGGCTCTGTGAGAGTACTTAAGCATGCCATAGAAACTAATATACGCCTAGGAAACATCAACCGTAATTTTGAATTTCTTGTTATGCCCGACGCCACTGAGGACGTTCTGCTTGTATTAGATTTTTGCATTCAAACCGGAGTCCGATTTAGTTGTGGCGGGGAGACAATCCAGCTTGGATCAGGAGAAAGCAAAGCTATAGCAGTTAAAAATAGACTGTTTCCGGTAAACATGGTAGTGACAAGTGACATTAGTGAGAGGTACAATGACGAAGCAGCAGCATCTGCACAAACAACTGCCGTAGCAGCAGCATCTGCACAAACAACTGCCGTCGCAGCAGCATCTGCACAAACAACTGCCGTCGCAGCAGCATCTGCACAAACAACTGCCGTCGCAGCAGCATCTGCGCAAACAACTGCCGTCGCAGCAGCATCTGCACAAACAACTACCGTCGCAGCAGCATCTGCGCAAACAACTGCCATCGCAGCAGCATCTGCACAAACAACTGCCGTCGCAGCAGCATCTGCACAAACAACTTCCGTCGCAGCAGCATCTGCACAAACAACTGCCGTCGCAGCAGCATCTGCACAAACAACTGCCGTCGCAGCAGCATCTGTACAAACAACTGCCTTCGCAGCAGCATCTGCGCAAATAACTACAAAGAAGCGGCGCTACCGTCGCCGCAGACAAAAACCATATACAAACAACAAGAACCAAGTCATGAATTGGGTAGCAGCCGTAGGTGATTCACAATCACAAGGAGAAGCGACGTCTAGGTCAACGCCAACTACGCGATAAAGACAGCGTCATCATAACCCTACACGTGGCAACGACCACTACAACACTGAGCGAGTAAACAAGAAAGAGATCAAAGAGGTGTCGTCGGAAGAAGAGGACATTGAAGCAAAAAGGGCCAAAGAGTTTCTAGATCGTCAGCTCGAACAGTTCGAGGGAATACACGGCGTAACCGATGTCGCAGAGCACAAGATCGTCATGGCCGACGATCGACCCATTAAGCAGAGATATTTTTCACGCAACCAGGCAATGCAGAGTATTATCGATAAGGAGGTTAACAAACTGTTATCAAAAGGATGCATCGAACCATCGCACAGCCCGTATAGTGCACCAATTGTCATCGTACGGAAAAAGACCGGAGCATGGCGACTATGCATCGATTATCGACAGCTCAATAGTAAGTCCATACCTGACGCATACCCTCTTCCGCGTATTATGCACATTCTTGATCGTCTTAGGAATGCTAAATACGTAAGTAATTTGGATTTAAAGGATGGCTATTGGCAGATCCCGATGGCAGCTGAGAGCAAGAACTTTACCGCATTTACCGTACCAGGCCGTGGTCTATACCAATGGTGCGTCATGCCATGTGGCTTACACTCTGCGCCAGCAACGTGTCAGAGAGCCCTTGACAGAGTAATTGGTCCAGACTTGGAACCTTTTGCTTTTGCTTACCTAGACGATATAGTTGTCACTGGAGCAACATTCAACGAACACCTGCGAAATCTGCAAGAAGTATTTCGACGTCTAAGAGAAGCAAAGTTAAAGAAAAATGTAGAAAAATGAGAGTTTTTCAAAACAGAGATTAAATACCTAGGACACGTAGTGAGCAGCGCGGGTATCCAGATCCCGATAAGGTCGCCGCTATCAGAGACTTGGAACCCCCTCAGAATGTACGAGGAGTGCGACGCTATCTAGGAATTGTGTCTTGGTACAGACGGTTCATCCCTGATTTTGCGACCATAGCTCAACCTCAACGTCACTTTTAAAAAAAGGAAAGCACTGGAAGTGGACAGTATCCCAACAAAAGGCGTTCGAGGAATTGAACACGAAGCTCACCGAGGCACCAGTATTAGCCTGTCCTGATTTCAATCAAACGTTTACACTACAAACCGATGCCAGTGAAAGTGGTCTGGGTGCAGTTCTTACCCAGGTTATCGAAGGATCGGAGCGGGTTATAGCGTTTGCAAGCCGACATCTACACAAGGCGGAGAAGAATTACTCGCCCACCGAAAAGGAGTGCTTGGCCATCGTGTGGGGTATCCGGAAAATGCGACCATATCTGGAGGGATACCAGTTCGTAGTTATCACCGACCACTTGTCCCTAAAGTGGTTAAATTCGATTGAGAGTCAGTCAGGTTGGATAGCAAGATGGGCGCTTGAACTACAACAGTTCAATTTTACGGTGCAGTATCGCAGAGGGAAGCAGAATGTCGTGGCTGATGCTCTTTCGAGACAACCAGTAGAGCTTCAGCGGGTGACCGTGTGTGACACCAGAAAACCCGATTGCCCATGGTTAAGTAAGAGGTGCATCGAAGTACAGAAGTTTCCAGACAAGTATTCGGATTACGCCATCATTGAGGTCCAGCTGTATCGACATATTCCCCGAGTTGCGAGTGATGAAGACTGCGCGTCATGGAAAATCTGCGTTGCGCCATCGCAACGAGAGCGTGTGTTGAAAGAGAATCACGATAGTCCATGTGCCGGACACCTGGGTATCCGGAAGACGATCGCAAGAGTGGCGAACCGGTACTATTGGCCGGGTATGTTTCGAGACATAAGTCGCTACGTGCGGAGTTGTGATTCATGCCAGCGTTATAAAAATAGCCAACAGGCCCCAGCGGTAGAAATGTTAACGAAGATACCTGAAGAACCATGGAACACTGTGTGCCGATTTTGTAGGGCCCTTGCCACGGTCGAAGCATGGCAACACGATGTTGTTAGTATTTTTCGACAAGTTTTCAAAATGGACGGAACTGATTCCACTCCGCAAAGCGACAGCAGATAGCTTGATCAAGGCGTTCCGTGAGCGAATCGTGGGAAGATACGGAGTACCCAAAGTTATCATCACGGATAATGGTACGCAGTTCACAAGTAGGATATTTAAACGCTATTTAGAGGAACTAGGAGTGCAGCAGCAGTTCACCGCGCCTTACACACCACAAGAGAACCCAACAGAGCGAGCAAATAGGACGGTGAAAACGATGATCGCGCAAATAGCAGACAATCAACAGAGGATATGGGATGAAAGCCTGCCAGAGATCTTATTTGCTATAAATACCAGCGCTTCAGAGACAACTGGATACAGCCCCGCGTTCTTAACACAAGGAAGGGAGCCTCGACTACCGCGTTCGCTATTTGACGAAGTTACGCCAGGAACTGGAACAGAGCATGTAGAACCAAACGAAAGAGCTAACCGACTAAAGGAGATATTTACTATTGTTCGGCAGAACCTTTCGCGAGCAGCCACGGACCAGGCGAGACATTATAATCTTCGTCGACGACAGTGTAAGCCAAGCATCGGAGAAGAAGTTCTTGCAAAACAGCATTCCCTATCAAAAGCAATAGACAGCTTTGCCGCCAAGCTAGGACCCAAGTACGCGGGTCCGTACAAAGTATTGAGTTTTATTTCACCGGTAATAGTACGCTTAAAACGTAAAGAGGAGACTCGTATTCGAACAGCGCATCTCAGCTAGCTAAAACCCTACCATCGTTCTCAATGTCCAGACGAAACGAATGACCAAGCTGGCCATTAATAGTATTCAATAATATATCTTGAAGACAAAAATGTTTGTGAAGTGACCGTAGAAGAAGGCCAAATCAGAGTATCACTACCAACAGCCAACGCATAAACCACGCCAAAACGAAGCCGAAGGGTTCGATTGGAACAATTACAGCGATGACGTCGTGGCGCAGCTACGCGCGAGAACTAACGATGCTGAGGGTTCGATTGGAACAATTACAGCGATGACGTCGTGGCGCAGCTAAGCGCGAGAATTAACGATGCTATAACGCGTCGCCAGAAGAGACTCCAGATGTTTTCAGAGTCGTTATCCAAGGAGTTACATTTCAAGTAAGGATTGCCGTTCCGGACGAGTCACAGTAACTCAAATCCTTCACCCCTCGAAGTAGGTGGGATATGTGAACGACAAAATCAATTTAATTTTGACCACACATGTGGGCCACTACCACTTTCATTTATATTTTGTTAACATTGAATGAATTCATTAGTTTTTGTATTTATAACCACTTGAAGTATTTCACCATAATTATTAAATTAATTAATTAATTAAATCAATTTTTTATTGATTAATGTTTAAGATAATATTTTTAATATAAGTCAAAAGAGTTTATGTTGCTCTCATATAGTCATAAGCACACGATCAGCTGGAGCTGACATACAGCTGCATAGCACACAAAAGCTGTTGATGTCAACCAATGGGAGAATAGAGAAAAGAGCTTACAGTGAAAAGCTCTGTCGCTAGCATATAAATAGCGGCACTCTGTTAGAATTAGTCAGTTCTGGTTGAGCAGCCGTAGTGGTAAGACATGACCTAAGGAAATATGTGTTCCACTGGTCGTAGATTGTAGTCAACTAGAATAGGAAAGTAACAAGGGGGAAGACCTAATTAAATATGTGTTCCACTGGTCGTAAATTGTAGTATACTAGAAAAGGAAAGTAACACGGGGAAGACCTAAGGAAATATGTGTTGCATTGGTCATAGACCGTAGTAGAGCTAGTAAGAATATTTTAATAGAGAGAGAACGGCCTCAGTTAAGAAGAGTTAAGGGGGTCGTTAGCATATAAATAGCGGCACTCAGTTAAAATTAGTCAGTTCTGTTTGAGCAGCCGTCGTGGTAAGTCATACTGTAGGCAATATAGGCAGTAGTCAGTGACCTAAGGTAAGACATAAATAAAAAAAATAAACTGGCCATTTCAGCCCTTGTAAGGAATTTGACCTAGCTTCTATTGATCAATTGTGTTGTGCGTGTTATTAAATGTTTGATCACAAATGACCGAGAACTGGACCTACGTGTTTTATGCCGACTCCGAACGGCTTATGTTCTCAAGAAGCCTTACATGGCAATTTTTACTCTCTGAGGTTTGCCATTGTCTGCAGAGAGGTGACGACCGTACAGAAAAATTATTTCAATTGAAAAAACTTTCTGTCTGAGCTGGAATTGAACCCGGGCTACCGCAGTTCTTTAACTTAGGGGCCACGCACTCTACCCACTAGGCTACGGCCGCCACGAGGTAAGACATACTGTAGGAAAATATAGACAGTAGTTAGTGACCTTAGGAAATATGTGTTCCACTGGTCGTAGATTGTAGTATACTAGAGTGCCGTAGTCAAGCGAGGGGGGAAGACCTAAGGAAATATGTGTTCCACTGGTCGTAGATTGTAGTAGAGTGAGTTAGACTATTTGAGAGAGCAAGAGTTGCCTTAGTCAAGCGAGAGGGGGAAGACCTAAGGAAATATGTGTTCCCCTGGTCATATATTGTAGTAGAGTGAGTTAGACTATTTGAGAGAGCAAGAGTGCCTTAGTCAAGCGAGAGTATTTGAGAGAGCAAGAGTGCCGTAGTCAAGCGAGAGGGGGAAGACCTAAGGAAATATGTGTTCCACTGGTCATATATTGTAATAGAGTAAGCGAGACTATGTTGAGAGAGTAAGAGTTGTCTTAGTCAAACGAGAAGGGGAAGACCTAAGGAAATATGTGTTCCACTGGTCATATATGGTAATAGAGTAAGATTATTTTCGAGAGAGTGAGAATTGGTTCATTCTAGTGAGAAAAGGGAAAAGACCTAAGGAAATATGTGTTCCACGGGTCATAGAGAGGGAACCTAGTGAATAATCTCGCAAGGAAGAAGAGAGGACTCCCTCTTGCTAGTGATGGAAAAGACAGTTACGGTGCCTGGAAGTTAATTTTGAACGGATAGAGATATAAGTACGGTAGCAATTAGAGTAAGGAACAACCGTTGTGAATCATAAGAAATGGAATGAATTAAATATTTTTAATTCAAAAAAACTACTTGTCGGCTTTTTATTTACCATAAACCATTTGCGCGGTCCGTGAACAAATAAATGTTTGCAACGAACCCTGGAACCGCTGAGAAATACCTCGGCTATGGAAAACGGTTCGTTACAATGTAAAGGTTTGTTGGTTTTAATGTAGTAATTTCGCATGTTCCTTATTGCCGATCGGATCGAATTAAAAACGTAGCTGAAATCTTAAGGACAATTAATTTAATTTGTTTTTTCAAAGTCCCAACCAGCACAATAAAATTAGCAAACAATCGTCGATTTCATTAAATAAATTTTATGTTTTTCAACAGCAATTTCACTTGTCCACATATATTTTGACAGTTTAAAGCAGCCGTACATAGCTACACAAATAAATTGGTTACTGAACAATAGAAATAAGTAGTCGAATGAAAATTGCATTGAAAGTAAACTTTAATTTGAAAGACCTTTAATTTAAGGTCAAACTACAATTAATTCCGTATTATATCTTAAAACATGGATCATTTAATTAAATTTTTAAGATTTTTGTTTAGTTTTTTCACATAAAATCTGGTTACTCAATTGATTTATACGGCTACAAGTAAATTATACATCCCTATGGCTGAACGAATAAACATAAATTGTCAAAAGTGACATTATAGCTACACCCATGATTCAATTATTATAGGTGGTCCATTCGTTTGACAACACCCGTAAATATGTAAACAAAAATATATTCTCTCTCAAATATAAATGACAACCAGGGTTTTGTGGTCTTCTATGAAAAAAGTTATGTTTCAGTGTTTTGTTGTGTATTTTTTTTTAAATAGTAGTTATTCTATATTTTGCTGTCAGCAGAAAAAAAAATAGTGTGCATTGCGTTTATAATAATTATTGCTTTGATAATTATTATTGAAAATTGTTTTCAAATTTTGTTGCGAGCCGTTTTTTCAATTAAAATATAAATTGCGACTGTTAAGTTGTAATTATTAAAATAATAATTAACGTGCATATTGCAAAAAGTTTATTCTGGTGATAAAATTCGAAAATATAATGTGCCAGTGGATCAAATGAGCCATCAGCGGTGGGAATACATTTGCACAACAAAATATTGCAATTGGCTTTTTAAAAATTCGTTTAAATTTTCTATCAAAGCAAACAAGTAGTAGAAAAAGCAGCAGTGAAGTGTATCCTTGAATATTTAGTACTGCGAAAAAGTATGATATTCATACAACTGATTACTTTGATGGCATAAAAAAATTACTATTTTCCTCTCCTCTTCAATTTACGGGTGTATATCTTCATTCTTGTGAGTAAACGTCAAATGAATGGACAACCTATAGTAATTGAATCATGAGCTACACCAATGTTTTGCTCTCCCGTTTTTTGCTTTCCAAATTGCATCTACCTGGTTATTCTGCCATGGCCTTGTTTTCGTTATTTATTCATTTCAGTACAAAAACGGCAATCATTAAAGGTCCAGTCTGGTTAAACAGGCCGAAAAATATGCAATTTTCATTAATCCCTTTTAGAAAAAGTAAATAATATAGGTACTCTTCAATTTTTAGGTATATTTGCAGTACTTTAAAGATTGTATAAAATTTTCAGATTATAATCAATTAGGGTATTCACAGTTTCCTTTTAATATGTGGTAACTTTAGAAAGATAACTCATTAAAAGTGTGAGCACCCCTTTACATATTAATTTTAAAATTCACATTTTGCTATCGCTTCTGCTTCACCTGAGAAGAAAAGTTCAATCAATTCAAAGTTTAACATTAATTTATTCAAATTTTTTTCACTTTCCTTTCCATTTCTTCTGCTTCCATTTTCTGAACAATAAAATAAATCAACTGTCAGCATTGCCACATTACCACAAAAGACAAACATGCTTCCAAGCATGGCAATTGTAATATTTTGTGTTATCTTTATTTTGTATGCAAAACAAAAACAAAAATAGTTACCAGATTAATATTATAATAATTAATATATTGCAGCAAGCCTGCTTTGCGCATTGCGTGCTTAAAACACGAACTGAGCTGGCGACCTTTCCACAGGTCACAAAATTCATCTGAAACAAAAATAAAAAATATTTTCCTGTTAAGTATGAATGTGATAATGGAATAATTTTTGTCACTTTTACTAAAAATTTTCGTTACTTTTTTGTAG